>PVIA01000555.1:0-415543 GCA_004024845.1 Tonatia bakeri
CTAGTGGAGAACACAGGCAGGAAAATCTCAGATATTCCATGCAGTAACATTTTCACTGATATGTCCCCCAGAGCAAGGGACATAAAGGGAGAATAAACAAGTGGAACCTCATCAAAATCAAAAGCTTCTGCATGGCTAAAGAAAACAGTATTAAAATAAAAAGAGAGCCAACCACATGGGAAGACATATTTGCCAATGACACAAAAGCCCTGGACCAGATGGTTTCACAGGAGAATTTTACAAAGCATTTAAGGAAGAGCTAACCCCCATCCTCCAGAGATAATTCCAAAAAATTCCAGAAGATGGAAGACTCCCCAACTCTTTTTATGAGGCCAGCATGATCCTAATCCCAAAACCAGATAAAGACACAACAAAAAAAGAAAACTTCAGGCCAATATCACTGATGAACATAGATGCTAAAATCCTCTACAAAATATTGGCACACTGCATCTATCAATACATTAAAAAGATCATACACCATAATCAAGTGGGATTCATCCCAGGAATGCAAGAATGATACAATATTCACAAATCAATAAATGTAATACATCACAGAAAAGCAAAGACAAAAATCACATGATCATATCAATAGATGCAGAAAAAACATTTGATAAGGTACAGCACCCATTTGTGATAAAAACACTCAGCAAAGTGGGACTCGAGGGAGCATACCTCCACATAATAAAGGCCATAAACAAGAGACCTACAGTCAACATTATACTTAATGAGCAAAAACTTAAAGCTTTCCCACTAAGGTCAGACATAAGAGAAGGATGTCCACTTTCACCACTTCTATTCAACATAGTATTGGAAGCCCTAGCCACAACAATCAGACAAGAAGAAGAATAAAAGGCATCCAAACTGGAAAGGAGGAAACAAAAGTGTCATTGTTTGCAGATGACATGATAGTGTACATCGAAAATCCTATAGAGCGCACCAAAAAATTACTTGACCTAATAAATGAATTTGGCAAAACAGCAGGATACAAAGTCAGTATTCAGAAATTGAAGTCATTTTTGTACACCAACAATGAAATATAAGAAAGAGAAATCAGAAAAAAATTCCCATTTGATATAGCAACAAGAAAAATAAAGTACCTAGAATAAACCTAACCAAGGATGCAAAAGATCTGTAGTCAGAAAACTACACAACACTGAAGAAAGAAATTAAGGAAGACACTAACAAATGGAAGCATGTACCATGCTCATGGATTGGAAGAATTAACATCATCAAAATGTCCAAACTACCCAAAGCAATTTATAGATTCAGCACAATGCCTATCAAGTACCACTGACATAGTTCACAGATATAGAAGGAACATTTCAAAAATTTGTATGGGACCATAAATGACCCCAAATAGCTGCAGCAATTTTGAGAAAGAACAAAGTAGAAGGAATCACAATACTTGGTATCAAACTGTATTACAGTGACAGGGCCACTGTAATCAAAACAGCCTAGTAGTGGCACAAGAACAAAACACATTTGCCAATGATACCTTGGACAAGGGTTTGATCTCCCAAGTATATAAAGAACTCACATGACTCTACTCCAGGAAGACAAACAGCCCAATAAAAAAATAAGCAAAAGACTTGAACAGACCCTTCTCCAAGGAGGGCATACAGAGGGCCCAGAGACATGAAAAGATGCTCAGCTTCACTCGCCATCAGACAGATGCAAATTAAAACTACAATGAGATACCACTTCACACCAGTCAGAATGGCCATCATAAACAAATCAACATACAACAAATGTTGGAGAGGATGTGGAGAAAAGGGGACCCTAGTGCACTGTTGGTGGGAATGTAGACTGGTGCAGCCACTGTGGAAAACAGCATGGAATTTCCTCAGAAAACTAAAAATGGAACTGCCTTTTGACCCAGCAATTCCACTGCTGGGACTATATCCTAAGAACCCTGAAACACCAATTCAAAAGAACCTATGCACCCCAATGTTCATAGCAGCAAAATTTATAATAGCTAGGTGCTGCAAGCAACCTAGGTGCCCATCAGTAAATGGGTGGATCAAAAAACTATGGTACATTTACGTAATGGAATTCTATGCAGCAGAAAGAAAGAAGGAGGTCCGACCCTTCACAACATCATGGATGGATCTGGAGAGCATTATGCTAAGTAAGATAAGCCAGGAGGTGAGGGACAAATACCATATGATCTCCCCTTTATGTGGAACCTAACCAACAAAACAAACAAGCAAGCAAAATATAACCAGAGACATTGAAATTAACAACAGTCTGACAGTAACCAGAGGGGATGTGGGAGGGAATAATGGGGGGAATTGGGGAAGGGTTTTCAGGAACAACTATAAAGAACACATGGACAAAACCAATGGGGGGTGCAACCAAGGGAGGCAGGTGGGAATGGCTGGAGTTTGGGGGCGGTGGTGGGTAAATGTAGACAACTGTACTTGATCAACAATGAAATACTTTTTTTAAAAAATTTAATACATATTTTTCAATGCCAGCAAGCAACATAGAAGAAAAGCCTTTAAGAAAGCATAATGAGAATGAAAAATTAAGTTGAAGAATTATACACTAAGATGTTTATATGCCTGTTTAAAGACATACTAAGCAACATCTTATATAATTGGTTACTACATATATTTGTGGTCAAAGGATACATTCCAAATTCAGTGTTAGTCACCTCGGGGCAGGCAGGCAGTGGGGGAGACAGACAAGCAAATGGGGCTTGCAAGGGACACAGAAGGAATTTCAACTTTATCTCCAACTTTTGGAGATAAAATTGAAGAAAAGTTGACAGAATGTTATCATTTGTTTATTTTGGTTGGAAAGGATGCATGCATTTGTTATATTTTTCTGTTATGTATTTTAAAATTTTCCCCAAATTGAAAAGTCAAAGCAGTTTGATATGTTTTCTGATAAAATTCAGTGAGTTCAAAGCTTTGAGAAAGAATTATGATGACCTGTACAAACTTGGCCCCAACCAACAACCATACTGATAGTTTAATACATACCCCTTCAGCTGTTTTTTTTTTCTACCTTAGTATTTGTTGACTTGAAATGTAACTCTAAGTCTTCCTGTCTTAAAAGCTCATAACTTCTGTTGTTGACTATGGCAACCAGGGAGGAAGTAGTAGCAACAGAAATTTTTAAAATATATTAATTTTTTCCAGAAAATGTAAAATTAGCACTATGAGTAAATATGGGGTGTGAGTTATTTCACAGTCACACAGAGAAAGTTCCCAAAGTAAAGAATATTTGTTCATGCCCCAGATGGCTGAACACCCATCTAGAATTTTTATCGGAAATAAATCAAGTTCGACCCCATTTCTATCTTTCTTCTACCATTCAGCTATAAAAACTATAACATACAAGCTTTATTCTATCTTCCAGAGAACTCTTGGTTACTGGGCTAGTTTTTTCTTTTTATGATTACAAATAGCTATCGTTAAACTTGCAAACTAAACCTACACTTTGGAATCTTGTGCGTAGCTGCAACATGGTATTACTCAGTATTATTAACATATTGATTTAATATACATGTTGGAAGACAAAAGTACATTTTGATAAATACTTGTGAAATTTACCAGATCGATATGCACATTCAGAGTCTCTACTTGCACAAAGCAATGATGTGAACATATGGTTCCCAAATTCTGAAGCCTGATATTGTTCGATAGATTGATGCTGGTAATTTATCATTACTTGCTATGAGTGGAGAGATGAATTGTAAAACGCTTTAATGGTTTCTGGCATGCAGGCAACAAACCTGACTGGCCTTTGCGTCTTTGCCCTCAGTATCATCAGCACCTTTGTGAAGCAGGGCTCAAGAATGAAGGTCAATGGGAAATTTTTTTGCTAAGTTTTCAGAAGACCAGGAAGGCTTGGTTATGAGCAAAACTCAGCAGGAAACACTACAGAGATAAAACCTCAATTTATTTTCCTTTGAGGCTTAAAAAAATCCTGTAGCTTTGCATGCTATAAATCTCTTTGTTTCCCTTTTCTCGCTCACCCTCCAACCCCATGAGAACCAGGGATAATAGTTTATAATGACTGTGTGTGTGTGTGTGGGGGGGGGGTGCGGTGTAGGGCTAGCATGCTGCAAAGCCATGGAAGGGATTTGAGAACTCTTGACTCCTCGAACCACTAAGTGCCAGAAACTATGACTAGTAATCCTTGGCAAGAGGGGCAGAAGGGACAGGCCTTTCACTTCTGAATGCCTTCAAGCAGAAGAGAGAATATTCATTCCTTTAGAACATTGGCCTTATGGGACAGCAGATATTTGGGCAGGTTTGAGAGCTGAAGAATTTTGCTGCTGTTGACCTGATGGAATTTTAGAAAATCCCTCTTTGGGGGGAAAAGTAGACAAACTTCTTATTTTTCAGGGTATTTTTCTATTACATGTTTGTTATGGACTGAGTTGTATTCCTTTCCACCTTTCCCCCATAAATTCATATTTTGGAACTCTAACCCCCAATGTGATGTATTTGGAGATAGGGCCATTAGGGAGGTGACTGAGGTTAAGTGAGGTTATAAAGGTGGGCCCTAATTTGACTGGATTTGTGTCCTTATAAGAGGAAGAGATACCAGGAGACTACATGCACACAGAAAGGGCCATGTGAGGTCACAGAAAGAAGGCAGCCATCTGCAAGCCAGGAAGAGAGTCTTCACCAGAAACTAACCCTGTGGGCACCTGATACTGAACTTCTATTCTGCAGAACTGTGAGAAAATAAATCTCTGCTGCTTAAGGCCCCCTGTCTATCATATTCTATTATGGCAGCTTGAGCTGACTGATACAATGTTGTTTAACACTGAGAGAAGATTTCATTTCATTTGTGTGTGTGTAAAGACACTGGATATAAATTAAGTGGCAGAATGGCTAAGGAAATTGGCTGTTGGACTTAAGCAGGCCATTTTCAAGTCAAAGTTGACCACTTACTGGGTGTATGACCTCCAGCAAATTACCATGCCTCTGTATATTTCTTCATATGGAGAAGAGGAATAATATTTTATACCTGCAAAAGTGTTGTGAGATTAAATGCTTTAATATAAGTATGGCAAGTTCTAGTGGCTATAAATAGCACTCTACAAAATGCTAGCTCTTGTAATGATACTGGACTTTAATGTTTATAGCATTTTCAGTTCACAAAGTACTTCCATAACTATCATTTTACTTGATTTTTACAGTGATCTTATGAGATTAGTTGGGAAGGAAATATTACACCCACTCAAGGGAAAAGAAAACCAAAATTCAGAGAAGCCAAGCTCAAATTTCTACTAAGTTGAATAAATCAAGCAGAGCCAGGCTTCAGTTGAAGGTCCCTGACTCCAACTTCAGTGCTTTCCCTCCTCATTTCCTCCCTTCTTATTGTCTTCTCCCCCCACCCAGTGTATGCTGAGTATCTATCATGTTCCAGGCATTTCTTCTTCTTTCCCTGGACCTCTGTATTTCTTTTTATTTGTTTTGACCTGGACGCTATGTGTGTGCATGTGTGCATGTGTGTGTGTGTTCCAGCATGCCCATGCTCAAGCATTCTGAGATGTGTTACTCTCACTGAGGATGACTCTCTGTCTTGTGCCTCTTCTCTTTTCTGCCAGTTTGTTTTGTTTTAGCTCAAAGAAGTCAACTTCTGCTTTTAAGGGCCTATTATAAATAGAGCCTTAACAGCAACTCTTACTCTCATCTGAAAACTGACACCAAGCACAGACAAGCAGGGCAACAAGAAAGAGAACAGGATCAGTGGTAGAGCAGATTATCAGTATCTTTAAAAGATATGAGAGCAGAAATGCCCAAAAGAGAAGTGAGAGGAGACCAGAAAGGCAAAGCCTGAGAGAGCTTGCTGGGTTATAAAAGCAGATTTTTTATTACAATTTTTATATTTAGGAAAATGTTAAAAATTTTATTCTCATAGTACAAACCATGGAAATTAATGCTCTGCACAATCTCCCTGACCCTAGAAGGTAGGCAAGAGTTGAATTGGGTCCCCAGGACATACGTGCCTAGTTGGGAGATGAGATCATGACCTGCATTTTAGGCCATATGGGACATGAATTTTATTTTATTTTTAAAATATATTTTATTGATTATGCTTTAGAGTTGCCCCAATATTTCCCCCTTTATCCCCTCCAGCCAGTACCCCCATTCCCTCCACCAATCCCTCCCTTAGTTCATGTCCATGGGTCATGTATATAAGTTCTTTGGCTTCTCCATTTCCTATACTGTTCTTAACACCATCCCCCTGTCTATTTCGTGCCTACCAATTTGTACTCCTTAATCCTTGCACCTTTTTACCCATTCTCCCCTTTCCTCCTCCGAGCTGATAACCCTCCAAATGATCTCCACATCTATGATTCTGTTTCTGTTCTGCTTGTTTGCTTTTTAAATTCAATTGTTGATAATTGTGAATTTATTGCCATTTTAATGTTCATAGTTTTGATCTTCTTTCTCTTATATATTCCCTTTAACATTTCATATAATAATGGTTTGGTGATGATGAACTTCTGCAGCTCTACCTTGTCTGGGAAGCACTTTATCTGTTCTTCAATTCTAAACAATAGCTTTGCTGCATAGAGTAATCTACATTGTAAGGTCCTTGCTTTTCATCACTTTGAATACTTCTTGCCAGTTCTTTATAACCTGCAAAGCTTCTTTTGAGAAATCAGCTGACAGTCTTATGGGAACTCCCTTGTAGGTAACTATCTTCTTTTCTCTTGATGCTTTTAAGATTCTCTTTTTATCTTTAAGCTTCAGAATTTTGATTATGATGTGTTTTGGTGTAGTCCTCTTTGGGTCAACTTGTTTGGGACTCCCTTTGCTTTCTGGACTTGTATGTCTATTTCCTTCAAAAATTAGGGAAGTTTTCTTTCATTATTTTTTCAAGTAAATTTTCAATTTCTTTCTCTTCCTCTTCTTCTGGTACCCTATGATTCAGATGTTAGTACACTCGGAGATGTCCCAGAGGCTCCTTATTCTAGCCTCACTTTTTTTTTTTAATTCTTTTTTCTTCTTGCTGTTATGGTTGAGTGCTTTTTCTACCTTATATTCCAAATCATTGATTTGAATTCTGGCTTCCTCCCCTCCACTGATGGTTCCCTGTTGATTTTTCTTAATTTCACTTAGGGTAACCTTCATTGCTGCCTGGGTCTTTTTATGCTGTTGAAGTACCCAGTGAGTTCCTTAAGCATCCTAATAACCAGTGTTTTGAACTCTGCATTTGATAGCTTGCTTATTTCCATTCTCTTTTGTTCTTTTTCTGGAGTTTTGTTCTGTTCTTTCATTTGGCTATATTTCTCCATCACTTCATTTTGGCAGCCTTCCTGTGTTTGTTTCTGTGTATTAGGTAAAGCTACTTTGACTCTGTCTTAGTAGCCTGGATGACCTGCTGTAGAAAAGTGCACCAGTAAGTTGGATGGGGTAGAGACTTAGGTAATCTCCTGGGTGGGGCAACCTGTGTGAACCAGGTTGAGGAAGTCTCAGATATGGTATTGCTGTTCTGTGGCTCTGTGTGGGGGAGGGCTCAAAAAGGGGACAATGCCACCGCCTGACCTCCTAAGTTTTGTCCAGGAGGAAGCTGTCCCCCAGCACTCATCCTGATGCCAGATACTTCAATTTCTCCCCATATGCCACTAGTGCCCTTCCAGCTGTTTCCCCGGTGTTAAAACCCAGAGAGAGGGCATCTGCATAAGGCCTAAGTCTGCTGCAGGCCTTTTAAGAGGAGACTCCTGAGAATCCCACAGTTTCTTCCACTGCCCCAACTCCCACTGGTTTTTACAGCTAGAAGTCATAAGGGCTTTATATTCCTGGTACTGGAACCCTGGGTTGGATGGTTGGGTTTGGGGCTGGGATCCCTCACTCCTGAGGTATTGTTCCCAATTTTTCTTTCTTTTTTTTTTTAGATTTTATTTATTTATTTTTAGAGAGGGAAGGGAGGGAGAAAGAGAGAGCAAGAAACATCAATGTGTGGTTGCTGGGGGACATGGCCTGCAACCTAGGCATGTGCCCTGACTGGGAATTGAACCTGCGATGCCTGGTTCACAGCCCGCGCTCAATCCACTGAGCTATACCAGCCAGGGCTATTGTTTCCAATTTTTATCTACCACATGTGGGTGTGGGACCACCTATTCAGCATCTCCAGGTCTCCACACCTCTGTGCACCTCTGCCCCTCCTACCCATGTGGATGAATGTGACTTCTTTAACTCCTTGGTTGTCAGGCTTCCATACAGCTTAATTTTCTGACAATTTGGGCGATAGTTGTTTTGTTGTCTAGTTGTAATTTTTGTTGTGGTTGTGTGAGGAGGTGAGCCATGTTTACTGATACCTCCCACTTGACCAGAAGTGGGGGACATAAATTTTAAAAGCTAAGAAACACTATTCTGCAATCTGCATGAGAAGCATGGCCTGAGATTTGGAAGGGCAAGTGCCTGAAATGTTTCCACAGAGTTTGAAAGGACCATTAAATTCAACTGCCCTGTTTTATACATGAGGCAACTGATGCACAGAGAGAAGTCACTGCATGGGGGTAATAGTTATGGCCAGATGTGCCATGCACAGTACTGCTTCACCCTGAAGGTGAGGGGATATTCTGAAAGACCAGGGAAGCTCTGAGTAGTTATTCTCTTCTAATACAGAGAATGAAGAGGTGCCTTTAGGAAGCTGGGCCCAAACTTAGGGCATTGGCTCAATAGAGCTGAAGGAAGAGCTGGGAGGGCTGCAGGAACACAAAAGTGGATGTTGTTCTAGGTAGTTCTGAGACCACAGTTCATTCTCACAAAGATTCAGATCCTGAACCTGACCATCACCAAGATCCTGATCTTGAGCTTGACCCAGACACTCAATGTGACTGAATTATGAGCATTAAATTGAACCTCACACTGACTCTATCCATAATGCTCTGAGTCTTAACTGAATGCTGAATAAGCTCCTGACCCTGAACCTGATTCTCATCCTGATCCTACCTTCATTCAGACCCTTACCCTGACCCTTATCTGATCCTTACCTTCATTCTGTCCCTGAACCTTACTTTGAACCTCACACTAATCTAACCTTGACCCTGCCTTTCATTTGGACCCAAATCCTTATGCATGTCCTACCTCAATTCTTATCTTGACTCAGATCCTTATACTCACCTTAACTCTGACACTGACCTTCATCCTTATTTTGACCCTGATTTTGACCCATACCCTTATCATGACCCTCATTCTAACTTTCTTTAATCTTATCCTCACTCTGATGCTAACATTGACCCTGAACCTCACCCTTCACAAGACCCTGAGCCACACCCGGCCATGTCTAGAACATTGAATCTGATTGATGATCCTGAATTTGACCCTCATCCTTGCTCTCACCACAGCTCTGATGCTTACCCTGACCCTTACTCTCACCTTTACTTTGTACCTGACACTTAAGCTGACCCTGACAACCTCATCTTAAACCTCACCCTAACTCTGTCACATAGACTATCCTACTCTGACCATGATCCTGACCCTGATCCTGACAATGAACCTATCACCCTGAACTTTATCCTTACTCTGAACCTCACCTCAGTCTTGACACTCCTCCTTATCGTGATCATGATCTTCACCCTTACCATGACTGACTGTGAAGCTTATTTGATTATGTCTTTTATCCTGACCTTAAATTGATCCTCAACCTGGTGCTTAGACTACCCTACACCTTAAAACTAACCATCACATTAACCCTAACTATGACAATGTCATTGATCTTCATCATGTCCCTAAACTCTACTCTGAGCTTGACCATCAACCTCACATTGACTCTGTCTCTAAATCTCATACATACTATTACATTCACCCTTTTACCTGCCTCTGACCATGATGTAGACTCTGAAGTTTATCTTCATCATATGCCTAAATGTGAACAGGGCTTTTACTATGACCCTCTTCTGACTCTCACACTGAACCTGATCCCAACTTGACCCCTAACTTGAACATGACTTTCAATTTCACATTCACCTGAAACTTACCTTCACTCTAACCCTAAACCTAACTCTGAATCTAAAGCTTACCCTAATCCTCACATGGAACATGACCATGACCCTGTCCATGACACTGACCCTGATGCTTATCTTAACACTGAATCTGATGCTCATTCACACAGTAACCCTGATACTGACCAAGATCCTGATGCTTAACTGACACTATCCTTCACCCTATCAACCTGATACTTAAACCAATTCTTCACCCAAAACTGACCCTCACCATGATCCTGACCCTAAATCTTGCCATGTCCCTGATTTTGACCCAAACTGAAACAATTACATTGTCACTGACTTTCTTCCTTTCACATAATTTAACCTGATAGTTAGCCTGTTCCTTACTCTCATATTGCCAGTACCCTGACCCCCACACTTATCCTCTTCTGAACACATACTAAACCTTGCTCTTACTTTCACCCTAATCCTGAGCCTCACGGTGACCTTGTCCCAAAAGCTGTCATGACACTGACCCTCAAACTGACCCCCACCATCACTCTTACAATCTCCATGACCGTCTACCCAAACTGAATCTGGTGATTCAGAGCTAATACTGGCTCTGACTTTCCCACTCACAAGCCTTACCTGAACTTTATTCTCAACTTGTCTTACCTTTACCCTGACCCTGATTATCACCCTACCATGAAAACCTTGACCCTGATCCTGAAGCAGACCCTGATCCAGACACTACTCTCACACTGACCCAGATCCTGAGCTTGACCCTGAACCTTACCTCATCCTAAACTTTATGTTAACTATCACTATGTCCCACAAAATGATATTGACCACGACCATAAAACTAACCTTTATCCTGACCCTTCACCTTTCTCTAACAGTAATTTGACCTTTACCCTTACTATGACTCTCATGCTGGCTCTGACATAACCTTCTCCCTGAACTTCACCCTTATTCTCACCATGTCTCTGACCTTGATCCTTACACATACATGTTCATGGGTTAACAAGATATGCAAATACCTTTTGGTTAGTAAGACATATGCTTGTATTTGCCTTATCAAAGCTTTTATTAATATGAGATAAACACTTATAAAAATTATCTGGGCAATTTTTAACTTTCTGTACTCTAGGTATCTCTTATATCTAAGAAAAAATACAGTATTAAAGATAGTATTTAGCATAGATAATTGAATATACTGGTACAAGCATTGCAGAAATATACAGGTGTGTGTATGCATGGGATGTGAATTTTTGTTTATTTTTGAAAGTTATACAGTTCATTCACATAATAAATTTAAAATGATATATTGCTTTATTTAGTATACTGACAATTATATTTTAAAGCTGTCATTTAAATCTTTAAATTGTTACCTAACATATGTTTTACATCTATGAAAAGGTATGTATTCTTTTTCAAAAGATTTTATTTACTTATTTTTAGAGAGAGAGGAAGGGAAGGAGAAATAGAGGGAGAGAAACATTAATATGTGGTTATCTCTCATATGCCCCTTACTGGGCACCTGGCCTGCAACCCAGGCATGTGCCCTAGACTGGGAATCAAACCAGTGACCTCTTGGTTCATAGGCCTGTGCACAATCCACTGAGCTATGCCAGCCAGGGCAAAGGTAGTATTCTTTATTATAATTTGTACATATGTACCAAGAGAGTTGTTAGAATTTAAAATTAGAACTGGGTCCTTTTCTGTAAAATGACTTGTTATTTTATACTCAAATTCACAGAAGTTACTTTTTGTCACAGTTAACAGTTGGATTGCTCATATTTTTGCATACTCTTCAACCATATTCTTAGTGATTCCAAGGATACCCTTAACCTAATTTTTTTGTTCAATGTTAAAAATGCTACCATGGGAGCTACAGGTTAAGATGGTGACATAGGTAGACATGGCTTGCCTCCTCCCACAATCACATCAAAATTACAACTAAAATATAGAACAACCATCACTCAGGAACATCAGAAATAGAGTTGAATGGAAGTCTGACAACTACAGAATTGAAGAAACCACATCCATCCAGACTGGTAGGAGGGGCAGAATGGACTGGCTCCATGCCCACATGGATAAAAATTCAGGTGGGATATCTTGGGATCAAGGAGTCCCAGATCCCCAGGTCCCCCAGGCCAAGATTCCAGTGTCAGGAAAATAAGTCCCCACAACTTCAGGCTGCAAAAACCAGTGGGGATTGAGTTGGTGGAGGAGGCTGCTTAAGCCCTAAGCAATGCCTATTAGGGTCCCCACACACAGACTTACCTACTCAGACTCACTCCCTCTAAGCTCCAGCACCAGGGTGGCAGCTTGAAGTGGAACTAGTATACAGGGAGAAACTGAAGTTTCTGGCATCAGGGTGAGCAGAGGCCATTGACCCTTTGCTGGGCCCTTCCCCAACAGAGCTGGTAGGCTGGTACCATATCTGAGACTCCATCAATCTGGCTAACACTGTGTGACACACCTTGGAGACCCGCAGAAACTCTCCCCCACCCAATTTATGGGCCCACCCAAGCTGCTTTTCCATAAGAACAGCTGCTCTTGACTCCTAAATCCTATCAAACAAGCAACAGCTGGCTTCAGTGAGCCCTAGTAGGAGACAGATTAGAGTCACAGCTTGCTTCACCTGGGAATCTCCAGGCCCAGCAACATAAGTAGCAGCCATCTCAGATTGCTTTACAGCTCAGGCAGGGTGCCTCGGGCAAACCACAGGTGGGGGCCAAACTTAGTCTGCACCACCCAGGAAACCCTAGGGTCAATGCACCCAGTGGAGAGCTACAAACCACATCAGAGCACCACCACCCTGCCCCTGCACAGCTGATCCTCCATGAAGGGTGGAGATTAGCAGTCAGTGGTCACAGTAAGACCTTGCAACTGACTGGCCTGGGTAAATCCTTCCCATTGATCTGCCAATAGCAACCAAGGCTCAACTATGAGAGTAGGGTGTACTCAAGCCCACACAAAGGGTGTACCTTGAGTACCCAGTTTGGCTGATAGGGGAGGCTGTGCCACTGGACCCTACAGGACACCTACTTTTGTAGGCCACACTACCAAGACACATGGTCAAAGCAGCTCTACGTAATACATAGAAACAAACACAGGGAAGCTGCCAAACTGAGCAAAGAAACACGGCCCAAATGAAAGAACAGATCAAATTTTCAGAAAAAGAGCTACACAAAAAGGAGATAAGCAATCTCTCAGATGCAGAATTCAAAACACTGATTATAAGATTGCTCAAGGAACTTAGTGAGGACATCAGCAACATAAAAAAGACCCAGCCAGAAATGAAGGATACACTAATTAAATAAAGAACAATTTACAGGGAAACAACAGTAAAATGGATGAGGCCAAGAATCAAATCAATGATTTGGAACATAAGAAAGCAAAAAACAACCATGTAGAACAACAATAAAAAAAAGTATCTAAAAAAATAAGAATAGTATAAACAGCCTCTGGGACAACTTTAAGAGGTCCAACATTCACCTTATGGGGGTGCCAGAAGGAGAAGAGAAAGAGCAAGAAATTGGAAATCTATCTGAAAAAATAGTGAATGAAAACTTCCCTAATTTGGTGAAGGAAATAGACATGCAAGTCTAGGAAGTGTGGAGAATCCCAATTATGATGGATGAAAAGAAGCTCACTCCAAGACACACCATTATTAAAAGGCCAAAGTTAAAGATAAAGAGAGACTCTTCAAAGCAAGAGAAAAGTTAGTTAGTTACCAGAAGGTTGCCAGATGGGAAAGGGGTGTGGAGGAATGGGTGAAGAGATCAGGGGTTTAAGAAGCACAAATATATAGTTACAGAATAGCCATGGGGATATACAGTATAGGAAATGAAATAGCAAAGAACTTATATGCATGACCCATGAGCAATGGTGGGAGGATTGCCTGAGGGAGTAGGGGGTGCTGGGTGGAGGGAGGCAAGGGGGAAAACTCAGGACAAGTGTAATAGCATAATCAGTACAATATAATTAAAAAATAAAAAATAAATGCTATCAGTGTTAAATTTACCCTTTAGACATAGACAACTTCCAGAAATTAAATCAGTTCAGGTGTCTAGCATAATTGTTCTTACACAGGCTTGCCAACTAACAAAAAAATGAAAGTTCAAATATTTATACTGAAAGTAAATGTGCTTTTGGGTTAGTCCACAAATTCTCCATTCACAATAATTTATAAACAAAGGTGTTTCTAACCTTGAAAAACCTGGACAACACATTAGAGAACTCTTAGATGCTTTGCTGTTATCTAAGAACATAGCTATAATGAAAATAAAAAAAATCAAAGATGAAGATCCAGAGGCTCACAGTAATGCTTTGGCTCACCACTATGTTAAGCAATGTTAACTTGGATAAATACTCTTAGAGTCACACAGACAAAAGTCTTGGAGAAATTCAAAGAGGCTATTATTAACTGTCAGAAAAAAGTCTAATTTAACTGAAGATGCTTATTACTGGTACATCTTGAGGTGACTTACTGATTACACTAAAACACTTGAAAATGGCATTTAACAAAAATTCTTCAAATATGAAGCAAAGATAAATTAGCAACAATATTAAGTCAGCCATGACTGGTGTGGCTCAGTTAGTTGGTGTCATCTCTGAAAGTGAAAGGTAGCAGCATTGGATTCCCAGTCAGGGTACATGCCTGGATGGCAGTTTAGGTCCGGAGTCTGATCGAAAGCGAGAGGCAACTTATTGATGTTTCTCTCACATCATTGTTTCTCTTCCTCTCTATCTCTCTCCCTTCCTCTCTCTCTAAAAATAAATATCAAGATCTTTTTGAAAAATAATATTAAACCAACACTGGGGTCCTAATTTAAGATGTAGAGGATGGTTTCCAAGCAAGTCTTATCTAACAACCACAAAACACTGATAAAAAGGTCAAAGTAGGTCACGGACAGGAACCAAGGGCCCTAGGGCTCTTTAAACACCTCCAAATGTCCTTCATTCAAATACATTTTGCATTAAATAGAAATACATTCAATTTATTGTGTAATTATTCTCAGGGTGCATTGAAGTATTTCCTTGCTGAAGAACTATGCCCATACCTGGGGGAAGACGAAGGTGGCTTGGTTTTGTTTTCCCCTCTGGGAAATTCCCGGTTACCTCTAATGATAGAGACACTGACTTAACTAGTACTGCTATTAAATAGTGCTTTTACACAGAAGCTTCACTGTCCTTGACTATAAGCCCTCAAGAACAATAGAGAAAATTAATGGAGTTCTAAAACTAAAATGAACAAAGTTCTCAGAAACCCTTGAATGCTGTCACCCAAACTACCACCGTCCTTCAAATCTGTATTCTTTCTGGGGCCCACACGTTTTCTTCTTGTTCTGCAAAGGTGAAACTTTCGTAAAAGGGCAGGACTCAGTGTTCTACCTGGGGTCCCCACTCTGCCTCCCGCACCTTTCAGAAGGGAGATTGCTGTAACATCTGACTACAACAGGTTTTACACTACCCAGCGTCCTTTTGCATTTTAATTCGTTTGTCATAAATCGCCCTCCCACTGCTTCTCAAAGCAAGCTCGCGGATAGATGGTTTGCCACTCCTGGCAAAGTTGGTAGAGAGGAGCCTCTGCCCTTGGACATTCCTCCCAGAACCTGAGGCAGTCAAGAGTCATTGGGACTAGGAAACTCCTTGTGTGATCCCCTTAACCCTGCCCAAACCTGGGGACCTTTCGGGAAAATCCCCCTGCCCGACTACTGACCACGGTGGGACTGACGATTCCAGATGCGTTGTCAAACAAATAGTTCTCAAGAGGTGAGCGCGAGGTAGCCCTGCTAGCCCCAGGAGCAGCGGTCGGGCGAGGATGGGGGTTACCGAGATCTATTGCCTGTCTCCTCCCCGTCTTTTCTCAAAAGGAAGACCACAGAACGGAATGTTGCGGCTCAGATAAACAGCGGGTCCCAAGCCCCTGTTCACAAGAAAGTGCAATTGCGCTGGGCAGGTCGGAGGGCGTGCCTCTGGAGGGGTGGTGCTGCTCTGCCAGCGCAAGCGCCCAGCGTCTCCACCTGCTGGTAATGTCAGTATTTTTAGGGCTGAATTAAGAGCGATGACATTTTAAAATATGAACAAAGTAAGTTAGGTCAGGGCTATCCAACAGAGTCTTAAAAGAATGGTTGAAGGGCATGTAAAAAGCATTGAAAATTAACAATAATTTGTGACCAAAGCAATCAATTGATCTGGGCATAAAATAACTAATTTTTACACGAAAGACCTAAATCATAATTGATTCCTTTGGCACATTACTTATGTAACAAAGTGTAATTAAAGATCTATTGATATACATTAATATTGATATAAATTTATTTGTGTTGATTTAGGCATGCATACATAGGCATACAAATATTTGATGGTGATAATTTAAAATTTCTGGCTATAGCATTAAAATACAATTATCCTATACATAGATCTGTACATTTCTGCAATCCTTATATCTAGCAAAATCAACATTTATATTATTTCATATCTTCAGTTATTGTAATCCTCCTCCCTTCCTTCCTTCCTCTCTTTCTTTCTGTCTTTCTCTCTCCCTTTTCTTTCTTTTTTCTTCTTTCCTTCCTCCCTGCCTCCGTCCCTCTCCCTTTCTTTTTCTCTCTCTTTCTTTCTTTCTTTCTTTCTTTCTTTCTTTCTTTCTTTCTTTCTTTCTTTCTTTCTTTCTTTCTTTCTTTCTTTCTTTCTTTCCTTCCTTCCTTCCTTCCTTCCTTCCTTCCTTCCTTCCTTCCTTCCTTCCTTCCTTCCTTCCTTCCTTCCTTCCTTTTCTTCTGTTTTTTCTCTAGATATAAAAGACACTCAGAGGACAGAAAGTTTAAAATCATCCAACTTTTTATTTTAAAAATAAATAAGCCTTGCCCTGACCAGTGTGGCTCACCCAGTGGGAGCTTCAACCTGTAAAATGAAGTGTCACATGTTTGATTTGAGTCAGGGCATATGCCTAGGTGGCTGTTTGGTCCCTGGTTGGGATACTTATGAGAGGCAACCCATTGATGTTTCACTCCCTCTCTGTCCCTCCCTTTCCCTCTCTCTAAAATCAATAAACATGTCCCTGAGTGAGGATAAAAAAATTAAAATTAGCCTTTATCTCCTACTGTTTTACAATTTTGGAAAGACAAAATAAAAGGTATTCTAACCCTGACCACTGACTCCACAGCTCCTGTGCCCATGAGTGCATTCAATTTGTCAGTGCCATTGAGTCAAGAAACCCTAAGCTCACACCTGTAATTGAATTTGGCTTATTACTTGTTGCATTGAAGGAAAATGCACACCCTGAGAACTATATGATGTCTCAGTAAGATGGTGTTTAGAAAGTACCTATTATAGAATTGGACCCTTTGTTGGATGATTGGGGGAAAGTCTGAGGAAGTGAGGGTTTTTTTAATTTTGGTGCTGTTAGAAAGTGGGGCCAGTTCTACGACTGGATGCTTTATGGATATACCAACAAATAATTACGTAATAATTTAAAGTTTTTTCACTATAGATTTAAAATACATTTAATTGTCAGTGTGTTAAATAAAACAGCATATATCATATTGAATTTATTATATGAATGAACTGCAATAACTTTAAAAAATAAACTCATAGAAAATCATGTACGGGCTCTCTTTGTAATTTTGTACCCAGTATAATCAACTACCTACATTGTTATCTTTCACTTAAGTACTGTAGTCTTTTCTTTCTTTTTCTGTAGACATTAGTGACACCTAGAGGACAGAAAGTTAAAAATGGTCCAGGTAATTTTTTATGAGCATTAAAAATTTCATATTAAAAATCTCATATTAAAAATTTCAAGGGGGCAAATATAAATATATATGTATTACAATACAAAGGAATTCACTGACATTTTAAGAAATAAGGGGTCAATTAAAATTATAGTTTATAAACAATGTTTTGTATGTGTATATATTTCTTTACGTAAGATGTGTCTTTATAATGAATGTGTTTTGCTGTTTTATGTTTATCTCAGTTTACTCTAAAGAGCAATAAGAACTTCATTATGAAAGGAATGTCTGAGGCTGAGGAGGTTTACACCAATAGGAATTGTTTTCAATATTACTTCTTGATGCGCGATTACCGACCAGCAGTGACCGCGGAACGCTGTGGATGGCTGGTCGGCACACGAGAAATGAACATACACAGAAACAGGCAATTTTATGTTGAGAAGTAGGGACGGAGTGGCCACTCTCCAAGTGGAAAGCGCTTTGGCCACCCTCTCTAGGGGAGGGCCCTCTGGCCACCCTCTCTAGTGGAGGGCGCTTTGGCCATTTTCTCTAGTGGAGGGCGTGAGTTCTCCTGTCCCAGCAGGCCTTTTATTGGGTTCGTTTGTACAAGAATTCAGGTAAAGCTCATTACTCGTTGCAGGGAAGTAAGGATCAAATAAGAAGGAACTCTGAGGGCCTACTTTGAGTCAGGGTCAAAGAGCTGAAAAACTTTGAGGAACAAACTTACTTCCTCCTTGGACCCTTATCATTTAATTGAGAGCATTCTAAACAAGGCAGGTTTCACAGGATTTTACATATTCTTTCTTAGGCCTGATCACCCGGGAAACCCATCCTTTCCAGTACAGGGCTGCACCACCCTCTGTCATTGTTTCAGGCTTAGGTGGAGCAAGGAAAGTAAGGCAGCCAGGAGATAAGGATATTTTCTCACAGACCCTGAGGACTCAGGCTTTGTCAAAGCCGAGGGGCAAGGGTCCATCACCCCCTTTTGCTGTAGCCCCCAAAGTCCTTCCTTGGGGGCCTCCCACATGATCATGCCTGTCTTAGGTTGTCCCCCCCTTGGAGAATCTTACCTGTCATTGGCTAACTGACCAAGCATTGGGGACCAGTTATGGATGAAGTAAAAGGAGCAGAAGCAGTGCTCCTGCCAGGGAGATACGCTTTTGTCTCCTTGGTGGCTTAGGGTCCAAGGTCACTCCCTCAGCCTTAGCCTTGGCAGGGGTTACAGCTTCTGAAACCTAGTTGGGCGGTTCCCAACATCAAACCACTCCTCTCACTACAGATTTTAGACAGTTAGTTGACAGCAAAGAGGAAGACTACAGTACTGGGGGATAAGGGAAGGGTATTGAGCAGGATAACTAAAATGGCTGTGAGATGAAAACGAGAATTCCAGAAAGCAGATTCTTGCTATTTCCATGTTTAGCCGAGTACTTTAATGAAAAAGGAAAAATTTCAAGCTTTACTATTATTTATTAATGCTAGTTTTTTGTTTGTTTATTTAGTTTTTCCACAAATTAAAAGGCTATATTGTGCAATGCAACAGTGTTTTAACTTTTCACTAATTGAAGGAAGGTACTGATGTACAATGAAAGGTTTTCATATTTATTTATTGAGATTATGTACGCACTGTGTTAATTTCACACTCTTTGTACATGTATTCCTCTTCAAATTAGAGAAAGAGCATTGTTGAGGCTCAGAGATAAAGGAATGATTTTAAAGAACAAAGAAATGGATTTATAATTCCCTGTCCCAGAGTCTTACATCTTTTTCTGGTTAGGAATCAAATGTACTCATGATCATTCCAAAGCTAGGTTATTTCAAGGCTTTCCATTCAAGATCAGAATGGGATTGTTTGCAGGTATTTTATAAAGAGCTTGAAGGGAATTTGAAGGGTGAAGAAAAACATTTTATAGCATAAATACAAAGGGTCTTATACTTCCCCCAACTCAAAAATTACAATAGGAGGCAGTGCTATTTAAAGCAGCATTCAATTGCATCTGGAACTGAGCATGTTTTATTGCACACATGAGTGACAGTTTTCTGTCCCATTGTCACATATGCAGTTTGAGGTATGAAACTTAATAATGAACTCTTTCTTCTTGCTTCCTACCTTCCTGATCAATGGAAGCAACCCATTGTCCCACTGAAGAATTATTTGTCTGCTCATTTAATAAATACTTAGACCTGACCAGAACTTAGTTACAGAATCAACTAGGGCCATTTATTTTTCATGGCATCTGTTTTAATTTGGGTTTCTTCTAAAATAGACCCTGAGACAATGACTTGGGTGCAGGTAGTTTTTTGGGGGGAGGGAGAAGACAATCCCTAGAACTGCAAATAAGAAAGCACAACAACTAAGACAGGAAAGGGGGGAAAGGTGATAAATTATGCATAAAATAGCAGATTAGTGCTGCAGGTAAGGAGGAATCAATTCTCCTAGGTAACCTGTGAGAAATTATGTGGAATTTCCCTACCAGAGCAAAGGCTGGGACATTTATTTACCCATGTATCTCTTGATAGATTGTGCCTGCGAAGCTCCCATGGTGCAGGAGAGAGCACCCAACTAGAGGAGGAGAGACACTCCTGACTTGGGGTGTTGTCAGTGTGTCAGGGCCTGTTTACCAAGAGATACAGGTAAACTCAGGTGAGCCAGGGAAGTATGGGGCAGTGCATCAATAGCATCTTGAAAACAAAATTCTTGTTTTCTCTACTCAAGGTAAGATTCATGTTGGAGCTAGTAAAACTCAGACTGAAATAGATCCAGGGCCACCATATATGGCTATGTAGGCTGTGCACTGTACAATTCTAGGGATTGCTACTTGTACTGACTGCAAAGTAATTATTGTCCCCGAACACTGTGCAGTGAACAATCTGTAAAACATTCACATGGACTACATTGCATTCCTTGGAGCCATGCCATGCACAATCTGCAAAGCTGTACACACACTTTCTCTTTATAAGAAAATCCTCCCCTGAAAAGTAGGTATTATTTTTGGAAGAGTGAGCAAATTATAATAAAGCATAAAGGGACATTTTAAAACAAAAGAGACTTCAGTTTATATATCTGCATCAGCCCTGCTATCGGTACTGGTTCTTTCTAAATGGCAATCAGACTCAGGAGATCAGTAGACTTTAACCTAACACCACACTTTATCTTTTTTAGATAGATAAAGAACCACATGCACAGCACCTGCACCTCATTGGGAGGCCAAACTGCTACCTGAATTCTCAGCCTTTTGGCTTTCTTCAGCCATACAGGACATGAATAGCTGCCACATATACACAGTATAGATGTGTAATCTTAGCACGGAGAGGCTGCAGCTTCAGTTTCCCAATGCTTTACTCCATTCTAGTACAGTCCAAGGCTGTTCCATTCTCACTGTGGTACCAACAATTAGAGGTTTTACAGCAAACAAGGCAGATACTACCTTCCATATATATCTTAATTTGTGATTTCCAATGAGAAAGTATTATAAGAGACAGACTCTGAATTTCTTTCAAAGGTAGGTCTTGATTTCAGTCCAGGGCTTGATGTTAACATTTTACTCACAGCCCTGACTAGTGTGGCTCAGTAGGTTGAGCATTGTCCTGCAAACTGAGGGGCTGCTGGTTTGATTCCCAATCAGGTCACATGGCTGGGCTGCAGGCCAGGTCCCTGGTTGGGGTCTCATAGGAGGCAACCAATCGATGTTTCCCTCTTACATTGATGTTTCTCTCTCTCCCTTTCTTCCTCCCTTCCCTCTCTCTAAGAATAAATAAAGTATTTTTAAAAACCATTTTAATCACAGGAGTTAGTCTGTATGATTCTTTGGTGAATAAGAACACAATGCATATAAAACAATGGGCCCATCTGACCTGTGCGGCTCAGTTGTAGAATATTTGGAACAGGAGATATAGGCATACAACATGTATTTCAGAATGATGTTTATCAACTTCCTTTATAAATTTTTCCTGTCCCAATTTTCTTGTCTAAGCTTTCTTTTAGAGCAGCAAGAATTTTTAAAACATAGAGTACCTGACTATTTAGTCAGGGGCACTGACCTCTTTTCCCTTAGATTGTCAAATAAAAAAATGACAACAGCCAACACATTAGCCATCCAGTCTGAATGAATCAAAATTATACCTACTTTTTGTCAAATTGGCAAAAAATATAATAAATTGCTGTGTGCCACAGAATTTCAGTAATCATTAGTTTATGTGTGCCATGAGATGAAAACAGTTGGTATAAGTGGAATCACAAAGTATGTAGTTTTTTATCTGGCTTTTTAAATTTAGCATTAGGCTTTGAGATTATTCCATATTGTTGCATGTGCCACTAATTCATTTGTTTTTATTACTAGGTCATATTCCATTGCATGGCTATTCCATAAAATGTTTATCTGTTTACTAATAGATGGGCATTTGGGTTGTTTTCAGTTTTTGCTACTATAGATAAATCTGTCTGAACTATAACATAAAAGTCTTTGTATGAACACATTTTCACTTCTCTTGGGTAAATATCTAAGAGGTTCATTGGCAATCTGGGAGGGGGAATGAAGCATTTGGGGGAGGATATAACAATAGAAAATTTTTCTTTTAAAAAGATAGTAAAAACACATATACAAAAATAAGGTCATTGGTTTCCATATTGTTTGTACCATATTATATTCCCAATAGCAATGCATGAGTGTTCCAGTTGCTCTTCAAAAACTTATTTTATTTATTTATTTATTTATTTATTTATTTATTTATTTATTTATTTATTTATAGAGAGAGGGGAAGGGAGAGAGGAAGAGAAACATTGACTGGTTGCTTCTCGTACAGTTCCGAACCCACAACCCAGGCATGTTGCCTGAGTGGGGATTGAATTGGTGACCTTTTGCTTTGCAGGATGCTGCCCAACCAACAGAGCCACACCAGACAGGGAGGTTCCATTTGCTCTTTATCCTTGCCAGCAACATTTGTTCTTTTTGGTCTTTTTAATTGTAGTCACTCTAGTGAGTATATAGTTGTAACTCATTGTGTTTTTTACTGGCATTTCTCTGATGTGACAGTTTCCAATATGGCACCCAAATGATATGAACCTCTTGGTATTTATGCCTTTACATAGTCCCATCCATAATAAATAGGAATGACCTGTGTAACAAATAGGCTGTTGTAGAAATGACAACTGAGTGATGTCTGAGGGCAGGTCATAAAAGATACTGTGGTTTCTTTCTTGCTCTCTTAGATCACTTACTCTGGGGGAAAACCTGCTACCATTTCAAGAGGGCACTCAAGCAACCCTATGGAAAGGTCTCTGTGGCGAGGAACTGGGGCTACCTACCAACAGTTAGCACTAATTTCCCAGTCATGGAGTGAGCCATTTTTTAAGTGGATCCTCCAGTCCCAGTAAAGTCTTTGGATATAGCCCTAGTAGATGCCTTGACTGCGGCCTCATGAGAGAGAACCTGAGACTAAACCACTCAGCTAAGCCACTTTTAAATTCTGACCCACAGAAAGTGTGTGAAGTAATAAAAGTTTATTGTTGTTTTAAGTTTTGGGGTAATTTGTTACTCAGCAATGGATAACCAATAGAGATTTTGGTACTTGGAAACTGGATACTGCTGTAACAAACATCTAAACTGTGGGAGTGCCTTTGGCACCAGGTAGCAGCTGAAAGATGGAATAACTTTGAGGGGGATTTTAGTGAAAACCTATTGACAGAAACTTGATGGCCTTTGAGGAGACTACTGGCAAGGGCTTGTGGGAAAGTATGGTAGGCAGAATTCTCAAATGGCTCTCAAGATTCCTGCCCCCTAATGTATGTGTTTAGAGTAATTGCTTCCCTTGAGTGTGAGTAGAACCTGTTAGTACGATATTACAACTAGGACTATGTTGCACTGCATGGCAAAAGGGAGTTTGTGATGTAATTAAGGTCTCTCATCATTTGCCTTAGAGATATTCAAAAGGAATACTATCCTGGTTAGGCCTGACCTAGTAATATGAGCCCTTCAGATAGACAAACGACAGCGTAAGAAATTCTTTTGGCTTTGAGGAAGTGAACTAGCATGTTTTGAGATGACCATTGGAGGTTGCCATGTGGCAAACAGAAGGGGATCAGTGCTCTACAGGCAGCATAGGGAAAGGTGTTCTCGGTAGAGGGAACAACATGGGTAAAATGAGGAGACTTGAAAGTGTACAGTCTGTGAGCAGTCCAGTCAGTGGGAACAGTGACAGGAGACACCAGCTCAGAAGTGAGTCTCATGTTAAGGAGCTGGACTGTCTCACACGGGCAGCAAAGGGCATCATTCCAAACTGGGAAGTGACATCACCATCATCTTTAGAGAGCACTTCCAATCAGCCAGGAACTAAGTTAATGTGAATGTGTTATCTCACTTAATCTGTATTAGTACCAAAGATGTTTCTCTCATTATCCCCACTTCACAAAGGAGGAAACTCAATCTTAGTGAAGTTATACTTTAGGCAAGGAAATAAATAGCTCAGAATTTGAAACTCTAAAGGTATTCTGCTAATCATTTCTAGATCATCTAATCTATAGAGAATGAAGATTCTAGCAGTGGTATGAAAGACTGAACAAGGGCAGACAGGGAGGCTGCTAAAGCTGTTACACAGGCTTTGAAGAAAAATGAAAGCACTAAGTAAAATTGCAAGCCACTCTCCTATGTTCTCTGTAGTTTTTGGTTGGTTACTGAACCTCTTGGAGCATCCCATCCTCTGTAAAATGTGGTTGGTAACAGTTTATAACTTACAATGTGATTGTGAGTATTACATGAGAAACTGCTTATCAATCCTCTAGCACCACATCCAAGATGTAGTTGGCCCTTAATATATGGTAATTTCGAAGGAATTTATTGAATAAATGTAAGGGCAAGTCCACTTCAAGAAACCTTTATTAAATACTTAATAAAGTGGTGTTCAAGGTGTGCACACCAGTCACAGTGAACAAAATGAGCAATAACTGAACAACAACTTTATTTTTTCAAAAAAGATTTTATTTATTTACTTTTAAAAAGAGAGGAAGGGAGGGAGAGAGGGAGAGAAACATCCATGTGTGAGAGACACATCAATCAGCTGCCTCTCACGTGCCCCCACCTGGGGACCCAGCCTGCAATCCAGACATGTGCCCTGACTGGGACTCTATCCCGCAACCTTTCAGTTCGCAGGCCCGCACTCAGTCCACTGAACTGCGCCAGCCAGGGCACCAGTAAATAACTTTAAATGCAATAACTGCCAGTGAGAAATGGAGGATATGAAGTGTTTTTCTATAGCTTTAATAATCTTCCATACTGAGTCTGTTTTATAGTAATTCAGACACTTGCCAGCAATATTTGTTCTTTGCAGATAAAACCAAGACAGAAGCCAAAAAGAAATGACTGATTACAAACACAAACCTTGCCTCCCCCAAAACACTTTTCTGCCCTTCCATGCATTAAGCAAAACAAACAAATCCCCCAAAGCCTTCACACAAACCATCAGTGTGGTCATTATCAGAGGGACTTGGGGGTGGGGGTGG
Organism: Tonatia bakeri; assembly: GCA_004024845.1. Lineage (NCBI taxonomy): Eukaryota > Metazoa > Chordata > Mammalia > Chiroptera > Phyllostomidae > Tonatia > Tonatia bakeri. Next base: position 25,139 of record PVIA01000555.1, read on the forward strand.
GGGTGGCACGAGAGGGTAATGGGGGGGGGCGGAGATAAATAGCAATAGTAAGAGACATGATTCCGTGTGGTGAACACACAATACAATACACAGATGATGTATTATAGAATTATACACCTTAAACCTTTAAAATATATTTAACCAATGTAACCCCAATAAATTCAATTAAAAAAGACACACAATAAAACGCAAACCTCTTCCCCTGAAACTAGTTCTGCCCTTCCAAGTCCCCTCCCTCCACTCCACCCTCTGCGGGTTACATTGTGCTCCACCCTGACCTCAACGGCGGACTCCCTGCTCCTGTATCCCACGGGAGGCTTCTTTGCTCGGCAGAGTTCGTCCTTCAGGTCCCGATATTTGGCTTAATCACACTTCCTTGACACCGCCCCTCCATCTCAGACTTCCTCCCGTCCCAGGTTCTGAGTTGCACACGTAGTTTTTGAGGTTCGCCCTCACCACACAGCGGAAACGCGACACTTCAGGCACCGCCTCCAAGATGGCGGCGCCCAGTGGTTAGAGCTGTGACTCGCCCGTAATCGGCTTCGAAATACAGCGTTGCAAGGGTTTTCGGACTATGGACCCGCCTGGGTTCGCGACCTCTCTGGTGGTGAGTGCGGGGCGGTAGAGTACGGTGCTCGGAGTGTCGTAGTCCAGCACTGGCGCCGGTGCTTCTCTGCACTGGCAGTTTTTTCGGGTGTTGTGTGAGGTCTGGGAGCGAGCGCGGGGGTTCTGCGCCCCCTCCCGGTCCCTTGCTAAGTCCACGTCTTTCCTACCAGGACTTCAGAAACAGTCGGGCGGTGTGGGGGTGGCTGCTTGCCTCACTGTCTTCCGCGCGAAGACAGTTTTCTTTACTTAAGAGCTTCAGTTGATATAACCACACTGGACAACTTCGACATTTTATATAGGAACATGTGTAACAAAACAAAACACGTTGACTCGAATCATTCAGAGCCCTCCTGTCCAAGTATGGTCATTTTGCGGTATCTTTTTCAGGAAAGTGAAATACCCATTTTTGGAAAATGAAATACCCATTCATTCATCCAATATATAATTAATCTGCTCCTTCTGCTTCAAAGCATTCGTCTAGTCTTTGGGTATATTGATGCTGTGCCATAAGACTAATGACTGGTGCTTAACTCCTTAGAAAACAACTAGAATCAACACTTTTCAACACTAAAAATCAGCTTTTTAATAAATATTTTAAAACCTTATAGCAGGGGATACTAGATAAGGCAGTGGATAAGACAGAGATTTCCTTGTGTGGGGGAGTGGGCAGAACAGGCAAAAAAAAAAAGCGAATGTCTTTTTAAAAGCTTCTCACCAATTGTTAATTATCAAATGCTTGTTGTTGCAGGTGTTAGAGATAAGGTGGTGAGCAAGACAGACCTGCCCACGTGGGCCAGGTGGCAGAGACAGAATAGTCATATGATTGTTGGGAAAAATGGCATCAATGCTAGTTTCAGAGCATTATGGAAAAATGTGGAAGGGGCACCTTAGCCAGACTTGTGGGATGATGGTTTTCAATCTAGATTTGTTGAGGCTTGTATAAGCTAGGTTTTAGAGATGCAGGCAAAGAAATATGTTAGCACTTTCAAGGAGTTACCCGGTCTAGCTGTTCAGGTAGCAGTAGTAGTTTTGACAGATAAAATTGTTGTGCCAGCAACTGGGGCGAACGTTTTACCTACACCATCTCATTTAATTCTGTCAAACAATTGAAGGCTTGTTTTATTTTTCCTAATGAGGGAACTGAGCTACAGAGAAGTTAGGTAACTTATCTAGAATCACACAAGTGAGATTCATTTCATGTGTATATTGGAGATCACATTTGAACCCAGGCAATGTAACATGGGACCCCATGCCCCTAACTGCTCCTTGTGAATTCTAACTCTGAAGTCAGTACCAGTTGCTAAAATCGTGAGTGCTCAAGTTAACACAATAACAATGGTTTTAAAATTCATTTAAAGTGTGGTACACATGGTGAAAGTTATACTTGTATTTTTAAAATGTAGTTACAGAGGGTAAAACTTGAGTCAAAGGGTACAAGTTTCAAGGAAGTTAGATTTCGTTCCAGCTAAAGACAACACATTTTATTCATTCAGCACACAGTTTATCTGCCATGTATTCTGCCCACTGGCCACTCTGATTACCCTTGGAGATATGATGGTGAACAAACCAAACTAAAAAAATATGTATACTCTGAAAGAAACGAAGTGAGGTAGGATAGTGATAGAATAATATTGCAGAACCTTCTTTAGATGGAGTGACCAAGGAAGGCTCTGAGGAATGACATTTAAATTAAGATCTAAAGGATGGGAAGGGGCAAGGCATTTTGAGGGATGTGGGGCAAAGCTCAGAGCAAGCAGCACTTAGAGAAAGCCGTAGGTGGAAAGCACAAACTTCAAAGTGTTAAAGTGGCGGCTGGGGCCTCGTGGGTAAGAGTAGTATAGGGTGGATGACACTGGAGAGGGACACAAAACCAGCAGATGTGAGTCTTTGTGGGCCATGGGAAGGAATTTGGATTTTATTTGAAGCATAATGGAAGCCATTAGGAGGGTTTATTATCAAAGTGGTATACGTATAGAGTGGCCATTTTTTAAGGCTTCTTTGAGAAGGGTGAGTACTCCTGAGGAAGTACTGTTTTGCTTACTACTGTGTTAGCAGTACCTGACACTTTGTAGGAACTCAGCATAACTTGTTAATGAATGAATGAATGAGTGAAAAGAAAGGTACAGAGCCTGGCATGTGGTAGACATTTTTTTATTATTAGTCTCAGGTGTACATCCCAGTGATTAGACACTATAGACTAAGTGATCATCTGATAAATCTCCTACCCATTTGATACCATACTACCATACACAGTTTTTGAAATATTATTGACTATATTCTTTATGCTGTACTTTACATCCCCATGACTGTTCCGTAATTACCAATTTGTACTTCTAAAATCTTTTTTTTTTTTTTTTATCTATCCCTGCAAACCCCTTCCAGTCTGGCAACTGTCAAAATGTTCTTTGTATCTATGAGTTTTTTTCTGTTCTGCTTGTTTGTTTATTTGGAAAAATATGGAACGCTTCATGAATTTGTCATCCCTGAGCAGGGGCCATGCTAATTTTCTCTGTGTATTTCCAGTTTTAGTATATGTGCTGCTGAAGCAAGCCCTGCAGCAAGCAGACACTGTACTCAGAGAGAGCATTGACTGATGCATGCTTTTAAGAAGGTAGTTTTGGACTAAGTATTAGCAACCTAAAGATGTCCATAACATTTAACTTAGCAAAGATAATAGGAAGCCTCTTTCATATGGAACAGAAGAGGAGTGGTTAGGTAAATGATGGCGGATGCATTTTATAGACTATTCAGTGGCTCTTGGCATTAGTGCTTGTGAAGAACATGTGCTATAATAACATGGAAAATGCTTATGAGATTAAAAAAATAAAAATATAACAGTACATATGTACATCTGTTCATGGCTAATTAAAATGATTAAAATAGTATTCCTAATTAAAAATAGTATTCCATTCATTTTTTAAAAAGCTGCTTTGAAATTCTCCAAGGTAAGAACATGTGCTTCATGTTCTCAAGGTTGCCTTTATGAGGGGAACCCCCCAAAACTAGAATTTATTTATAAAAAATTGTGTATTTATTTGTACTTCAGTCACCTTCAAAGTACTTTCCATTTGATACAGTACACCTGTTGAGACGTTTTTTTCAACTGCTCAAACCAGTTTGTGAACTTGTCAGTTTTGATGCCTTTTAGTGCCTCTGCCATTTTTTTGTCTCACCTCTTCCATATTGGCAGAACATTTCCCTTTGAGGACTTTTTTCATCCTGGGAAGCAAAAATTGCATGGGGAGAGATTGGATTAATTGGGAGGGTGAGGCATGGGGGTCATGCCATTTTTTTTGTAAAAACTGCTGACTACTCAGTGTGGTGTGTGCGGGTGCACTAGTAAATCACCCATCATGAAATAGGCAAATGTGTTGAGTCTTCAAAAAAATTCACTGAAGCAGAATGCAGCCTCTCACAACAATGCCCGCTGGAACACTGATACAGATGGGTTCCTAGACAATCACCCAGCAGAGGAAGCCTGTACTACAAGGGGCCCACCCTCCAGAAGATAATTCTGGGTGTTTTTTGGTTCCCCTTGTATGTGACTTGTTTTATTTTGGCACTTAAGTCAGAGGGAGCAGATCTACCATTTTTGCTTGTTTTTGTGTAGAGCAGGCAGTCACCTAGACACAAGTATATTCTGAATTTTGATCAGTTAGTGGAGCATGTGAGGCATCCCTGGAGACAGACCTAGGACCATAGCTATGATGGAGGAGTTTCTTCTGCATCTCAAGTACTGAGAGACGGGACTACCTTCCTATATTTTTCTTTCAGCATAAGAGGGGTACTGGGAAAGTTTTAGTATGTGACAATTTAGCTGGAAATCCCTTGTTAGTGTGTTTGTGTTATCATTTCCAAACCACAAATAGTATGTGTCCAAATATAAATTTTAAGTACTAATTTTTTTATGGCACAGACAGGTTGAGTAACATTAATGAAATGTCTAGAGAAAATTTCAAGTTTTGGAATGATAAAGTTACACCCATAGTTTTTCCACTTCACAAGTCAGGTATCTTTTACCTGTTTAACCAAACATTTGTTGGCTTTTGCTCTGGTACTTGGGAAAAGTGCCTCAAAGCTATGGTCCCTGCCCTCATGGGTTTATAGTCAAGTAGGAGCAGACGTTAAACAGTAAATAAAATAAAAAATAACTATGTAATTGCAAATGGTGACATAAAGTAACCATTTACTCATCACTTTAATGTGCTTATACAATTTTTCATATCTAAAGTCCTATCATTATAATTTTGTATTCTGCTTGTTTTTGGTAGTCTTTTAAAATAAATTAACCCATAAACTTAAATCCAAGGGTTATAATGAAATTTGAACTTCCCTTCCTATAGGGAAGTAACCCTTCCTATATTCATTAATTCATACATAATTCAAATAGTTGAGTGTCTGCTGTGTACTGGTGCTGGGATCATATTGGTGAACATAGTAGGTGTGGATTGTGCAATCTAGTGGCACATAAAGACATCATCTTTATGAGCGTCTTCCTCGTCTAGTGGTGAGATGTGCAGTAATAGAATTGAAGTTGTCGTCAGTGTGTGAAAACAGGAGGATCTAGTTCTAGATTTGGGCATTAGAGAATAGCTGTACAAAGTCCTGGAAATGAGGAAGATCAGACGTGGAGGAAACGAGAGCTCGAAGTGGCAAGAAGGGCAAATGGTGGAGCTGAGAGTGGAGAGGTAGAACTTCCAGAGCCTTAAAAGGATTTTTTCATCCCATGGGCTACTGGAAAGTTTGGGGGACTTAAAAGCTGGAGAGTGGCTAGATGAAATTGAAGTTTGCATTTTGCAAAAGTGACTCTGCCATCAGTGTAGAAGTGGCAAGGAGCACTGCAGGACAGGTGAGTGGGGAATGGGGAAAAGAGAAGTGTCCTGGAAGCAGGAGCAGCAGTTCACTTAACAGGGAGCTGCTCCATTGTGGAGAACACCAAGACAGTCAAGGAGGGATGTTTCTTGAGGAGCCATGTTAGTATTTTGGGTGGATCTTCTCAGCTGTGGTTCAGACCAGTGGCTGTGATGGGTTTGCATAGTTAAATTAGGTGGTTTCATCCTATAGTTGAGCAGCAGTGATTTCTTTTCTGTTGTTGTACAGCCTTCTTTTGAGAAATAAAGGCTTTATAGCGTGTGATCTTGATGTTTTTCAACTCTTAGAGTAATTTCAAAGCACTAATTAGACACTTCTCCATAACCTACCAGCATTTTTTACACTTTTTAACTTAAAGTAGAGGAGTGCATGTACACACACACACACACACACACACACACACACACACTTATCCTTACCCAAGGACTTTTTTTTTTCGTTGCTTTTAGGGAGGGAGGAAAGGTGGAAGGGAGAAAGAGGTAGAGAGACACTGATCAGTTGCCTCCCATATGTGTTGGACTGGTAATTGAACCCATGAGCTAGATATGTGCCCTGACTGAGAACTGAACCACAACATTTTTGGGGTACAAGATGACGTTCCAACCAACTAAGCCACCTGGCCAGGGTAGTAGAGCTGTGTAATCTATTTGTAGTATGTCAATGTTGCAATAAATTGTTATGCTGTAGTAAGGCTTGCTGGTTGCCTGGGTGATATTCTATATCTTTGGATTTTATTTAGGTTTTTTTTTAAGATTTTTACCTGTTTTTTAGAGAGGGGGAAGGGAAGGAGAAAGAGGGAGAGAAACATCAATGTGTGGTTGCCTCTCATGTGTCCCCTACTGGGGACCTGGCCTGCAACCCAGGCATGTGCCCTGAGTGGCAAACGAACTGGTGACACTTAGATTTGCAGGCCCGAGCTCAATCCACTGAACTATGCTACCCAGGGTGGATTTTGTTTAGTTCTTAACTTACCATTTTCAATTGAAGCTACCATAAATCTTCAAACTAATTATTTGTCTGATAACCTTTTTTTTTAAAGATTTTTTAAAAAGATTTTATTTATTTATTTTTAGAGAGGGAAGGGAAGGAGAAAGAGAGAGAGAGAGACATCAATGTGCGGTTGCTGGGGGCCGTGGCCTGCAACCCAGGCATGTGCCCTGACTGGGAATTGAACCTGTGATGCTTTGGTTCGCAGCCTGCACTCAGTCTACTGCCAGGGCTGCCTGATAACCTTTTTGATAAATGATCATAAAACAAATTTCTCCGACTAAAAAAAATAAAAGAATTTGGTAGAGTTTCTTGTAATTCCACTGATGTTGGCTTGTATATTTTGTACAAAATTATGAACAAAACAACGCTGATGTAAAATAATAAGCACTTCTTAAAGTTTTTGTTTAAATCTTGAATATGATGCTTTGTGGTTATATATATATATATATATATATATATATATATATATATATATATTCTTATCCTTCTACTCTGTTACCTGTTTTTTTTCAGTGTCATGAATTTAAATGATATTTGAATCACAGAAGTTTAAAATCTGCAGAAGCAGTTAGTAACTTTTCATTTATATTTTACTAGATAAATAGATTGAATCTGGTCATTTTATTTTTAGGAGATAAGAATTCAAAGAATTAGAAACTCAATGCATGCAAAGCAGTCAAAGAGATTGAAAGTGTAATTAACTTATTGGTTAAAATTTAAAAATAGATCGCAAGCACTTTCTGAACCCTCCCCTAAGATTAGAGAGAGAATTATAATGCAATGCCGCTTGTTTTAAAGGAATCCAATCATATCAGACATTCTTAGCAGAATTTTAGTTCTGTTTGAGCTTTGAGGGAACGAGGCAGGCAAAATATTTTATTTACATAGTTTTTGTAAAAATCCTTTAAAAATAAGTGAGAAAATGTTGAAACAGGTTGACTTTTTAAAACTTTTCTACATTACTTATGAACCTTTTCCCATGAGTTAGGAGAGGCCATCTTTCTACCCAGAGGGAAACCCCACACGGTGTGGCATTCTCTGCTGTCGTGTGTGGTTCTCTGCTGGTGCGTCTCTGTTCTTTCGGTGACATCTTTTCAGGTCCTTTGCAGAGTGGGCCTTCATGGTCTTTGAGGTTCTGTTGTGTCTTTCAGGCTTTGATCATATCAAAGACCATGATCATATAGTATAGTATTAATGTTTCTGGTAATGTGATTTTCTAGTGTAATTTTAAATAATTTACGCCTGTTAGTTAATTATTGGATTTCTCAATCAGAGTAGTTTTATTTTTCCATTGAATGCTTACAGTGGTTTTATTTTGAGTGGTAAGTAGAGCAGAGAGTGTTTGCTAGGTAGTAAGCTTCATACCCCTTGAGCATTTTGTAAATCCAAAGGGTGGAAACAGCTAGTGGATCAGGTAACCAGAGAGCTGGTTACCTGATCACTACGAACAGGGAAGGAGGCTTGGAACTCTTTACCTTTCTGAGTTTGCTTGTTTACTTTTACTTTTTTGAACCATGTGACAGTATTAAAAATGAATTTAAAATTTAAAGATAAATTCAAAATTCACTTTAAAAATTATTTAAAAGTTTACAATTTGAAAATAGAGCACAATGGTGGTGGTCTCCCCACTGTTTAGTTAGCAGGCCTTTTGACTATGCCACGCAGTCCGCGGGCTGAGAGGGATGAGAAATACGCTTTAAAGATTGCCTTCTTATTCTTACCCCAAACGGCAGAGAGCTTATTTTATTGTGACCTGTTTTCCCTTTTCTTATCCCCACTTTTTTTTTAAAGGCTGGCGGGGTAGCAGGTGTCTCTGTTGACTTGATATTATTTCCTCTGGATACCATTAAAACCAGGCTGCAGAGTCCCCAGGGATTTCATAAGGCTGGTGGTTTTCGTGGAATATATGCTGGCATTCCTTCTGCTGCTGTTGGATCCTTTCCTAATGGTAAAAATTTTATTCATATTCTCCCTGTTATAAAGCCAAGATCATGGAATTTATTTTCAGAATGATATGTGTTGTTACCCCATATAGAATTTTTTACGTGTTGTGGCTTTATATTCTGAATTTGTTTTCTATTTGTTAACCCATTACTTTTGAATCAGCTGTAGATCCTATTCCACTGTATTTTTAATATGAGCAATCTTTTTTTTAAGATTTTTATTTATTTACTTTTAGAGAAAGGGGAAGGATGGCAGAAAGAGAGGGAGAGAATCATTGATGTGTGATTGGTTGCATCTCACACGCCCCCATCCGGGGACCTGGCCCGCAACCCAGGCAAGTGCCCTGACTGGGAATCGAACTGGCAGTGTTTCAGTTCACAGGCCAGTGCTCAATCCACTGAGCCACACCAACTAGGACTGAGCAATCTTTTAAAAATGATTTTGTTACTAAAATTTCCAGTTAGAAGCCTTAATGTGTTATTCTGACATTGATTATGATGTCTTAGAACAGAGTTTCTCAACCATGTCTGCAAATTGGAATCTCTTGGAAAGCTTTAAAAATTACTGATGCTTGTGTCACACATAGATGTTTAATTGGTCTGAGCTTTGTCTGAGTATTGGGGGTTTTATTAGCTTCCCAGGTGATTCCAGTGTGAAGCTGAGTTTAATAACTACTGCCCCAGAGAGTCTTCTGGAGCAGATGAATCTAAGGCGTTAAACCTTTCTGTCTTCACTAAATTGCTTTTAGATGATGAAACAATTTTCACTAATTTCTCTTTCCAGTGTCTTGCTTTTGTCTTGGGTTTGAAGTCACATTATGTGATTAGTGGCCCTCTTATTCTAGAATCAATATCATCTGTTTTACTTAATTCACTTGTTGGTATACTTTTTTCAGATATTTACCTCATTTTAGTTGTTTACTGTTGCTTTGAGTGGCATTGAGGAGCAAATGAAAAAAACATGACCATCGCACATACAATTATAGAACCTTTGCTCTAGGAGATTCTTAAATCCTAGAGTTTGATTTCTTTTTTTCTCGAGATAATTCATGAGAAATTCTTTTGTGTTAACTTGACATTTACCTGTCCATTTATGTCTGCATGTGAGTGCAGCATTCACGTAAAGATTCATAGTGCATGGAGACCAACAGTGTTTTGGTCCCTTCGTTTCCTTCTCTCTTCTTCCCCTGCTCCAGCAGTCCTCAGAACAGCAAACTGTTTCGAGGTTATCCTTGAATTTTCATTTGTCTTACTACTTTCAGTAATTGATTAATTGATTATAGCATGTTTTTATTGAGCACCCACTCAGCGCCACCAAGTACAGCTTTGTGTGTAGGAGAGGGGCAGTGTTTCCTGAATTTGACCATGTTGCAGTCACTTGATCACCTGATCAGATTTTAGGAAGTACTGATGCCCATGTCCCACTTCCAGAGATTGTGATCTAATTCGTTTGGGCTATGGCCTGGGAGCTGGAAGTTAAAAAACAAAATCCTCAGGTGATTTAATTTGCAGACAAATTTGGGAACCTTTGAACGAGGGAATGGAAAGGATTGTGTGACTAGGTTCCTATCTTTTGGCCATCAGTTTTTGTGGTGTCTCCCTCATTGTCCTAAACATCTTTTTTTCTTATGTATTGCACCTAGGAATTACTGTTGGTAGGTGCAGTATTAGTGCTGGTCTGAGGGTACATGGTGCTTCATTCAGCTCACAGGACTAGTTTAGATTCTTTTTTTAAAAATAGCTTATTTTGTTATTGTTTTTCCCCCATTATCATTTATCCTACTCCCCCTCCCCGTTTAGATGGTTAGATTCTTGCCAGCAGGAGTTTACATCCAGAACATGGTTTTGAATTTTGTGTGTGTGTGATAAAGGGGCGTTTTCACCAGGCTTGCTTCTTCTCCCCTAACCCCCATCCACAGCACATCACTGGACTGGAGATGCTGGAAGAATAGTCAGTGCCAGCGTTTCAGAAATGGCCTTTTTGCTTTTCTGTAAATTTTTTGTGAATTGAAATTTTCTGTGTGGCATTTCTTTTTTCTGTTGCTGTGCAAGTTCTAGTCTGAGTAAAATATACCAGTGTAACAGTCACAGGCTAGCGCTCAGTCCACTGAGCCACACCAACCAGGACTGAGCAATCTTTTAAAAATGATTTTGAGATTATGTTCTCTTTCTGAGAACATATTTTGCAGGGGTGAGTAGTTGGGGATGGAGGAAATTGAAAGTTGTAAGAGGAGGCAGGAAGACCGGTATTCAGTATCCTTACTCTGTTTTTATAAGGGAATGTAGAAAAACCATAGTTTTTTTTTTTTTCCTTAAGAGTTAGAAGAGACTAGTCTAAGGCCATACCACCCTCAATGCCTCATCTTATCTGATCCCAGAAGCTAAGCTGGGTGGGGCCTGCTTAGTACTTGGATGGGAGTGAGAAAAGACTATAGGTGTCAGATAGCCCACCCCCTCTTTGTTATAACTTGCCTAGAGCCTCATTTGGAACCTTATTGTGCCATCACTTCTATTAGCAAGGACTTTCTTGGGTATCACCCAGGAGAGTTTTGGGGCTTACATTTCTGAAGAACTTTCTTTGTCTCAGCAGTAAAGTCTGACCAGGTTGAAGTGGTTAACCATGAAAACCTAGAAACTTTTAGCAGTCTTTCTTCCTTCCCCTAGCAGGTGGGGGTGGGAGGGTGGATTGTGTAGCAGGTAGAACTTAGCTGAAGCAATTGGAGATTTCCCAGCTGTATAGTGAGTGGGCTAAAGTAGGAAAGTCCTTATTGGGAACCACAGATGGGAATAGGGACTTGTGTTAACTACATGAAACTGCTCGCACAGGTCATTACTCTTCTGGAGACTCCCTCCTCGTTGATGTTTGTTTGTTAGCAGCCTGAAGAGTGTTCACAGCAACTAAGCCTGGTGATTTTAATTGCGGAGAACTGATTTTTCACTATCAAACTCTTTTCCTATGTGTTTCACACTTCAATGTGACGTGTTCAGATGTCTTTCAAAAGATGAATTTGTCTTTCATTGATCTTTTATGCCTTATCTCTTATGGAGATGATAAACATCTTTTTTTAATGGTAAATGGCAGGCCTTAAAACCCTCTTGTGCAGCTTAAATGAGCTCATAGTAGCAGGATATTGAGATTTTGGTTTCCAGTTTTAATTGATTGTTTTCTTTATGTAAAGGTGTGTTGATATAGTAAAAAGTATCCATGGTTATTTTGACTAAACAGCAATAAAATATCATTTGATGTTTTATTTAGTTAAAGTATATGTTTGCAGTTTTAACCTGTCTATGCTGATTATTTTATGACTATATAAGGAAATTTATATCCCATTTCTAGAAAGCTTTCTAAGACATGTTAAGTGATTTGATGAGTTAGCTGCCAGGCTCCTTTGGTTCAGCTGTAATGTCTTCTGCCTTTTCGTAGGTCCAGGTCAGGTATATCGTATGGGCTTGGTAAATTCTGCAAGAGTGAGTGGGGTGGGGAAAGAGTTTATGTTTATTATCTTTATCTGTTATGTCATACTTTATTAACTAGTTTTGTAATTTTTTTGACAAACATATTTCTTAACCTTGTGAAAGACTGGCTTGTTTAAATTTCAGCTGCTGCCTTTTTTATCACCTATGAATATGTGAAATGGTTCTTGCACACTGATTCATCTTCCTGTCTGATGCCTGTGAAACATATGTTGGCTGCCTCTGCTGGAGAAGTGGTGAGTAACTAGTTGTATATATAAAACACTTCAGAAATACAAATCATGCAAGTCTTGTTGCACTTTTTAATGATAAAGTATTTTTTAAGTTATGAGAGAAATTCCAATAAAGGTGAATGGATTAGGCAAGTTAATTAAAAGGCAGGGTCTAGATAGGATGAAAGAAAAATCCAGCTATGTGCTATATGCAGGAGACAGACCTAAAACAAATTATACGGAAAGAATAAATTTGAAGAGATGGAAGAGAATACTCATGCAAAATTGGAATGGCTTTGTATTATGTCAGCATAACTGAGCTAAGACTCCTTTTCCTAGAATTCCCTTTCCAGGATGGTTCCAGGTTAGGCTGACCAGGAGACATTTGTACAAGTTGCGTAAGGTGGAAGTGAAGCAGATGTTATGTTCGTGCTGGTCAGACTGGTGTAGGGGCAGGCACGCTCGCAGTTCGCACCCTGCATCACTGCCCTGGGGCCTCCGACGGCTTCTGCAGCTCCCACCGCATCATCTCCTGCGGCTTCTCTACATTCTGAGTCTAGATGTACGGACACTGTGGTGAAGGGTGTCTGTCAGCTTGTACCGCAGGTCCCCCATGTCCTCAGGGTTGGTGGGAGATCACGTGAGTTCCTGTTTGTCCTGGCTTTCACCGTATCATATCCGTCTTTCCTTCCTGATCCCCTGCCCTCTGACTTCTATCCCAGCCCTGGACACAGAAGTTACAGTCCTACATAAGCTGCTTAATCAGCTTCCACAATTACTTTTCACATTCCTATAATAACTTCTTATTCTTACTATTCACAGTAGTTCTACAACTCTGATCAACCCTACTTTATACAGAATACTAATTGAAAGACTAATAAAATAATGTTAATATCAGGCAAAAAAAGAGAAAGCAAAAACCAAAGAGAACAATGTGTAAATGATACAGGGAATAATTCTCCTGAGATATATAATGAACCTGAACCTGGACTAAATAATATAGTCTCAAAATATAAAACAAAAATTTCCAGAATTATAAGGAGAATTTGAATAAAAATACAATTTTCATTGGAGATACTCACCATCTATCTGGAAAAGTCTTTAGGACCAGACAATCATTAAATCAAAAACTAGTAGAGGGTCGTTTTTTCCTAAACTAACATAGAGAAAGGTACCGGTAAACATTTCCCCACAGCCCTCACTCACTTAACTCTCTCTCAGCCCTCCTGCTCAGTACTAAGGGACATTCTTTGTTAGAATTGTTTGTGTTCTCCATTCAGGATGTGTGTTGTGTGTTCTTCACTACTGTTATCTGCAGTCTGGTGGCCACGCCGTCTGACTAAGCCTCCCCAGTCTTATTATGGGCGGGAGTGCATAGCAAAGTGAAAAGAAAGGGTCTCCATTTATGAACCTTTTATTATTTTATCAAGTAACATTTTTTTCCTGTTTTGGGAAGTAGTTGTATTTATTAACATTAGGAAATTTGGAAAGCAAATCAGTTTTTTTTTAAATTTACATAAAAAATAACTATATATTTTAGTTTTGTTTTCTATGCACTATTTTTTATTTAGAAAATTGGATGAAAATCTACAGACTTATGTAATCGAATTCCCTTCACTTGAGAATATGGAGAATGGGGATGATGAAGAGAGAGAGATCCTGACAGAAAAGTAAAAGTAAATACTAACTTTAAGAAGACAATTAAAAATCACAACTTTATTGACATAAGATTTAAAGTGTGTAATTCCATGACTTTTAGTATAATTGCGGAGTCGTGCAGCCAGCGTTGCAGTCAGTTCCAGAACATCGTGATCACCCTGGAAGGACACCCTGTGCTCATGAACAGTCTACTCTCCTTTCTCCTGATTCTCAGCCCCGGGCAACCAGCCAGCTGCTTTTTGTCTTTCTGGTTGTACCTATGTAGGGCATTTTATATTAATGGAATCCCGCAGTATTCACAAGGGTTCTCTTTTTTCCGTAGCCTCACCAATGTTTGTCATTTCTCCTCTTTCTGTTAGTAGCTGTAAAATGGATTTCTTGACTGAGAAATCAGTTGTATGGGTCCTTGAAGACAATGTTGAAAGAATGTAGCCTGAGAGACATTAAAATCACTGAAGTGCTTTAAATAAACTTCTTTTTTGCCATTGGTTTAAAAATGATTTTGCAGAAACCAAGTTAACCCTGGATTAAAAATAATTGCCTTTGTAATTAAGTGCTATTATATTAATTTTTTAATAACAAAGAACACAGAGTAATAGTTCCTTTTATGAACTAGAAACCCCTTTAGGAATCTAATGAAACCGTATGTCTATTTCTTCAGTCAAATATGGACATTTGTGTGAAATTTCTTCGGAATTTTAATTTTTTATATTCTTAACTCAAAGTAAGAACTCCAGTGTTTGAATTCTACCTGAAAATTAGCTTAAATTGCAATAGAAAGCAATTTATACTTAATTTAAAAAATCTTTTAACTTGTTATTCTTGATTTAGATTTTTTTGGTGGTATTATTCTGAAATTAGAATCTTATTGCATGCAGTTATTTTTGAGTATATGTACTAAAGAATTACAATTCATGCATGAACCATTCCATGTCTCTCAGGTTGTGAAAATGCTGTATGATAGCCTTTGCCTCTGTTTTAGAAATGCATGTTGCTTTTGGTTAAATGAGGTTAAATACATTCTCATAAATTCAGTATTTGGTTTACATTTTTTAATATGTTGCTGAAAGCAAGCAGCAAAAAGAACTTGGCTGCTTATTTCCTTTCACATAAAACCATTTTGTGAAGAAAGCTGGACAGGCTTTCTTCAGTCTGTAAACTTCCTCTTAGAATTACAAAATAAAGTATTTAAGCAGATATAATGAGGTAGGGCAAATGAGAGCTGTTAGATTACTCATGTTAATGATACATCTTTTCATTTGTAGAAAATTCTGTATATTCTGTACTGTGATATCTGTAACTGACATTTTAAAAATACAGAAGCCCTTGTAATGTAGTATTCTGTGTGTGAACTGTTGCACATAGGTGGTGCTGTAGGTAAATGTCAGTTAGGAAACAAGTATATAAGAGTGGAAATGTATGGTTCTAGGACATTCTTACCTTTGTTGAGTTTTTTAGGGTTTCTATAGTCCCTTAGGTGGTAAGACATGATGTAAGATGTGTTTTTTAGTTTTCATGATGTCTGGAGGAGTTTAAAAGGAGAATTTATCAGCAGTGGGTACATGGATTGATGTCACAGGTGAAGCAACTCTTGATGTGGACTTTCAATCGATTTTATTTATTTATTCATTCTTTCATTATTATTATTTTTAGAGAGAGGGGAAGGGAGGGAGAAGGAAAGGGAGAGAAACATCGACGCGTGAGAGGTATGTTGACTAGTTGCCTCTCACATGCCCCCAAGTGAGGACCTGGCCTGCAACCCAGGCATGTACCCTGACCAGGAATCAAACCAGTGACCTTTTGGTTTTGCAGAACAGCACTCAGCCCACTGAGCCGCACCAGCCAGGGTGAGGACTTTTCATATATTTTAAATGCAGTTATGGTTTAGAAAAAACAAACAAACAAACAAATTCAAGTATGGATTAGTATACTGAAAAGATTAAGTATAGAAAGTTTGTAGAAATGTTGGTTCTGATGCTTCAATTGTCTTTGAATTTTCTTTAAAAACTTCCCAAAGCCATTCAATATCAGTTTTCTCAGCAAATGCTTGTGAAATGTATGTGCTATTTTAGTAGTACATACTAAATGCCCTAAGTAGGTAAATAACTGTTTTAATAACTTATTTCAATTTCATAGAGCATAAGCTTTTGGTTTCAGATTCATACAAGCATGGTTGCAAAAAGCAAGAGAAGGCAATGGGTGAATTTAGGAGAAATACATTTTTATAGGTAAAATGGGGTAGAAAACAAAAACACGCATGGCTGTCAATAGTCAGGTATAGAGACCTAAAAAAAAAAAATAGTTCAGTCATTGCCACATAAACCATTTACTTTGATATAAGATTGTTATGTTACAGATTTCTTAGAAACAATGCCTTAAGAATGTGACCACAATTACTTTATTGTAGCAACTGTAAATGTATGAAAGAAACTTAGAAGCGGAACCCTACCGTAATAATCATTCCCTGTAGCAGCACCTTGATTAAAATGTGATGACCAATCAATAAAACTATAATTACAACCTTCTACCTAATGTTTGTAATTAGGAATACAGTAAAATGGATCAAATAAGATTTAGTATGTAACAACAGTAAGAAGAGTCCTGCTTGTGCCATTTTTATGAAGACGTTTGCTGTACCGAATCTCCAAATCCCTACCTCAATTATTTTACGCTCAGTTTTCATCAGACACGGATGAAGCCCTGTGAGAAGTAGAGTTTGTAATTAGATCAGATGTTCGGGATATGTTTACTTTAACACAACAGATGCCATAAAATTACAGTGGTAGTGATTTTTTTAAGGTTTTAAGATTTGACTTTTTCTGGGTCTTATCCAACTTTTGGTCTTAGTTCATTTTGTTTTGAGAAATGAAAGAACATTGACATTTCTTTGCAGCCAAAAGCAAGCCACTGTGAATTTACTCTGTGTGGATGACATGTGTGGATGCCCTTACACACACAGATGCTGATAGATTATTCCTTCCAACCCCATTCTTATTCATGTATGAGAAAGCTAGGAAGTAAATTATTGGGTTGACCAAAAGTCTGTATGTTTTTTTTTTTTCTGTAAAATAAAAGACACATTTTTCATGTTCATCAGTAACTTTATTGATTTGGATATTTTGAGTATGTCACTTATCTCCCACATGGTAGAATGTTGATTGTTCGCAATTAATGTCTTGATTTTGTTGCTCTCAGCTTCAGCTTGTCTGCCTGACTGTGGAGTATCTTCCAGAGAAAAATCTCCAGCACGAGACTCCGCAAACCACTTTTGATACGATCGATCAGTTACAGCACCTTCTCTGTACACTGCACAAGTCTTTCTTTGTGTTTCAGTTGTTTTACCTTTCTTTATATAATAAAGCATAGTATGCCAAAATGTTGCTTTTCTTCCATCTTCAATATTAAAAGGGCTACACAAAAATTCATCAATTTTGATAATTTTTTTGAAATTTTATTTTAATCATTGTTCAAGTACAGTTTTTTCCCCTTTACTCCCAATCCAGCCCACCCTTGATAAATTTTTTTTAATGAATGCTGATATGACAGCTGTCACAATACAGTCTAACAGAATTGTTTCCAATGAAGTTAATTAAAGACAACTAAGTGCTACTAGGGCCCTCTTATGGAAAAAACAAAACGAACTTTTTGGCCAACCCAATATATCATGTGTTTTAAATGCTTTTCTGACAGCTTCTAACAGTACTTCTGTTAGAAGTATAATCCAAGGAGCACCTACTTCGGAATCAATTGCCTGGACAGCTGGTTACAAATGAAGACTTTTGGAGATGGCACCAGGGGCCCTGCATTTTAAACAAGATTCCTAAATGGTTCTAGTTCTCACTGATACTTAAGTACTACTGATTTAGGATTATAAAACAATGTAACATATCCCAGTAGTAAGTATTTGCATGGAATTGGCTCAGCACTCTAGTACATAACAATATTTTACTAGGTACAGCACAGAGCAGTGCCACACGCTGATCAGAAGTGTGATTCGTCTTTTCTTCCTCAGAATTACATTCTTTAGACCTGTTATACACCCTACTTCCATAAACTGGCTAGTTTTGAGGGTGGCAGTGTACTCAGAAATGGAGATTGGGTTTTGGAGACAGAGTGGGGTTGCAGCAGCTCTGATGCTTTCTTCAAGGCCATGCTGTTGCGGCCGAAGGCAACTTGTGCTACAGTTTAGCTGCTCTAGCAACTGACAAGGTCGCTGGGCCTCCTTGGTGCTGCAGTGAGTTCCAGGGCCTGCTGGATACCAGCGCGTTGTTCCATCTCCTCCCCGATTGGCCGCCTGGAGCACCGGGTGCACCGATGCTGCCTGCCGGGAGCATTTGCCGCGCGAGGCAGAGTGCACAGCTCACTCTTCGTTGAGGCCTCCTTAGTGAGGGCTTCAGCTAGTTTTTATTTTGCTGTTATATCATGTTTTAATAGTTTATCATGTATTTATAGTGTTTTTCATGGTCTTTGCTGGCTTTTTCTAAGAACCACATAGCAAGATAATAGAAGATTGACAACTTTTGAAATGTGTTATAGCTTTTGAAGTAATCAGATTTTGAAATACACATAAATTAACATAGATTAACTTTGACTTGCAGTTGTGATAATTTGTGGCTGAACCCTTGTTTATACAGTCAAGTCCCAGGAGATTAGGTGGAAAAGATATGCTGGCCGCCCTGAGATGGAAATTCCTCTTGTTTAAAGCTGGATGGAAGCAGAAGTTTTTCTGTTTATTTTTCAGTGGCCTGGGAACCTTTTTTCACCTCGGGACATTGAGTATGTAAGGCAGATGGACCTTTTTTTTTTTTAATTTTTATTCATAGATTTGAGAGAGAGACAGACATCAATTTGTTATTCCACTTATTTATTCGTTCATTGGCTGATTTTTGCATGTGCCCTGACTGGGGATAGAGCCTGCAGCCTTGATGTACTCTAACCAACTGAACTACCCAGCCAGGTCCAGACTTTTAAATTTCTTATTAAAACCCCAAACTGAGAATTACGCAAAAATTTGTCTCAGGGAGATAACAATAACCCACTTTCTGTCGAGGTCTTTACAACCTTTAATTGTTTATATTCTCCTCACTCAGACCCCTTTGATTCCTTTTATGCTGACTGCACTGTTCACCTCCACAGTTCCCTCCACCCCGTCTGCTGCCCGTCACCGGAGGTGTTCTGGACATTGACATAAAAATGACAAGACACTGCCTTAAAGAGGCTTGCAGTCTAGAGGTGGAGATGGACATGTAAATTTGTTAAGTACATCAAAGTCTTACAGGTATTTTAATAATAATAAGGACAAGGTACAGTGAGAGCCTGAAGGGAAAGGAGTGACCAGTTGTCTGGATTGAAGTGGGCACAAAGTGTTGCCTCAGGAAGGGCCTCATAGAACAGCTAATTGGTGGGTTGCATTTTACAATATCATTGTTAGGTTTGTTGGGGCAGAGGGGTACTGAAAATACTGAAAGCCCTTGTTAGACACTTTCAGGTCCCAAGTGGAGCCCAGGTGTGGCTGGGTCATTGTGAAATGAGGTGGAGAGGGGTGTGGTTGGGCATAGCTGGAGGTCCCTAGCTGCTATGGTGAAGTTTGGCTGTTAGCCTTTGAAGAGGTGAGCAAAAGAGCGCCATTGGTTGCCATTTTAGGAGCCCCTCTGGCAGCAGTGTGGAGGTAGAGGGAGGAGACTGTCAGAAATCCCAGGACAGACAGATGGCCAGAGCTCCTGCCAGGGCAGGGGCAAGGGGATGCAGAGGGAGCAGGTGAGTTTAGGAGGTGTTAAACAGGAGGAAATCTAAAGATTTTTGTTGTATGAATTCTTGGTATATTTTTGATATTAGCCCATTATCAAAGGTATCATTTACAAGTATCTTCTCCCATTCAGTTGGCTTTTTGTTTTTTTTTAAAGATATTTATTTATTTATTTTTAGAGAGAAGGGAAGGGAGGGAGAAAGGGAGAGAAACATCGATGTGCAAGAGAAGAATTGATTGGTTATCTCTCGCATGCCCTCAACTGGGGAGCTGGCCTGCACCCTCAGCATGTGCCCTGACTGGGAATTGAATGAGCAACCTTTTGCTTTGCCAGAGGATGCCCAGCTCACTGAGCCACACCAGTCAGGGTTGTTGTTTCTTTTGCTGTGCAGAAACTTTAGTTTGGTGTAGTCTCATTCATTCATTTTTGCTTTGACTTCTCTTGCCTTTGGGGTCAAATTCATGGTTAATTTCTATTAAGGAAAGGTACAAAAGTAAAAAAGCCATTTGAGGCTTCCTTTGAGATGTGTAAAATTATGTGAACAACTTTAGACATAGGACCTAATAGATGATATAATTATTTTTGTTGAGAAGATGACTTTCTCTTTGGATTAAGACATTAGTCTTGTCAGACAAAACTAAAACCTACAAAACTTTTTTCTTATTTCTAGTGGTTATTTGTATACATGGAAAGAGTCTTGTAAGGAAGAAAGGTATAATTAACTTATATTCCAGTATCAGTGGATAAAATTTAAACCTTAAGGAGGATGGGTACATTAGAATAAATTGCTATTTGTAGATTTATCAACAGCTGTGGTTCCATTTGTAACCAGAAGATGGCAGAATTGACACACAGATGAGTTACAGGGTTTCAGTTTTTAAAGGAGGTGTAGAAAGATGTTTTAGGTATTCTTAATTTCAGAACTCGTTTTCTAGAAAGAATTTTGGGAATTACACAAAGCATGTGCAATAAATTACAAGTAAGTAAACTGCATTTCAAAAATCTTCAGCCCTCCCTCTCATGAATTTGTCACACTGAGTTTGCAAAGTCGAAAGCAGCTTCTTTGCTTTCACTTTGATTGGCACTATTCAACTTAAGTTTCTGTTGGCTTGTTTTTTAAAGATTTTATTTATTTATTTATAGAGACGGAAAGGGAGGGAGACAGAGAGGGAAACATCAGTGTGTGGTGCCTCTCGTGTGCCCCCTACTGGGAACCTGACCTGCAACCCAGGCATGTGCCCTGACTGGGAATCGAACCAGCGACCCTTTGGTTTGCAGGCTGGTACTCAATCCACTGGGCAATACCAACCAGGACTCTGTTGATTTTATTATAGATTTACTTGCTTAGTCATTAAGAATTGGCTGATATTAAATCTTGAATCTTTAAATTCATTAGATGAGTATAAATATGATACATCTTTTATTGAAAATAATTTTGGAGATGATAGTCAAAGATTTGTATTTTATCCTTGCACCCTAAGCCAAGAAGCTTTTTGACCTTTACTAACTTCTATAATCTCAGATTGATTTGCATATAAAATGCTGATATGCTTAGCTTCTCATATAGAAAACATTTACAGGTTGTTAGTTTCTTAGAAAAGAAGCTTATATCAGTAATTTTTTGTGAACTATGATGAAGTGGTTGGGGAAAAAGATAAAACGTTACAACAAGGTACCATGGTGATGCCGAGTGACTTTGAAGAGCATTTTTCAAGAGCACAAGGCTCGACGTGAGGCTGTACATGCTGCCAGACGTGGGAGCTGTGGGATTTAGTTGTGGCCGTGGGAGCATGAGGGGTTTGTCTCTTCCTCATTCCTTTCTCTCTGCCTGCGTTCATTCACCTAATGTGAGGCTGTAGTTTGCTGTAACTTTCCCCTTCAAACACTTAGTCTTAGGACTTGTAATTTTGCACTTTAGTGCTTAATAAATATTAAAGATGATTCAGCTCTCTATTGCAAAAATAAGTAAAATCATATTAGAAAAGTATTTGCTGTGTCAAAGAAAGAAAAATGTTGGTAGCAGCTTCATTTTTATAAATAATTTTTAATCTAAAGCTCATTAAATATTTGGTATGCTTAAGTCTAATGAGTCTTGCATTTCAGTGTTGATAAAAGGTGGTGACACATATATTTTCTTTATGGAAAACCTTAGTTTTCTTGTCCTTTGATAGAACTTTAACATATAAAGCATTCTCGGGTTTAATGAAAATGCTACCATTCCTGTGTGATGGACTCATACCAAACTCCAGATTTATGAGGAAAGAATGCTGTAGAGAATGGATTGACCAAGAGACCCACGGATGACATTACCTTTATTTCCTTTCATAGACCCACAGAACTGAAACATGTTTTTGTTCTTATGCAGTGAAATACTCTGTTGTAGCTCAAATTCAAATCTAAGAAAGATCAGAGTTAATAGAAAACCAAATGGAAGGCAGCATAGTTACTGGAGGAAACAGAGACATTGCTTTGTACCCTCTCATGCCCTGGGAGTCAGGAGGCCGTGCGGGTGCTCTGTACCCCTTCTGCTAGATTGCTTTTCATCTGAGAACCTTTTCAAAGTTTCCCCCGTTTCTGCATTTTTAAGAAATAAAAACAGTAATGTAAGAACATGGAAGGTTATGAAGCGTGAAGTTCCATAAATATGCCAACTCACAAAAGCAGACAGTTCCTATTTTCTTGACATATGGGCATCATTTTTCACTCTTGACCTCTTGAATTGAAAAATACGAGGAATTAGTATACTTTTTATTTTATTTTCTATTTATTTTCTTTTCTTTAATGAGTTTTAGATGCTGGGAGCTATCCTGTTAGGTTCATGTAAGTTTCACAGGATTTTATTTTCTATCCTAGTTTTATAAGGATGGATTTAAAAGTTTACTCTAATCAAAAGTAACAATTTATTCTCAATTTTAGGCCTTAGCTGTTTAACCTGTTTAGGCCTTAGTTAGCTGTTTAACCTGTTTTTATGTGTGTTATTGTTATTGAATTAAAAATAAATGTTGTTTTCTCAAGGATAATAAGTAGGATTGCACAGGAAAACATATTTAAAAGTAGCTCTTTCATTTTTTTTTAAGATTTATTTTTATAGGGAGAGAAACATCATTGTGTGGTTGCCTCTTGTGCACCCTTACTGGAGACTTGGCCTGCAACCCAGGCATGTGCCCTGACTGGGAACTGAACCAGTGACCCTTTGGTTCACAGGCCAACGCTCAGTCTACTGAGCCACACCAGCCAGGGCTCATTTACTGTTTGGTTCATAGCAGATATTTTTGCCCTTGAAAGTATGTTGAAAAATCTTAGGAAGTAATAATACATGTTCTTTGTAGAGAATTTAGAAAATACAGGTCGGCAGAAAAGGAGAAGCGTTACCTGTAATCCCACTCTATTTTTTCTTGTCTTTATATAACTATATATATGCATACTACTCAACACAAAGAAAATATTTAAAAAATTCTAGAGTATTGGTAAGGTCATTTCAGTGGAAATGATTGATTTTTGGTGTTATTTTTACTTGGGTAGTTTCATTTGCTTTCTACATAAAATAGTACAAAAATAATGCATATGATTTATTTGTCAAGTATGCCTAAATAAAGCTGGGGGGAAATACGGTGCGTAGATCCCCTGCCTCTGTCTACGGCCACACCACCCTGAATGTGCCAGTCTTGTCAGAGATTCCTTGGCTCCCTTCCCAGTGGGTTAGTGAGGTTGATGTCTGTTTTCTTCTTGCCCTCATAATGTTTATGGTTTAGTAGAAGAGAAAATATATTTGAAAAACTATATGATAGTAAAAAATGTCAGGAAAGGTAGTTTATTTTGTGAAATAAGAATAAGGAGGAAATAGTTTGGAGGATAAAGAAGAAATCTTTTGAACTTAAGGAGAAAAGATATGATTGGAGAAAATTAATTACAGAAATCAGTACTTAAAAGGATACCATAAAGATTTCTGGACCAAGTCAAGTAAGGAAACTTGGACCCAGGAGGGCAAACGGAATGCTTGAGAGTTCACTTTCAGAGCTGGGGCCACAGTCTAGGTCTGAATATGCTCAGCCAGACCACTGCTCATCTCCTGTTAGAGGTGAGCTCTGAAGGAAAGGTCGTCATGATGCGGACTGTCAGTTGTGTAGGCATGTGCCAGGGACCTCTGACTCTGACTTTTTTCATAGCCTCTGGGGTGTTCATGTACTTCCCCTTCTCTTTTCTAGATTTTTAACATCTGCTTTGCTATTATCACTTTCCCCATGCTATGTGCAGATGTTAACCATCTTAAAGACAAAGAACTGCCTTCAATTCTGAATCAGTCTGCTGATGTGTTAACCTACCTCCTGGAGTAGTAGTCTACATTTGCCCATCTCTGTCTTGAAATTGCTTGTGAATTCTATGCATGGGTCTGCTGCCCTAGCCCTCTGTTGAAACAGTTTTGATGAATGCTGTTAACTCTCATATGTACATTACTTGAGACTCTTGATTCATTGCTCTGCAAATCTCCATTTGATACTTATCTGTCAGGAATATCAAGTACAATTCTTGGTTGCATGCAGTTGAAATTGGTCTTGGTAAGTATGGAAAAAAGATCTTTGTGGGGAAGTTGAGAGACACTAGTAACTTGCCTTCCCCTTCTAACTTGCCAACAGAATGGTGATTTGGTTTGGGTGTCTGTCCCTAACCCTTTGCCAAATCTACATACACTCAGCTGTCCTGATAGGGTGGCCATGTCACACATGCAAGTAATACTGCTGGGGGTGCATCAAAGAAAAAGAAGGCTCGTTCTTCTTGGGCCCAGTTGTGTGACAAATTGTGAGTGAGGGGTGGCATATACCTCTCCCTGGCATATCATGAAGGCTGATGTTGAAATTGGTCAGGTGTCAGAATGGACCAACCAGGACCTGTGTCATGTTGAATGCTGGAGCAGGTCTGAGAGTCCCTGGTGTTACTCCTCCGTTGTGGGAGACATGGTGTGCTGGGGCTGGGAGCTGCTTGAGGCTGCAGGGGGTGAGATGGAAGGTTAGGGGTAACCTGTTAAGGAACAGTCATGCCTCTACCAATGTGTGCATTGCTCCCAGTAAAGCAAAGTCATGATTGATCAGTCTTTTGTCAGACATGTTTGAAATGACTGTCATATAAACACCAGATGCTGTTCAACAGATGTGAGGGGTTTACCATGAGTAAATATTCTTGTTGCTACCCAGGGGCTTATAGACAGATGTGCTTGGAACAGTGTGGTGGGAGGTGGGAGGCTCTATACGGAAAACGGGAGGGAAGGTTTTGAGCTGATAAAACAGTGCATGTTCATAAAGGGTTATAAGTGTTTTGTGTTAAAAAAAAAAAACCTTTTGACATCTTGCACTAAGCCCTCTACATTATACTTCCTTATATCATAATTTTTACTTATGAAAAAATTTCAATTTTCATGGCAGTTACTTCTTTTTTTAGGATGTACTTAAATTTATATATTTTAGGTTGCCTGCCTGATTCGAGTTCCTTCTGAAGTAGTTAAGCAGAGGGCACAGGTTTCTGCTTCTTCAAGAACATTTCAGATTTTCTCATACATTTTATATCAAGAGGTAAGATGTGTTTTCAAGTTCTTTTTTCTTTATTAAAAAGGACTGTATAGCAGCTGTTATGAACACTGTGAGTCTCATGTCAGGAGCCCTAGAAGAGACCTCAAAGCTGCATTCAGTGTAGTATTGTAGTAGCTTTTCATGCCAAGATTATCATTGTCATTCCTTTATTTGTTTTTGCAATTTTATTTTCATTTTTATTTCTTTTCAGAATTTCTAAACAAACACGTAGTAAGTGCCACAAATGTGTATGGGTCCTACATTGTAACCCTTCCACAGTTCTTTTGGAATCAGACATGGAATAAGTAGTGCATGTGTAAAACAGATGAAGAGCTATTAAAACATTACTATAGAATTTGAGGGCCATGGAAGAGAAGTCTACTAATGGACAGATATCAGTCACCAACATCATAATGTTGATATCAAAGTGTGATTCCTCTTTTCCTGGTTAGTGTCAAGCTGTGGGTCAGAAATCATTCCTGCTGGCCATGGGTCTAGGAACCACTGAACTCTTTTTCTTCATAGTTTTACAGAAACTTTGAAACAATTTTTTTTTTTTAACAAAAGTCAATCACATGGAGCCCTGGCTGGTGTAGCTCAGTGGATTGAGCTCGGGCTGCGAACCAAAGGGTTGCCGGTTCAATTCCCAGTCAGGACATATGCCTGGGTTGCAGGCCAGGGCCCCAGTGGGGACCACGTGAGAGGCAACCACACATGATGTTTCTCTTCCTCTCTTTCTCCTTCCCTTCCCCTCTCTCTAAAAATAAATAAATAAATAAAATTAAAAGAAAAAGTCAATCACATGGAAATTTCAGTCAGTGTGGGTTTTAGAAAAAGTTGTTTTCAATGGTCCCTGTGTCACCTCGGTCAGGGGATACTAAGTCTGTAATTGTATGAATGAGGTCAACCCAGTAGATTGTCTCTGTTGACCCATGTGGATAGTAGAATAGATAAGCCAAGGATTGTCCAGAGGTTTTCTCACTATTGAAAGGTTATTAATGAATATATGATATCTTCCGACTGAAACTTTGAAATATAATTCTGTTTTCATATGAAAAGATATTCAACATTCTGTGTGCATTTGCTTTTGGAAATATTTAAAACTTCTCAGGTATTATTTTCACAAGAAGAAATATAGAAAGCACCTAAAGCTCAATTTATATATAGTCAGCTTTATTATTAGAGATGTTTTCATTTCAAAGGGAGCTGACCTGAGCTTTATATACCTTGGGCCAGTTAGAACCTTTAACTTCTGAGAGAACTGTGGTCATTACGGTGTTTTAAAGCTCAGATTTTAGGAGCAGATTATGCACTTTATTGAATGTCCTTCTGGAACCTCTGCAATTCTTTCCTGTTGTTTCAGGGCATCCGAGGACTGTATCGAGGCTACACAAGCACCGTTTTGAGAGAGGTAATGAACTTAATTTCCAGTATTGAAGTCCAAAAAGCAATATGTTTTGTTCAGTAAATTTATTGAGAGAAACTGGTTTAAAAAGTTAAAAGGGAAATTATCACTTTTTAAAATGCTCTTTAGTCTTGTGTTGGTTTTACGTCTAGTAAATGGGTTGAATGAATGAGTTTGCAGAGTGAGCAACCCTGTAGCATCATTGTAATTCTAGAGTGGTAACTGTTGGTTGTAGCTGAAATATTGGGAAATAACTAAAAAGAGTAAGATATTAAGTTAATTACTCTAATACACAGAATTTGTGAAAAATTGGTCATGAAAGAAGTACTCAAAGAGACAGGTGTCTCAAAAATCTGTATGATGCAGTTAATTCTTGTTTTCCTAAAAGCAGTGTGATGGGCTGAGAAGTCCAGTCTGTCCTGGAGTTCTGGCCTACAAGCTGTTTTACCTCCTGTGCCTTCCAATGCCAAACCCCATGACTCAGTGTGATCCATTTCTTCTTCTTTTTGGGGGGTGGGGTTTAAAAAGCAGAGTGACTTCAGTATATGACTGTAAGAAGCATATTTTATTTAATTTTTGCCTCACATAAAAGGGGCTGTATTAAAGTTTAAAAGTTGATTTATAGATATGTGAGATATTAAGTCTTCATTTGGGACATAATTTTCTTTTTCTTTTTTAGAGAGTTTAAATCCTAGAGTTCCCCCCTCCCCCAGTTTTATTGAGATATAATTGACAAAGAAAGTTGTAAAGTATTTGAAGCATATACCATGAAGGTCTTATAGATGTATAACTGTGAAAAAACTCTTTAACAGAATCTTCTGTTAAAGAAAACACAGAAGAGCATCTGCATACATCTGCTTCATGTCCTTGCTTTCTGTTTGGTGTTCTTTGGGTGCTAAAATTTTTTCACTTATGGAAATGTTTTTACTTTGAATAAATATTGTCATCATCAACAGAATATTGAAATTCTTTGGTATTCCTAACATATTACTAGGTACTTTTTTTTGGTTTGTTTGTTTTATACTATAGATCAGCAATTTTCAACCTTTTTCATCTCATGGCACATATACACTAATTACTAAAATTCTGCAGCATACCAAAAATATATTTTTTGCTGATCTAAGAAAAAATATGTATAATTTTGATTCATTCACACCTGATGGTTACTATTGTGTTGGCTGTTGTAATTTTTTTATTTGACAATCTAAGGGAAAAAAAGGTCAGTGCCCCTGACTAAATAGTCGGGTATTGCATGTTTTAAAAGTTCTCATAGCACACTGGTTGAAAATTGCTGCATTAGATTAGTTTTCTTTATAAAACACCTATACTGTTGTTTAAAGCTTTGATTTGTACAAGGTAATGACTTTTCGTGTGGTATGGTGTAGGTGATATTTCTTTGAAAAACTTCTTTTGCAGGCAAACAATGTTTCAAAATTAGTCATTTGTGGGAAGATGACTTATGCTTTTCAAAAATATCACCTGTGCTATAGCTTCATTCTGTACTTATATTCTGATTTACTAAACATGCATTAGTTACTCAGATTTCACTTGGGTACAGGGAAAAGGCAGGGAGGC
Source organism: Tonatia bakeri (assembly GCA_004024845.1). Classification (NCBI taxonomy): domain Eukaryota; kingdom Metazoa; phylum Chordata; class Mammalia; order Chiroptera; family Phyllostomidae; genus Tonatia; species Tonatia bakeri. The sequence continues at coordinate 53,183 of PVIA01000555.1, forward strand.
AAATGAACCTTTTTTATTTTTATGAGAGATGCTGAATAAATGAATATATTTACATGCCAGAGAATGCTAGTTTTGCATTCAAACAAATAAATAAAACACATGGTTACAACTGCATTCTATTCTTTTAAAAATTTGTTTTGACACATGTCACAACAAATGTGATTAATTTTTTAGGTAATTAATTTCTAGCCTGCAATTCTTGCAAATAGTGTGACCCTACTGAGATGACTTTGTTTACTCAAAATGGCATGCCTTGTTGGAAATTTAATTGGGGTCTTTGCATTATGTGTATTCATAAAAGGGCTTTCAGAACTTATTTTAGTTGAAGTATTACTTTTGTACAGATTTTCAGATGGCATGAGAGAAGAATTATTGCTGAATGAAACATAGCTTCTTTTCAAAATGAGAAAAATAAGTGATATATCTGCTTTAAACAAAATTTTTGCATTATAAGTAGTTTCAGCTCTTACACTGTTCTGACACCAATTTCAAATCTTTTTTGCCAAGAGTGTGTTTGTTTGTTTCAATAAGAAAATACACTGAAACCTTAATGAGAATCACCAGGAAACTTATACATTTATTCTATGTATAATTTTCCCTTTAAAGTAGTTTTATCACCCTAGCAGTAGTCCATTAGAATGTGATTGAAGTTTAAATCCATGTATTTTAAAATAGATTGTGTGTTCTTTAGATTTTGTGAATGCTGTCACCTTGTGTTTTTTGTTTGTTTTGTTTTTACTACATCTGATGTTTGTGGAGATTGCAGGCTTATCCCTATGTTCTCCTAAATTATTTTAGTTACTGTGAATTTTAGATTGAATCTAAGCAAGGTCAACAGATTTTGCCATTTCCCTCACGCTTTCAGTATTTGTTTTCCTCATGATCTTGGCCAAGCATTGTGGTGCAGTGGTGTCATCACAGTAAGATGGAAGTGCGGAGCAGAGTCACAGCTGCTTTGGAGCCAGGCTGATTTGAGATGGTCCATTGTCCTGAGAGTTATGTGGAGAGTATCCTCATGATCTTGGGTGTGAATTAGGACTTTTATAGAAGAAGAAAGTAGAGAAAGGCAAGTTGTTTCAAAAGTAGGACCAAATTAAGCTCAGCAAATGTGTTTTATCCACAATTTCTATTCAGCAATCATTTAAAAAGTGTCTGCTGTGTGTTGGGCACCACACAGAAAGAAATAATTAGGGCAGTGGACACATTACGGTGCAGTGTAGGAGTGCTGCAATGATGTGGATATAACAAGATGCAGCTGGAGTTTTAGAAGCAGTGCTTGAGTGGCACTCATAGTATTTGTTGCATTAATAAAAATTAGTTTTGACTTAATTCTTGAGGGAATGGTGATTAGAAGTAGTCAAGGAGATAAGCAGATGTAACAGCATGAGTAAAGGCACAAGGCTGTGAAAGAACTCATGTACCTTGCTTATCAAGCAGAATTGGGGTTTTCACACCTGTAGAAGAGGCAAGAGTGATTTCCTTCTACCTGAAACCTAGTGAGGGCACTTCAAGAAAGCACTTGACCAAGCAGGGTATTTGCTAGGAGGAGAGGTTGAATATTTCACCCCAGCTGGATGTTTGCCAGGAGACTCTCGTAGAGCACAGGGGAAGATTCCTTGGAAGAGCCTGACATAATGTCCCCTGGAGTTCGTAGGATAAATTATTGGTGTTTGACTCATGTCTGCACAAATCTGATAGTGATGTGCTGGTTGTAGCTGCTTCATGGCAGAATGTTGTTATTTTGGTGATAAATAATTCCTGGCTTCTTTTTAGTAGGTAAGTTTGGCCACTAAAGAGATTCGAGATAGATGAAGGTTATCTTCCCTTCTCTCCCTAATTTTCTTACCAGGTTTCAATGAAAGTGAATCTCCCTTCAAGTTCTATTACATATGCAATCAAACACATGCATTCAAAGTCAAGCAGGCCAAAATAAGTCATTCAATGTATTATTTAAGTTCATTGGGGCCTTCAGTCTATCTCTTTAGGCGCAAGAATTAACACTGTTTGAAAAGTTAACTTGCAAAGTAGATATGGAAGCTTTCCAAAGTTAGTTATGCTTATTTTATTGATTATGATATTACATTTGTTGCCATTTTTTCTCTTTTGCCCCCCTCCACCCAGTACCCCTCACTCCCTCAGGCAATTCCCACCCCTTTGTTCATGTCCATGGGTCATACATGTAAGTTATTTGGCTACTCCAACTTCTATACTGTACTTGATATCACCATGGCTATTCTGTAACTACCATTTTGTACTTCTGAATCCCATTACCTCTTTACCCATTTCCCCAGACTCCCCTCCCATTTGGCGACCGTCAAAACTCTCTACATATCCATGATTCTTGCTCTTCTTTTCATGTCTCTGCTCTTCTTTTTTGATTAGTTTGTTTTTTAGATTCAGTTGTTGATAGATATGTACTTATTGCGTCTGATATCAGTTCCAAGATATCCCTTCTGAATTTTTATCCACCACACATGGGTATGAGACCAGCCTGTTCTGCGTCTACATGTCTCCAATTCTCCTACCAGTCTGGAATGGATGTGATTTCTTTAATTCTCTAGTTGACGGACTTCCATTCAACTCAATTTCTGACCATTCTGAGTGATGGTTGATCTGTAGTTTAGTTGTAATTTTGATCTGGTTATGCAAGGAGGTGAACTGTGTTCACCTATGCCTCCATCTTGACTGGAAATCTCCCAAAGTTCATGATGCTTAATGTCTACTTCAAGCAGTGATGATTCATTCCTCTGATCTAGTGGCCGGAAACAGGAATCTTTTGGAATTAAGCCTCAAGGATTGTCCTTCCATATCTGTTTTCCAGTTCTGTTGTTTGTACCAAGTTCATTTTCCCCAAACTCTGTATGTTACACAGGGCAGGGCAAAGGTAGGTTTACAGTTGTTCATATGATAAGTAATATAATAATAAATATTACAAGAATAAACTCTGTTTCATGTATTCACAGCTGTTAACCTGCCCTTGTCCCACCCTGTGTAAGTCTCGTGTATTTTGCAAGAGCCACTCTGTTCTGGGTGGTCTGCATCTTGTCTGTTTTCTTAGCCAAAATATTTGGAGGTCAATTAATATCAATTCATAAAGAGCACTTTCTCTCTTTTGTGATTGTATAATACTCCACTGTACAAATGAACCATTGTTTATTTAACCAGTTTCTCATTGGTGGATACTGAAAACATGCAACAATGAATAATATTGTTCCTGTGTCATTGTTAAGGATGTTTCTAGGTTATATGCCAAAAAGTGGAATTGCTTGCTTAAAGGTGTATAGGCATTTGTAATTTTGATACTTACTACCAAATTGCTGTCTATGGAAGTACCAGTTGACACTTTGGCCAACAGTGTGGGAGCTCTCTGTTTTCTTCTGCTTCACTAAGGGTACTAGCAATCTAAGATGTGAAAATGATCTCACCGTCGTTTTAATTTTAAGTGAGACTGGTCATGTTAACATATATCTGAGAACTATTTTATTCCTGTAAACTGATTATTTAAATTGTGCTAGAGTTAGAATTAAATGAGGAGATCCTTATTAATTGCTTTTCTTCAGAGCCTGTCACATAACAGGTGTTTAAGGAATGTTAACTATGGTCATTAGTATTCTTGGTAATTGAAAGAGTTTTTGACAGGAAGTGACACCTAAGTGTGAAATGCAATTCTGCTCTTGGCAAGTTACTAAATTTCTCTGAGCCCAAGTTTGCCCATCTGTGCTAAGAATGTTGCATAGACTTTTCTTGTTGAAATCTCACAGCAGGCTCAGGAAGGAAGAGTGACAGCAACATGGTCTGTGAGGAGACTCAGAAATAAAGGAATCTGAGTTCGGGCTGAGAAGGAGGCTTAGGTAGAAACCCTTTGCTTCCTTGCACAACCAAAAGGAAGTTAACAACCAATCTAAAGACAATTAACAACCTTAAGTGCCAGAAATTCAAACTGCATGGAACTGGGACAACCAAGGAGTTAAAGAATCATTCATCAGACCAGTAGGAGGGATGGAGGGCAGTGGGGAGGGCGGAGAGGACCCATGGCAAGGCGGAGGACCATGTGGGCAAGGTGGCAGACTGTTGGAGCAAGGTGGGGCTGGCTGAACAGGAAACCAAAGACTCAAGCTAGCTGTAAACTGCTTTAGGGGTTGCCACTTGGGAGAAACTCCCAGTCTCACATGACAGAGTTCATTGGAAAATGGGGCTGGAATGGAGCAAGCAAGCCGCATTGTTCCTTCTCTGATCCCTTTACCACAGACAGCACCACAAGGCAGCAAAGAGGGTTGACTCGCCCGGGTGAGTACCTAAGACCCTGCCCCTCTACAACATAACAGGTGCACTGAGACAGAGAAATATGGCCCAAATGAAAGAACAGATCAAAACTCCAGAATAAGGGCTAAGCAACAAGGAGATAGCCAACCCATCTGATGCGGCGTTCAAAACACTGGTAATCAGGATGCTCACAGAACTGATTGAGCTCAGTCGCAAAATGAAGGAACAAATGGAAGCTACCCAAAGTGAAATAAAGCAAAATATACAGGGAACCAACAGTAACGGGAAGGAAACTGGTTTGGAGCAGAAGAAATAAACATATAACCAGAACAGAATGAAGAAACAAGAATTCAAAAGAACGAGGAGAGGCTTAGGAACCTCTGGGACAACTTTAAATGTTCTAAAATCTGAATCATAGGGGTGCCAGGAGGAGAACAAGAAAAAGAAGTTGAAAACTTGTCTGAACAAATAATGAAGGAAAACTCCCCCAATCTGGCAAAGGAAATAGACTTCCAGGAAATCCAGGAAGCCCAGAGAATCCCAAAGAAATTGAATCCAAAGAGGAACATACCAAGGCACATCATCATTAAGTTACTCAAGATTAAAGATAAGGAGAGAATCTTAAAAGCAGCAAGAGGAAAAGGGACAATTACTTACAAAGGAGTTCCCATGAGACTGTCACCTGATTTCTCAAAAGAAACCTGACAGGCAAGAAGGGGCTGGAAAGAAGTATTTGAAGTCATGAAAGGCAAGAACTTACATCCAAGATTACTCTCTCCAGCAAAGCTATCATTTAGAATGGAAGGGCAGATAGAGTGCTTCCCAGATAAGGTTGAGTTAAAGGAGTTCATCATTACCAAGCCCTTATTATAGAAAATGTTAAAGGGACTTATCTAAGAAATAGAAGAAGATAAAAAACTATGAACAGTAAAATGAGAACAAACTCACAACTATCAACAACTGAACCTAAAAAAAAAAACCCAACAAAACTAAGCAAACAACTAGAACAGAAACAGAATCAGAGAAATGGACATCACGTGGAGGATTTTCAGGGGAGGGGGGAGGAATGGTGGGGGAAATGTATAGGAAATAAGAAGCATAATTGGTAAGCATAAAATAGATGGGGAGATGTTAAGAATGGTATAGGAAACAGAAATCAAAGAACTTATATGTACAAACCATGGACGTGAACTAAGGGCGGGGGGGGGGGATGCTGGAGGATTGTGTAATGCTGGGCGGAGAGGGGATAAAGGGGGAAAAATGGGAGTAGGGATTATAATAGCATAATCAATAAAATATACTTAAAAAATAAAGGAATCTGCCTCCAGGTTCTTAGATTCTTGAACAGGGATGCAACCTTGATCTCTCTGCGTTTAAACATGTGAATGCCATTTCATGATGATGGGTAACAATAGTTGTGTTTGAACTAGAGGCCAGCTAACTGTCATTACTTGTAAAGCTTTCTTAATTGCAATTGGAGAGTGTTGATGGTTGAGCAGATCAAAATTACTAATGCAGCCCTGGCTGGCGTAGCTCAGTGGATTGAGCGCGGGCTGCGAACCAAAGCATCACAGGTTCAATTCCCAATCAGGGCACATGCCTGGGTTGTAGGCCACCACCCCCAGCAACCGCACATTGATGTTTCTCTCTCTCTTTCTCCCTCCCTTCCCTCTCTAAGAAATAAATAAATAAAATCTTAAAAAATAAAAAAAAAAGAAAAGTTCTAGCTATAGTTGCTTCAAAACATTTTTCAACAGGAAACATTCAAGTGTGGCATTGTCAGTTAGAAAGCCTTCCTCTAGATGGATAATATTATGTGGCAAATAAATTCCAGTAAATTATCAATCTGTCCCAAATGAAGATAATCATAAAAATTTTCCAACCCAACTGCATTAGTAATTTTTTTTAAAGATTTTATTTATTTATTTTTAGAGAGGGAAGGGAGGGAGAAAGAGAGAGAGAGAGAGAGAAACATCAATGTGCGGTTGCTGGGGGCTGTGACCTGCAACCCAGGCATGTGCCCTGACTGGGAATTGAACCTGTGATGCGTTGGTTCGCAGCCCACGCTCAATCCACTGAGCTACGCCAGCCAGGGCAAAGAACTTTTCTTAATTATTTAAAAGCCTTAAGTCTGTGTACTAGTTTCTGCTTCCATGATAGTAAAAAGGCAAAACAAAAAAAAAATAAGATGAGATTTTTTTATGGTAATATTTTTTCTCCTTGTATCAAAGTGCTGTGTATTTGTCTCTGTTTCTATGAAAGTTTCTTTGATTTACCTCTTCCCCTCTTTTTTGGTTTGTCTTTACTTTTCAGTTCTTTATGGCCACATGCATGTTTCTGCCTTATCTTCTCAGCATGTAAGTTCCTCTTGAAAACAACAGCTGGAGTTTTACTTCTTCATAGCATGCACAGGCTCTAGTATAATGCCTTCCACAAAGTCAGCACTCAGTAAATATTTGTGGTTTTTTGATTCCTTTGAGTGTGATTACTTTTTTTGTTCAGATGCTTCTAGATACCATGACCATTTCAGAATGCTGAGGGATCTGTAAGGGAATTTGAAATTATGCAAATTGGTGGTTCAGGCCTTTGGATACGCTACATTATAAGATCTTTGTATTAGTTAGGTGATGAAATACCAAACAGTATATAATTTTCTAAGATTTCAGTTTTATTAAACCTTAAAAAAATAATTTTTATAAGCCTGGTTTTATTAGAAGAGTAGTAGGTGCTATAATTAATTCACTTATATTCTACATCTTAGTAATTCCATGGAAAAAGAAAAAAGTGATTATAACTCTTTTGAAACTTTTAATGTGAAATTGTTTTTCAGTTAAAATCCAAGGCAAGCATATTGAACCCTATTTTAATCCTACATAATTCATTTTATTAACTATGACCAAATAGAACATCTGTTAAAATTCCATACTGTTAGCTTCATGGGAAAAGAAAATCCATTTGTTTTTGGAATTTGTCCACTGTTTTATTGTTCTGGGTTTCAGTCTGTGTAGTGAGACATTCTTATTAATATGAATATTAAACAAAGGAAAATGAAATATCCCCTTTCATCACAAAGGTTTATAAAATGAGTCACTTAATTGCATTTACATTATAACTTTACTGTAGAGATGTTCTATGAAGAAGAAATCATAGTTCATTTAGTTCACTCTTTAATTCAAGAACCCAAAATTATTACTCTTCGAATGTGGTTCTTAGCCTACAGTTTTTCTTCATCTCTTAAATAAACAAACATTTTTAGAAGGAACAACTTAGTAAAATTATCTTAATGTAGAAAAATAACTTTAGCCCTTTTGTGCATATTTTCTCATGTTTTGTTTACATGAAACCAGCTGCTATTCACTTTTCTCATTCTTCGAATGGACTTGATTTGCACTGTGCAGTTTTGAACGGGCTGCATATTTCCGTTGCTGCATGTTGGTCATGTCATCCCAAAGGCATGGTAGTTCCTGTGTGCAGGTTTTGCTGGGGTGTAAATACAGTAATGTGACTCTGCATTGTAAACAGATAAGAAAGCTGCTTGATGAAGGTGGAATTTGATTCTTCATTTTACATGTTAGTATCATAAACCATAACATTGAAGTAGGTCTGTGTATGGTATTCATTTGTGTTTTTCATCTGTGTGAAATAGCCTCTTCCTTCATCTTTGTGTTTCAGTTTAGATTGCACTTAGGCTGCAAATAGCAGAAAATTGGACTACTGTGACTGCATGCACTAAATAAGGTGTTTTTCCCTTCTCTAACAAGAATTCTGGAGATGGTTACCCTGTTTGGTGTGCTAGTTAAATGAGGGCGTTGAGAACCCAGGCATGTTCATTCTGCTTGGCTCCCTTTAGTACTCCGGCTAATTTACTCATGGTCGCACAGTGGGTGTCTCACTTTTAGGCATGGTGGCTCCTTTCCATGCATGTAGAAATGTCAAGGGCAGGAGGAAGTACTAGCCTTACTCGAAAACAAAAACTTTTTTGAGCCTAGTTGTCTTAGGGACACCCTGAGATGCATGGGGATTGGAAGTTGAGAATGTATGTAGCTTCTCAGTGTCGTGGGTAAAGGCAGGCAAAGGGAAGCTCAGGACCACTGGGACTGAGTCACCCTGCAGTGTCTGCGATGTTCTGTCTGTCCAGGTCCTAGCCCAAGTTCCATCCCTTGCACTTCCTCGCACCTCTGGCTTCAACCGCACATTTGGCACCCTGTTGCTCACATCCACAACACTTCTCTGGATCACAGCTTTTGGACATTAAACCTACTCTCTAAACTGTGATGTCTTCTTATTCTTTTTCTTCCACCTTTTTTCTTTTGAGCACACGCGCAAGGTCTTCTTTAAAAATCATTTGGTGTTCTCACTACAATTATTCTGAAAACATGAATTTACTCCAAAATTGCTTATTTTTACATGGTTTTGATTTTAAAATTAAGATTTCAGAATACCTGTGTTGATGTAGTCATATGTAGACACTTTCCTTGAAAAATAGGTAAATCACAATTGAAATAGTAGCTAATGCTTACTAAGTACTTACAGTGTTCCAGTCATTGTGCTAAATTCTTTGCATGCATTATTTCGTAAAATCATCACCATAACCCCAAAACATGATCCTTGCTTTATAGAAACTGAGGCTTAATAAGGTTGATCCGGTAAGGGAGAGAATGGAGGACACAAGAGCCGCATGATCTTAACCGCTATGTGAACTGTGTATTTTGCACTTTATAGGCAGATAGATACATTTTCCTGGGGAGAAAAATATATACATTTAAAATTAATAGTCCACATTTATATCTTTCTTCAGTCTTTAAACCTTTAGGTGGGCATTAGTGCCAGGAGTTTGGGGAAAGTAAGTTCTCAGCAACTGGAATTCATCTACATGATATTAAAATAAAATTAATCCGAGGACAAACTTTAGAGAATCTGCTTGATGGAGATGTTCATGAAGAAGAATGGCTTGTTATGCACATTATCCCACATATTTGCATGGTTTGCTCTTATTATTCAGGTGTCAGCCATACGTCCCTTCTCTGAGGGGCTTCCTGTGACCACTGTAGTCAAAGTAAACTTGCCTGACCTGATCACTCCCTAACGTGGTGCCCTCGCTTGCACCATTACCTGAAATTGTCTTCATTTCTTGTTAACAAATTTGTTACCTGCCTACCTCCCCGCATAGAATATGCACCACACCGTGAGGTACCGACTGTTTGTTTTGTTCCCTACTATTAAACCAACACCTAGAAGAGTACCTGACACACAGCACACTTAGAAAATATTTGATGACTAACTCAGTGATTTTATTATACTTGCTTCTCAGTTTTAAGTATTTAGATATTTCAAATCTCTAACATATGCTCAGGCTAAAATGCATTTGGCAAGAATTATGGCTTCCTCACTTAATTCTCAGGAAAGTTAGTGGTCTTCTGCCATATAAACTTTCTACACTCCCAGTGAGGTTAATTTTTTCCTTGTCTTTTCTTTTTTGTATTTCCTGGTATTCTTATGCCTTCCACAAATAGCCCTTATTGTAATTTTGTCATTTCTAGGTAAGGATTGCTCCTGTGAATATTTTATATATAAAACATTCTTTGAAATCACATATAAAAATAGTAAACAACTTACTCATGATGAATATTCTTTATCAAATACATGCGAATTATGTACAATGAATACTGTGTGGGTCAAAAATTATCCTTGAGATTCTGAGTACTGTATACTGTTTCGTAAGGAGTATTAAGAAAGAAACTATATTTATGTATTAAGAAAACCAAGTGTGAAGATAAAATCTGGATTTTTTTTGCAGTGTACTTCAGTTTATTTTACTTTTAAAGTATATTTTATTGATTATACTATTACAGTTGTCACAGTTTTATGCCCCTTGCCCTCCCCTGCCTGAAACCCCTTTCCTTCAGCAATCCACCCACTTGGTTCATATCCATGGGTCATGCATAAAAGTTCTTTGGCTTCTCCATTTTGTACACTATTCTTAACTTCCCCCTGTCTATTTGTACCTGCCAATTATACTTCTTAATCCCTGCACCTTTCCCCCTATTCTCCCCATTCCCTCTTGCAGCTGATAACCCTCCAAATGATCTCCATTTCTATGATTCTTTTCCTGTTCTGGTTGTTTGCTTAGTTTGTTTTTGTTTTTTTAGATTCAGATGTTGATAGTTCTGAGTCTGTTGTCATTTTAATATTCCTTGTCGGGAGCCGGGAGCCGACAAACAGCTGACCTTTGACATGGTCAGGTCGGTGAGACGCATCTGCACAGCGTATTGGCTGTGGCCGAGTCTCCTGCCTATTTCTTCCCGTTTGTCCCTATTAGCCTCAGGTGGTGAGATTTTTAAACACCTGTGCTTAATAATAAAAAACCTTGCATGATGCCTCTGATTTTGTGTGAAACAATTTGCTGACCACTAACTAGAAGCCCCTAATAACCCTAATGCTGCCCACTCCCCCTACCTGGAAAGTTAAGGATAGAATTAAACTATGGGCAGACTAGCTGCCAGAACGCTGATGGAGGCCATTGCTAGGAATGTTTGAGGAGTCACCATTCAAAAGCTCAAGATTTATTAGAAACACTGCCTTTCCCATGCCCTGGGCAGGAATGGTTATTGATGGGACCAGGTAGAAAGAGGAGGAAGGAGTTTTAATTAAAATATAATAATCTCAGTACATGGAAACATAACATAGCCCCAGATACGTAGTTAATAGAGCTAGGCAAAAAATCATTTCTCTAATTTAGACAATCTAATTTCTATAAACAATAACTAATTTTTAAATCACTCCTTGTACCCCTTTGATTTAGACCAATCTATAGAAATTTAGTAGATATTTAATTATAATCAGCATTTGAAAGTTTGTGCTTGTATAGCTTCGGTGGCTATTTGATTAATGACCCTCTTGGTCAAAATAACCTTTGTTTAATATGGTTGATCTGTGGGACTTCCTGTACTTTTCGGTTATTTCTTTGTTTAACATGATTGATCTGTAAAACCTTCTGTATTTTTCGAAATTATTTCTATGGTAACTGTTTCTGTTTTAATAATTACACTATGAATTGAATGTTGCATAACTTCCCCTCTAAAAATAAAGATTGATTTTACTCGGTGAGTCAGTCAGGTCTAGAGAGCCTGGCTGTCCTCTGGCACCCCACCAGGTGTCTCGCTTCATTTGCCTTGGCCGTGCATCCTTCGGGGACCCTGAGACCCGCCGAGGCTGGACCCTGACAGTTCCTAGTTTTGATCTTCTTTTTCTTAGATAAGTCCCTTTAACATTTCATGTAATAAGGGCTTGGTGATGATGAATTCCTTTAGCTTTGCCTTGCCTGGAAAGACTTTCTCTGCCCTTCTATTCTAAATGATAGCTTTGCTGGCTATAGTATTCTTGGTGGTAGGTTCTTGCTTTTCATCACTTTGAATACTTCTTGCCAGTCCCTTCTTGCCTGCAAAGTTTCTTTTGAGAAATCAGCTATCTTATCAGAACTCCTTTGTAGATAGCTATTCTTTGTAGGTAAGCTTTTTTTCTTGCTGCTTTTAAGATTGTCTCTTTATCCCCTGGCTGGCATAGCTCAGTGGATTGAGCGCGGGCTGCGAACCACGCATCGCAGGTTCGATTCCCAGTCAGGGCACATGCCTAGGTTGCAGGCCATGTCTCCCAGCAACCGCACATTGATGTTTCTCTCTCTCTCTCTCCCTCTCCCTTCCCTCTCTAAAAAAAATAAATAAATAAAATCTTTAAAAAAAAAAATGTTAAAAAAAAAAAAAAAAGATTGTCTCTTTATCGTTAACCTTTGACATTTTAATTATAATGTGTCTCAGTGTGACCCTCTTTGGGTACAACTTGTCCGGGACTCTCTGTGGTTCCTGGACATATATGTCTCTTCCCTTCACCAAATTAGGGGAGTTTTCTTTCATTATTTTTTCAAAAAAGTTTTCCTCTTCTCCTGGCAACCCTATGATTCGAATGTTGGTATGTTTAAAGTTGTCCCAGAGGTTTCTAAGCATCTCCTTGTTTTTTTTTTTTTAAATTCTTGTTTCTTCTTTCTGTTCTGGTTGAATGCTTATTTCTTCCTTGTATTGCAAATTGTTGATCTGAATCCAGCCTTCCCTCCCTTCACTGTTGGTTCCCTGTGGATTTTTCTTTATTTCACTTAGAGTAGCCTTCATTTCTTCCCTTATGCTTTTGCCGTACTCAGTGATTTCTCTGAGCATTCTGATCACCAGTGCTTTGAACTCTGCATCTGATAGGTTGACTTTCTCCGTTTCATTTAGTTCTTTTTCTGGGATTTTGTTCTGTTCTTTTGCTTGGGCCTTATTTCTCTGTCTCCTCAACTTGGCAGCCTCCCTGTGTTTTTTTCTGTGTATTAGGTAGAGCTGCTTTGACTCCCTGTCTTAGCACAGCTGTAAAGTTATATGGGGCAGAGCCCTAGGTATTTGCCAGAACAGGGCAACGCACTTCACCACTGTGTGGCTCTATGTGGGGGTAGGGCTTGGAGGAAAGACAGTGCTGCTGCCTGGCTTCTGGAGGTTTGCTCGGCACTTGCCCTGTTTCTAGTCACTTTACTCACTTCCCAGATACGACTGGCGCCCCTCCAGCTCTTGCCCTGGTGGTGGCCCCCAGAGTGGGTGAATTTGCATACATTTTAGGTCTATTGGCCCTTTAAATGGATTCTCCTGAGAGATCAGCAGTTTTGTGCACTGCCCTAACCCCCCGCTGGCCCTTACTGCCAGAAGTTATGTGGCTTTATTATTCTGGTACTGGAACCCTGGGCTGTGTAGTCTGGCCTGGGACTGGGATTGCTAGCACCCAAGGTATCCCTCCTGATCTTTATCCACCACACATGAATGTGGGAGCTGTCCTTTATGCCAGCATCATCTTTCTGGTGTCACAGCACATCCTCTGTACCCTGTCTCCCTGTCTCTGCCTCTCCTACCCATCTGGATGAATGTGGGTTCTTTAAATCCTTGGTTGTCAGACTTCCATACAATTCGATTTTTTGGCAGTCTGAGTGTGTTTTGTTTTGAGGTTAGTTGTGAATCTTGTGGTTGTACAAAGAGGCAAAGCGTGTCTACCTATGTCTCCATCTTGACTGGAAGTCAAAATCTGTTTTTTTGTGCATCTCAAGGAATATGGTTGAAGGGAGTCATTTAAAGGAACTATTGAAAATGTTTACCTGAAGGTTTGACTACCTGGTTATGTGTTACCTTGGGGTTATATAATGATAATAGTTACAATTTGAAGTCTGACTATGCGCTTTGCATATCTTTAGATAAAATTGTAAGATATTAACTTTTTTTCTTTTTGCACAGATCAGTAGGCTGAAGCTTGTAAAAGTTAAGCAGATAGCTAGCATTTGGCAGGACTGGAAAACAGAGGCTAACCCTGTGTGATTCCTAAGTTTATGTTGCTTGTTACACTTTGCTTCCTCTATGTCTTGCAGAGAAATGCACAGTTTACTTCTAGAATTTTGCAGTAAATCATAGGAAAATTAAGTGGTAGTTCATTTGTAAGACTAAATCATATAGAGTATTCAAAAAGATAGAAGTGGAGTAATCTACTTGGCGAAACACATGCTTATAAGTCAGACAGTAACATTAATCCTCCTTCATTTAGCCTTTGTTGAGGTTCTTAAACATGCTTTGACTGATTTTAGCCTACTTACCCCCTTTTCTTCCCTGGACTTTAGCATATGTTCTGAGAAAGAGCACACTATGTGGCAAATGATTGTTGTACCTAACAAAGTAATTAACAGATAACTTATCAACTAGTGGAAAATCAGAAATTGGGGAGAGAGAAGGGTGTTTCTTTTGTAAGAATCTTCTGCTTTCTGTTACTGATCTTGTTGATGCAAAAATTGTGTTACAGAATTGCACACTAGAGGGCACACAATGCCTGTTTTAAATGTTAGTGGCAGAAACTTCAATATACATGAATCCAGCAGTTCTTGAGTTGATTGCGTGGCACCTTTAGAAGTGGGTAGAACTTAATTTAGTATTCCAAATTAAGAAATGGAAATCCAAGCATAATAAATAGTGTTTTCCAATCCTGGATTACTGAATAACATTATCTTATTTAATCCAGAAATACTTCGTTATGCATCTCTAAAAGATAAAAACTAGTAAGTGTATGTAACTTATCAAAAAATGAATGTCATAGTCTCAAAGTATCTCCCAAGCTATTTTTCAATTACAAATGGAAAAGTAATAATTTTACAGTTGGAAAAACCAGCAGATACTCCCTTATTCAAGTGATGAAGGTTGACATCATCAGTAATAATATCTATTGATGTCATACACCCTCGATAGGATGCACTGAGAAGGACACAATATCACTTCTTTGGTCATCTTGCAAAAAGTGCATAATCTCAATCTGATCATGAGAAAACATGAGGCAAACTCAAATTGAGAGACATTGTACAAAACAGCCAGGGTTATGAAAAACAAAAGATAAAATTAGTCACATTTAGGAGGACACTTAGGAGACACAATAAATAAATGCAGTGAGGGATCTTGGAACAGAAAAAGGATATTATTAGGAGGGAAACTGGTGAAATTCAGATAAGGTCCAATTTAGCTGTTAGTATTGTGTTAGTACTAATAGCTGGTTTTGATAATCATACTCTGGTTATTTGAGTTATTAGGGAAGCTTGGATGTAGCGTATATGTGAACACCCTATATAAGCAGCTTTTAAGAAAGTCTATAAATTGTTTCAAAAATTAAAAACCTGAAGAAAATGCCAGATTTGGACATTGTATGGAATAATTTATTTTTAAAAAGGTCTTCTAAAATAATGATAATTTAACTTGAAATCTGATTTCTTCAAGTGTTTTTTTATCAAAGTAATACATGCAGTTGGTAACAATTCAAGTAATAGAGAAGAATTTGATGAAAAGTGACAGTCTCTTGTCCTGTCCTTCTCCATTCTAGTCCCACTCTCTAGAAGTAAGCTCTTCTAACCATTTCTATTTTTAGTTCCTATTACATCCAGATTGTTGGATAATATAAGAGTGGGCAAAATAGGTGTACAGCTGTGAGTATACAAGTTTATTCTTGCATTATTTATTAATTATTATTTACTTTTATTACAACTGTAAGCCTACTTTTGCCCACCTGTATATGTAAACACCCGTTTCTGAATTTGTCTGCTGTAGGTATGATCACTGAGTCTCTGGAATGGGGGAAGCTCACATCCTGCCCCTCCCTAACCCTGTCTCATCCCAGCGTTCCCGTTATATAAATTTCATGTCTCTGATTATTGTATTAGAAACCGTGTCGTGTATCTGTGTCTTTATTTCTTACTCCACAAACTTTCAGCATCTTACAACTTTTTTACAAGTTAAGGCTGTTACTTCCTTTTTTTCCCCCTTATCTTTCAAATTCCCCTTTTTTGGAATGACTTTTTCTTAGCTGCAGTTTGGTCCTAGATTGTCAAGGTGGCTGACAGTTTCATCCTGTTCTTCACTCACAATCACATCTTCCATGATTTTTCTGGATTGATTCTAAAAGTTGAACACCAGTGACCTGGTGTTTGTATATTTTTGATCATTCATGAGACTTCAGCAAGCCAAGTAGTGTGCTAGAGTACACTTCCTTTTGTGTTGGTCCTGCCTGCATCATCATCCTGACAGAGAGTTTTCAAACATCAGATCAAGTGGACTGTCTTCCTGCACCCAGTCAGTTGCCAGAACTCACTCAATATTTGAATTTGCTGGACATATGGAGAATGAACTTTCTTATATTTTTTTCCTGGCGTTTCTAATTGCCTTTTGTGAGGTGCGTTTGACTTTTTCACACATTTAAGGGTGACAATCTTAAAATCATGTTTTTTTGTACTGAGTTTCTTTTTTCCTTGGGAATCCTAGACTCTTCCATCCTCCTGTTCTAATCTGGAGTGATCACTCACTGTGTCTGGACTTCTCACTGCCTTCCTGGGTTGGATTTCCTGCATGTTGGATGTCCTGGAGCATAGTAATTCAGACCCTGGGTTTACAGCCACACTGCTTGAGTCTGACCACAGCTCTGCCTCTGACAGAGCTCTTACACCTCTGGTGCCTTACTGTCCTCATCTAACTAAAAACATTTCAAGGCATAAAAAATATAAGTATATAGCTGATTTGTTTGAAGACCTTTCTTTTATCCTGATTTTTTGTCAGGTAGTATCTTTCCCTAGTGCCTAATTTATGAAGGTTCTTACTAACGACACTTGATGATAACCATTCATAATGATTCTTTGGCCTCAAATATGTGTCACTGACTGTTTTTTTTAAGCAGCAAGGAATTATGTTAGTAAGTTATGGTTCTTAGAGAAGCATTTTTGTTTTAATCAGTTTAGTGTGCATTCTAATTATATTTGGGAAATAAGTGATTAAGTTTGTGTATATAAGAGCCTTTTAAACTTATCCAAGTTTTCTAGTAAAGCTCTCACATACCTTGAATCTCATGTTATGAGTCTTCCCTGTTGTTTAGCCATGAATTATTTCATACTTATTGTCTGGAAAATGGAATGATGACCAAGTTAAAAATCACTTTGGGAGGAAGTTTATTTTCTTAATAGGGTAAATTGTCAGTATACACAATGATATGTCTTTTACTGAGCAACCAAGATTATATAGAAGTTACACTTTCTATTGACATATCTGTTGGTTCACACAATTGTTAATTGCTCTTAATCATTACATTTTGGACACGTTTTGAAAAGTGAAAACACCAAAGTAACCTCTAGTAACCTCTTGGTAAGTTCTCATCACATTGTTTTCTGTTTTTGAAGGAAGGAGTAGATTGAATTCATCCAGCACCTTCAGTTCACCAGACAAGATTTGCCAGACTTTTCATATGTTTTTCATTTAATCTATAATAATCCAAAAAGAATCATTATTGCCAACTGAGTACTTGGAATGTATGCATTCCCTACATATCTAGTCATGATTCCCAAACAATCTGTAATGTTTGTCTATCTCGTAAATCATTTTATGAACTAACAGATATTTGCCTATTTAATAACAATGAGAAAACTGACATTCACTGGTATAACTTTATAACATTCAGAAATAGTTAATAGAAGGCAGAGTTGGGCTCTGAAATCTTTGCTATTTTTCATAACAATACATATATTTCCTGTCCCATGTTGTGTGAATGGGTTTTAAAATGCCTAGTAACACCTTTTGCATTTCCTTTTCTTCTCCAACTTTTTATTTTGAAAAATGACAATTTACAGAAAAGTTAAAACATATATTCTTTTCCCAAGATTCAGACGTTAACATTTTGCTTTATTTGCTTTCTCTATCTCCCATGTGTATTTATACATATATTTATGTATATGTTATATATAATGTGTGCGTGTATTTATATTCCTGAAACATTTTAAGTAGGTAGCAGACATACTGACACTTCATCATTAAATACTGAGCATATGTTTCCAAAGAACAGAGTCATGCTTCTCATCACAATACCATTATCATACCCAGGAAATTGACACATTAATACTGTCTAATATATGGTCATTTTTATTATCTTTATATTGTTCCAATAATAAAAGCTTTGTAACTTTTTTTCTCTCTGAAGGATTTAGTAAAGTTTTACACACTGAATTTAGTTTAGCTTTCACTAACCTTTATTCCCCATGGCCTTGGCATTTTTGTAGAGTCCAGGATAGTTGTTCTATCAACAGTCTCATAATTTGGATTATCTGATTTCCTTATGATTATATTCAAATTAAATGTGTGTATGTGCACATGAATACTGCATGTGTAATGTTGGGTACTTGTGTTGTATTGTACCAGGGGCATATAATGTCCCATACTTGGTAAAGTTTAGTTTAATCATTCTGAGTAAGTTGGTGTTCTCTGAGTTTTCTGAACTCTAACAGTTTAATTCTCCTTTCTTATTAAGAAGTAATCTATGGGGTAATATTCTGAGACCATGTGATTATCCTGTTCCACAATAATCTTTCACCCAGTAGTTTTAACATCTGTGGCTGCTTCTTGCCTGAAGCATATATTGCATTGGTGATTACAAAACACTGGTTTTCCTAATACTGTCATTTTTCTCTGAATTTATTAGCTGACATTCTTTGGTAAAGAAGAGCTTTTCTCCTCTACCATTCCTCCAACTCCCTTTTTAGTATCCCTTTGGATTCATGGATTCTTTTTTTTTCCCCAAAAAAAACCTTTATGTACCATACAGCTTGTTCATTTAAAGTGACAGTAGGTTTTAGTATGTTCAGAGATATGTGTAACTATCACCACAGTTTTTGGCTTTTTTTATTCAATAATTATAATCCATTACCATTATTATTATTTTTGATAATATTCAGACTGCCCCAAATGTGGCCAGTGGGGGCCCATTCAAGCCTACTTCTCTGTTCTTACATTTCCCCACTTACATTTCCCCATTAGTCTTTGAGAGCTTCCTTGGTGGTATGACAAGGTGTCCCAGTCTTACTTTGTACTTCCCCTGCCCCTGTTCTGTAATTTGCCACCTTTCCAAGGAGCCCTTGACTCCTTTTCGGGAGTGGCAGTTCCAGCTCTGGAGTCTAGGTGTATTATTGCCTCTAGGCTTTTTCATTATGTAGGAAAGGTTTTAAAAATACATTGTTTTTATTCTTATTCTCCATTTTCCTATATTTATCTTAGGCAAGAACAAGGAGTAAATACTATTTATTTTTTTAAGGTATCATACTATAAAATAGACTTTTTTATACAACTATAAATATTAATGCATGCACATTTGTTAACCTGCACACCATTGGTACAAAACATTTCCATCTTCCCTAACTTCTGTGCCTTCCCTTTGTAGTCGTATCAGTCACCTGACTTCTAACCCCTGGCAACCACTGAGCTGTTCTCTATCACTGGAGTTTTTTTTTTTTTTCCTGAGAATACCATTTAAATGGAATCATACAATAAGCAAACTTCTGGACTAGTTTCTGTCATTGCAATGCCTTTCAGACTCATTACACCCATTGTTTGGCTATACTGCACTTATTGAAGGATGCTTGATACTTTTCAGTTAGGTGTCATTTTGAAGAGAATTATTATAAATATTCATGTACAGGTTTTTGAACATAAATTTTCATTTCTCTGAGGTGCTGAGTAAGAAAATGGATTGCTGGGTTATATGGTAAGCTTATGATAACTTTTTTTAAAAGTATATTTTATTGATTATGCTATAATAGTTGTCACAATTTTTACTCCTTTCCTCACCTCTGCCTGGTATCCCCATTCCCTCAAGCAATCTCCCTGCTTCATTCATGTCCATGGATCGTACAGATATGTTCTTCAGCTTCCCTACTTCCTATACTGTTATTAACACCCCCTGTCTATTTTGTACCTGCCAATTATGCTTCTTAATCCCTGCACCTTTCCCCCCATCCTTCCTCTTCCCCCTCCCAGCTGATTACCCTCCAAATGATCTCCATATCTATGATTCTGTTCTGTTTTGGGTGTTTGCTTTGTTTTTATTTTTGTTTTTTAGATTCAGTTGATAGTTATGAGTCTGTTGTCATTTTAATGTTCATAGTTTTGATCTTCTTCTTTTTCTTAAATAAGTCCCTTTAACATTTCAGGTAATAATGGCTTGGTGATGATGAACTCCTTTAGCTTTTGCCTTGCCTGGGAAGCACTTTCTCTGCCCTTCTAAATGATAGCTTTGCTGGCCAGAGTACTCTTGGTGGTAGGTCCTTGCTTATCACCACTGTGAATACTTCTTGCCGTTCCCTTCTTGCCTACAAAGTTTCTTTTGAAAAATCAGCTGACAGTCTTATCAGAACTCCTTTGTAGGTAATTCTGCTTTTCTCTTACTGCTTTTAAGATTCTCTCTTTATCTTTAACCTTTGGAATTTTAATTATGGTGTGTCTTGGTGTGGTCCTGTTTGGGTCCAACTTGTTTGGGGCTCTGCTTACTGGACTCATATGCCTGTTTCCTTCGCCAAATTAGGGAAGTTTTCTTTCATTGTTTTTTCAAAGAAATTTTTAATTTCTTGCTTTTCCTCTTCTCCTTCTGGCAACCCTATGATTTGAATGTTGGTACATTTAAAGTTGTCCCAGAGGTTTCTAAGCCTCTCCTTGTTTTTTTTTTTTAAATTCTTGTTTCTTCTTTCTGTTCTGGTTGAATGCTTATTTCTTCCTTTTGTTCCAAATTGTTGATTTGAATCATGCTTCCTTCTCTTCATTTTTAGTTCCCTGTATATTTTTCTTTATTTCACTTAGAGTAACCTTTATTTCTTCCCTTATGCTTTTGCTGTACTCAGTGATCTCTCTGAGCATTCTGATCACCAATATTTTGAACTCAGCATCTGATAGATTGGCTCTCTCCATTTCATTTAGTTCTTTTTCTTGGGTTTTTTGTTCTGTTCTTTCATTTGGGACATATTTCTTTGCCTCCTCAATTTGGCTGCCTCCCTGTGTTTGTTTCTGTGTTGTAGGTAGAGCTGCTTTGACTCCCTGTCTTAGTAGCATGGCCTGTGTAGATAAAGTACCTGTCTGGATGAATATGGCTATTTTATTTTATTTTTTAACACTGTGAAAGTTATTTATTCAATATTCACTTGATATTTGCTTACCAAATACTGTAGTAAATACTGGGATTCGCATATAAATACATCTTCTGGTGCAAAATAGGAGTTGGTCATGAAGACCTTAAAGGTAAACAATCTTAAGCTACTGTCAAGATCCTAGGAATGCAGAATAAAATGATTCCATGCAATGGGTCCATTATGAAAGTTTATTTTAAGCCAGATAATCTGAAGCTGGAGAGGATTTTTCCACAGATACTGTGTCATTCATGCTGGTGACCTTCGCAATCTACTCTTTACTGATTGAAACTAGTGTCCATTACTTTCAATCCCATAGGGCATCTGGAAAGTCCTACCTGCTTTCACTTTTCCAACCATTCAGGTCCCAGTGTTGACAGGAGAGACCTGGTTCTTCTTACTGACCCATGTAAAGAATTACAGATCAGCAAATCTATTAGTGTGCATTCTGAGTTTATTAGTGATCATTTCCCATGGATGAGGCTGGGCCTACCTTTTTGCTTTGGGCAACATGGAAAGGCCGATCTGGTTTCCTGAATATGGCCATTTTAAATCCTTGGTTGTTGGACTTCCATACAGCTTGATCTTCTGATGGTTCTGGGTGTTACCTGTTTTTGAGATCTGGTTGTAATTCTTTCTATGGTTGTGTGAAGAGGTGAAGCATGTCTACCTGTGCCTCCATTTTGACCAGAAGGCAGCTTATGGTAACTTCACAAGAAATTTTCAAACTCTTTTCTATAGTGACTGTACAATTTTGTATTCCTACCAGCAATGTATGCACTGAGTCCTCATTGGAACTTGGTTTTTGCAGGACTTTTTATTTTAGTCATTCTAGTAAGTGTGTAATGATATCCCATAGAGGTTTTAATTTTCATTTTTCTAATAGATAATGATATTGAATGTCTTTTCATACACTTAATTGCCATCCATAGATGTTCTTTGGTAAAGTGTCTTTTGCCTATTTTTTTAAAAATTATTTTATTGTTGTTCAATTATAGTTGTCTGAATTTACCACCTGCCCCAGCCATCCTCACCTCCCTACCCTACTTCCAATTCCCCCTTGGCTTTGCCCATGTGTCCTTTATACATGTTTCTGAGAACCATTTCCCCCTACTCCCCATTATCCCCACTCACCTCCCTTCTAGTTACTGTCAGATTGTTCTTAATTTCAGTGTTTCTGGTTATAATTTGCTCACTTGTTTGTTTTGTTGATTAGGTTCCTCATAAAGTGGAGATCATATGGTATTTGTCCCTCACCTCCTGGCTTATTTCACTTAGCATAATACTTTTCAGTTGCATCCATACTGTCATGAAGGGTAGGAGCTCCTTCTTTCTTTCTGCTGCATAGTATACCATCGTGTAAATGTATCATAGTTTTTTGATCCATTCATTTACTGATGGGCACATAGGTTGCTTCCAGCACTTGACTATTATAAATTGTGCTGCTATGAACATTGGAGTGCATAGGTTCTTTTGGATTAATGTTTCAGGGTTCTTAGGATATTATCCAAGCAGTGGAATTACTGGGTCAAAAGGCAGTTCCATTTTTATTTTTGTGAGGAAATTCCATACTGTTTTCCACAGTGGCTGCACCAGTCTTCATTCCCACCAACAGTGCACTATTTTTTTAGTTGGATTGTTTGTTTCTTACTATAGTGTGTTTGAAAGTTCTTTACGTGTTTGAAATACTAGTCCTTTGTCACTTATTTGATTTGCAGGTAATTTCTGATGATCTATAGCATGCATTTTCATTCTCTGAACAGTATTAGTTATAAAATAAAAGTTTTAATTTTGTCAAAGTCTAATTTATTTCCCTTTTCTTTTATGAATAGTACTTTCAGTGTCATGTCTAGGAACTCCACTTAACTCCAAGTCATTAAGATGTTTTTCTGATGCTTTTATTGGTTTATGTTTGACATTTATATCTGTGACCCATTTGACTTAATTTTTATTTAAAGGATAAGGTTTAGGCCAAGGTTTGCTTTTTGTATATGAATGTCTAGTTGTTCCAATAGCATTTGTTGAAAAGACTATCTTTTCTCCATTGAAATGCTTTAACACCTTTTGTTACAGATCAGTGGGTCATATTTGTGTAGGTCTCTATCTGGAACAAATTTGTATTGTTATGTACCAAGCAATGTGCTTGTTTTTCTTTTCCCACTCAGGCATTTGAGTTCACATTTTTTGGACATCCATATCTTAAAAGATGATGTTTTCATTTCCTAAGATATTTCTCTTTTATTTAAAAAAATTTTTTTAATCCTCACCCAAGGACATGATTATTGATTTTAGGGAGAGGGGAAAGGAAGGAGAGAGAGAGATAAACATCTGTGTGAGAAAGAAACATCAATTTATTGCCCTTTGTACGTAGCCTGACTCGGACCAAACCCACAACCAGGTATGTACCCTAACTGGGAATCAAACCTGTGACCTTTTGGTTCATAGGATGATACCCACCAACTAAGCCATACTGGCCGATGCTCCCTTTTTTTGTTTGTTTGTTGTCTTTTTTTTTTTTTTTTGATAATAAGGGCATCTGATAAGACCCCCAAACTTATATCTCTCATCTTTTTTCCCTAAATTATCTCTTAAAACCGAAGAGCTGATAGTAAGTATTGACTAAAAAATTCCAAAACTTATATATCTTGTACCTTTTCTTCCTTCTATTTTTGTAAGAATGACCTATTTTCTCTTGAATTACTCTGCCTTTAATATGTGTATATCAGTGTATCCATAAGTGGGTTAAAATCTTAATTCTTCAGCTAACTTTGATTCAGCATATAGTTAGCATTATTTTTCTGTCCAGATTGGGCCACTCATTTCTTTTTTTTTTTTGTTATTGGTGTTTTGTTGCCATATAGTATATGTAATCCTGACATTCACTTATTTGAAGAAGGAAAAGGTGTTATTTGTGTTTTATTTTCTCTAGGCATGAAGCATGTTTTATTTGAGAGTTATCCTCTTCACAATATTCTGTAATAAAACACAAGATCTGAGATGACTACCAAGATCACTCTGCTAGTTTGTGGTGAAGAGAAACCAAGAACTCAGATTATTTGACTGTTAATCCAGCACTGACTTCCTAGAATGGAACGTCTACAAACCACGGAATTAATGTGAAGCTTTTATGTAAAAGACAGGTTATGGAAATTTTTATTGCTCTCTGCAGCCCAAAATAATTTTCACTGTGATTGTGAGAAAAACATTGGTGCTGAGATGTTAACCCAGTTGTTTTTAGCTCACCCAAAACCTTTATGGAGTACAGTAAAGAGCTATGGAGTTAGCAATGTGTGGATCAAAACATTTACCCCCAGCAGGCTTCTGTAATTTGTGGTTGGAAGGGCTCCTATATGTTTTGTGAAGCAGTTCATTAGTAGTTGAAAATGATAGTGAAAGTGCTAAAGTGCTGCCAAGTATCAGAAATAAGCAGTGAGTCTAGGAGTGAATCCTTCCCTCCGGATGAGTTGAATTTTGGGTAATCCTTTCACGAAATAGAAAAAGGTGGTGAAGATTAATGGAATTGATATGTCAACCTTGGGAAGCATGCTTAAAAAAAAGCATACTAACTACCTTCTAATGAATATCTTTTACCTTATATCAGGTTGGCTAAAAAGCTCATTTGATTTTTTCCATAAGATGGCTCTAGCAGCATGCAGCTTTTTTTAACTTGATTTGAAACATTTTTGTTAGATTGTATTGGGACAGCTGCCATATCAGCATGCATTTAAAAAAGAACTTACCAAAATTGGTGAATTTTTGTGTAGCCATTTTAATACTGAAGACAGAAGAAAATAAGCAACATTTTCAACATATTATGCTTTATTATTTCAAGAAAGGTAAAAAGGCAACAGAAACGTAGAAAAAGGATTTGTGCAGTGTGTGGAGAAGGTGCTGTGATTGATCAAATGTGTCAGAAGTGGCTTGCGAAGTTTTGTGCTGGAGATTTCTCAGTGGATGATGGTCCATGCTTGGGTAGACCAGTTGAAGTTGATAGTGATCAAATCGAGACCTTAACTGAGAACAATCCATATTATACCACACAGAGATGGCCAACATACTCAAAATATCCAAATCAATGAAGTTATTCATAAAAGTAAAAATATCTTTTATTAAAAAAATAACTTTGTGGCTTTGCATGGTACTGAAACACTAAGCTTGTACTTCTTGCCTATAATCACATATACCAACCCCCCTTTGTGGTTGGGGCTTTTGTTAACCTTTTTTTTTTAAGTGCTTAACTCTTGCCTCAAATTAGAAGGAAAAATAAACATTGCAAGCCAAGGTGAAATTTGCTCGGAAGTCTCTATGTAATGTTCTCATGTAAATTATAGGAAGGTATCTTCTTAGAATATCAGTATTTAATAGGAGAGCTTTTAAAATATCCATCTGGTAGTAGGCCCCCCAAATTATAGCGGTTAGCTAATTAATATTCTCTGTTTAATATTTAATGACCTATTCACAGTGGGTTTCTGATTGATTACTGCAAGTACGTATTAGGAAGATCTTTGTAGCAAATGTGCCCGGCAGGCTCAAATGTGTGAATGGTACATGCTCTTGGCTCTTACGTGCGGGATTTTACTTAAAAGAATGAACCGATTGTCATTGCAACTAAAAGACCAAAGTGTTAATTTCTTATTAGGCAGTTTACTTTGATCCCTAATGTTGAAGTAAAGGTAGATGTATGTTAAATCTCATAAAAAATGACTGCAGAGAGAAAAAAACTTTATTGAATTCATTTTATACAAAGCAAAACCACCAAATCATTTATGACCCATTTTATAGCTTAGCATTAAATAGGTATCACTCATATCTTGGGACTTTTTGAGGCATTATTCAACATATGTGACTTTATCACCTTGGACTAGTTCTTTCATTTTCTAAAATTTGTGATGTGTGTTTTTAACACTATTTTTAAATTCTTTTTCTTGAAGTAAAGAATCAGAGCCGTCAAAGTCGGCAAGCATTAAGCATGCTAATTAGTTCAACATACTGACCAGTTTTCTAAATTACTAGTTCAAAGAGGCATGTAGACAGGGATGAAATCAGATTTGGGCATTTTTCACTCTAGTTGTTTTAGGATATTCAGGGCTCCTTTGATGTGTAAATGACAGATGCTTTTTCAAGCATGGCTCAGGATACATCACACATGTCTAAAACTTTGTCTCGGATTTAGGACCCTTCATTCTTATTGAATTACTTGTAACTATACAGTAATTTTAGAGAAAACTTTTTAGAGTTTGTGTTTGACTGTTAAAGCTAGGGTATTTTATTTTTCATAATATGTTTTCACAGGCTTATTATTTTTTACTATATTGGCATAAATAGTTATAAGGTAATAAAATTTTACTTTATCAGTTATATTCACTTATTCTATTGTCAGTTTTAACAGTAAAAGCTTAGGCAGGTATGAATGCATAAAGATTATGTGTTTACGTGGGTGTGTATGCATACACACACATACAATTTCTTATGTGTATATATGTACATATAATCACACACTTTTCGCTATCTGTGTGGTAAGAGATAACATATTTGCTTTATTTTTATTAGCTAAATACTCTGTTTAACTTAATAATTATCTAATAAGTAGAATTAAGAGCAAACCTAGTAGTCTGTACTAAACATTGTTTTTGATTTTTTAATAATATATTTTATTGATTATACTCTTACAGTTTCCCAATTTATCCCCTTTTGTCCCTCTCCATCTGGTACACCCTTTCCCGGCAGCAGTCCTCCACCTTAGTTCATATACATATAAGTTCTTAGGCTTCTCCATTTCCTGTACTGTTCTTAACATCCCCCTGTCTATTTTGTGCCTGCCAATTATGCATCTTAATTTCTGCACATTTTCTTCCATTCTCACCCTTTTCTCTGCCAGCTGATAGCCCTCTAAATGATTTCCATATCTATGATTCTGTTCCTGTTCTTGTGTTCACTTAGATTGTTTTTTTTTTTTTAGGTTCAGTTGCTAATAGTTGTGAATTTATTGCCATTTTAATGTTCCTAGTTTTGATTTTCTTTTTCTTAAGTAAGTCCCTTTAACATTTCATGTAATGATGACTTGGTGATGATGAACTCCTTTAGCTTTACCTTGTCTGGGAAGCACTTTCTCTGCCCTTCAATTCTAAATAATAGTTTTGCTGAATAGAGTAATCTTGATTGTAGGTCCTTGCTTTTTATCACTTTGAATACTTCTTGCCAGTCCCTTCTTGCCTGCAAAGTTTCTTTTGGGAGATTAGCTGACAGTCTTATCAGAACTCCTTTGTAGGTAACTCTCTGCTTTTCTCTTACTTTTTTTAAGATTCTCTGTCTTTAACCTTTGGAATTTTAATTACAGTGTGTCTTGGTGGGGTCCTTTTTGGGTCCAACTTGTTTGGGACTCTCTGCTTCCTTGACTCATATGCTTATTTCCTTCACCAAATTAGGGAGGTTTTCTTTCATTATTTTTTCATATAAACTTTCAATTTCTTGCTCTTCTTCTTCTTCTGGCACCTCTATGATTTGGATGTTGGAGCATTTAAAGTTGTCCCAGAGGTTCCTAAGCCTCTCCTTGTTTTTTTGAATTTTTGTTTCATCATTCTGTTCTGGTTGAATGTTTATTTCTTCTTTATGTTACAAATCATTGATTTGAATCTCACTTCTTCCCCTCCACTGATGGTTCTGTGTATATTTTTTTTATTCCACTTAGTGTAACCTTCATTTCTTTATGTTGTGCCGTACTCAGTGAGTTCTCTAAGCATCTTGATCACCGGTGCTTTGAACTGTGTATCTGATAGGTTGGTTATTTCCATATCATTTAGTTCTTTTCCTGTTTTTTTTTTTGTTCTGTTCATTCATTTGGGTCATATTTGTCAATTTGGCAGCACCCCCTGTGTTTGTTTCGGTGTGTTAGGTAGAGCTGCTTTGACTCCTTGTCTTAGTAGGGTGGTCCATTGTAGAAAATGCACATATAAATTGTGTGGGGCAGAGCCCTAGGTATTCACTAGAGCAGGGCAACCCACTTCACCTCTTTGTGGCTCTGTTTATGGGGAGGGCTCAGAAAGGGACCAGTGCTGCTTCCTGGCTTCTGGAGGCTTGCCCTGCACTCACCCCATTTCCATTCATTTCACCCACTTCCTGTATGCTACTGGTGCCCTCCCAGCTTTTTCCCTGGTGTTGAATCCCATAGTGGGTGGGTTCGTGTATGTTTTAAGACCTCAGGCCCTTTAAGCAGGTTTCCTGAAAATCTGGCCATTTCTTCCACTGCCTCAACCTCCACTGGTTTTTATAGCCAGAAGTAAAGGGGATTCATCTTCTTGGTGCTGGAACCCTGGGCCATGTGGTCTGGCCTCGGGCCGGGATCATTCACCCCTAAGGTATCCCTTTCAATTTTTATCTATCACACATGAATGCGGAATTGCTTGTTCCACAGTCACAGCTGCTTTGTGCAGCACTGCATCTCTGCTGTCTCCACAGCTCCACCCCTCCTACCCATCTGGATGAATACAGCTTCTTTAAATCCTTGGTTGTCAGACTTCCATACAGCTTGATTTTCTGATGGTTCTGGATGTTATTTGTTTAGAGATCTAGTTGTAATTCTTTCAATGGTTGTGTGAGGAGCCAGTGTGTCTACCTATGCCTCCATCTTGACCAGAGTCCTGTTTTTAATTTAAGTGTCACAATTTACTACCTCCTCTGATTTTCATATGGGAAAACTTTAGTATCGTTAGGAACCATTTTTGCAAGGAGAGGCATTGAATGGATGGTGCACTGGATGTGAAAGGTGAAAACTGAGAAAGTAAGGACTGAAAAACCCTTGAATTTCACTCTCTATCGTCCCTGATCAGAGTGCTCCATTGTGGGCCCTGCTTTGACCAAGTGCAAGGTGCAGGACCTCCCTGTGACAGTATTCCAGGCAGAGTCCTGTACTGTGTTGCCGCCTATTTAGAAATAGTATTAGAAATATTAAATAACAACGTCTTATATTAATTAAAGAGTACTAAGTATACTCTTTAAGTCACAGGTGGCAAACACAAGGCCCTTGCGGGCTGAATCCAGCCCTCCACCTTGTTTTATCTGACCCAGTTCCTTGTTTCTACCCAGTAGCAGCGCTGAGCACTCGCTAAACTGTCAAGGAGTAGTTACATTTATACAGTCCTATAATTACATTTGGCCCTTTGAAGGCAACCATGAGGCTGGTATGGCCCCCGGGGAAAATGAGTTTGACACCCCTGCTTTAAGTAAAGTCGTTTTTTTGACAGGTCATTAAATTACATGAGCTTTTATAGCAAATTTCATTTTGTGGCTCATATTTATCAAAATATTACCATAACAGCCCTGGCTGGTGTGACTCAGTGGATTGAGTGCTGGCCTGTGAACCAAAGGGTCGCCAGTTAGATCCCTAGTCAGGGCACGTGCCTGCATTGCCAGCCAGGTCCCCAGTAGGGAGCGTGGGAGGCAACCACACATTGATGTTTCCCTCCTTCTCTTTCTCCCTCCCTTCCCCTCTCTAAAAATAAATAAATAAAATCTTTAGAAAAATACTACCATAACAGAAGCTTCTTTACTATATTGTGCATTAGGATACTGAAGTTCTGGTCGTGATTACGTAGCTTACTGTCTTGCGCCTTTTAAAGTTGTTTACTCTCCCTTGGCTTTGGTTTTCACTTTTTAAAATGGTTGGTAAACTTAAGGGCTTTGCTAAACCACAGGCTGTTTTTATATAAAGTTTTATTGGCACACACCCACTCATTTATGTACATGTTGTCTCTGGCTGCTTTCACACAATGTGGCAGAGTCAGGTAATTGTGACAGACACTATATGGCCTACAAAGCCTCAAATATTTATTATCCAGCTCTTCACAGAAAATGTTTGCTAAATCTTGAACTAGATCATATCTAATGCCTACCCTTTGCCTGTCCTAGATTTTCCTTATGTCAACATCTTAATTATAAGGATCAGAATTCTTTATTTCTGCTAAGGATAGTATACCATATGCCATTTTGCAGTGTTCATTTTTTCCCATTACCAGCTTTGCTAATATAAGAGAATATAAGAAAATATTGACTAGGTCCTTGGTTCTCTATGTATGGTGTGGTCTGTGGAGCAGCTGCCTCAGCATTACCTGGGAACTTTCTACAAATGCAAACTTGCAGGGGCCCCAGCCCAAACCTCCTGAATTGCAAACTGGGGGTGAGTGGTGGCAGTGGTACCCACAACTGTGTTTTATGAGCATCCCATGTGATTCTGATGCTCACTGAAGTCTGAGAACCATTGGGCTAGATGATACCAAGTTCAGTTAAAAGATTTCTATTTTATTTTATAATAAAGAAAAAATTTAAATTCTACAGTTGTTTGGTAAATTAGGAGAATAGTGAATTGTTGGATATTATTAGAGAAACCAGAGAAATTAATTTTTTTTTCTTCTCCAGTAAAAGCTTTTGTCATAAATTGTATAAAAACATTTTGATGTAATGAGAAATTCCTGAAGGATACATTTATGTCACTTTCAGCATAGTTTTTTTTTTTTAAGTGGACAAAAGGAAAAGTAAATAATACGAATGATTATTTTCATGGGATTTTCTTTTTCTTGGGGAATTAGAGTTATTTTAAAACTAATAATTTGAAATAAACAGTTTTCACAATACAAGAATCACACCAATAATGATTTTGCTTATAAAATTAAGCCTTTAAGAAAAGAACATTTAGAGGGTATATTTAGTAGTTTGTCTGCTGTGGCTGCCTTCTTACCCATTTTAAGTGAGATTACCGTTGAATTTTCAATGCTGACAACCCCTAGAGATGTGCACCAATCAGACTACTCATCTGTTAGGAAAGATCACAAGCATAGTGCTTTGAATTAAGTCTCAGAGAGGAATAGCAAAGTTGTACATGTCAAGAAAGCATTACACAATGACATTGTTATTTGGAGAATTGCTTTCATCTTTGAAATATCTCACACCTGCTTCATTTGGCACAGACTGTTTCCATCTCTTGAAAAAACAGTCTTGCGCGTCCACAATCCCTAAGTACCGGGTTGGCCAGAAAGTCTGTATGGTTTTTCCATAAAATAAAAGACACAGTTTTCATTTTTGCCAATAACTTTATTGATTTGGATATTTTAACCAAGTCAGCTATCTACCACATGGTATAACATTAATTGTTCTAAGTTAATGTCTTGATTTGATTGCCATCAACTTTAACAGGTTTACCCAACCATGGACCATCATCCACCAAGAAGTCTCCAGCACAAAACTTTGTAAACCATTTTTAACACATTTGATCAGTCACAGCCCCTTCTCTGTACACTGCGCAAACCATTTTCTGTGTTTCAGTTGCGTTTTTACTTTCCTTGAAATAATAAAGCATAATGTACTAAAAATATTGCTTATTTTCTTCCATCTTCAATATTAAAATGGCTGCATAAAATTTCACCAATTTTGATACCTTTGCTTAAATGTACGCTGATATGGCAGCTGTCCCAATACAATTTAACAAAAATGTTTTGAATGAAGTTAAAGACAATTAAGCGTTACTAGAGCCATCTTAGGGAAAAAATCAAATGAACTTTTTGGCCAACCCAATGTATAGATAACAGCATAATAATCAGAGAAAACTTCTAACATAAAAATTCATCTTAAAATATAGGGTATGTAAGCTGAATTATCTACATTTAGTTGGAGAGGGACTCTCGGTATATGTGTGTGTGTGCACATAATAAAGTGTGCACATGTACACACTTGTATTGTACATATACACATACTTATATATACAGTTCATTTGATACGTATGTAAATATGTATAAATTTCAATATATGTAGTTTTAAAAATGAATAATAAGCTTTCATATATAAAATCCTATAATGCTATTTTTTTAACTGCTTCTGAAATCTGTATTAACCCTCAGCACAGTGCATTATGCCTGTTACTTTTACTGTCTCTTTTTTAATTTTTAAAAATATTTCTTTTTCTTAATCCTCACCCAAGGATATGTTTATTGATTTTAGAGAGAAAGGGAGAGGGACAGGAAGTGAGGAAGAACTAGAGAGAGAGAAAGAGGTAGATATTGATCAGTTGCCACCTCTATGTGCCCTGACTGGGGATCAAACCTGCAACCTAGGTATGTGCCTTGACCCAGAATAGAACCTGCTGCCTTTGGGTGTACGGGAGGATGCCCCAGCCATCTGAGCCACATGGCCAGGAACCTTTTTTTTTAATGCAGCTAAAATAGAATTAATTCAAGGGGAACAAAAACTTGCGTTTGCACATGTGCTTGTGTAACAGGTTATCCTTTATTATAAAGTAATAGTTAAATATCTCCAAATAATAATATGATAAATTCTGTGATGTCTTCTTTTCTTCAGATAAACAGGTTTGGCTTTTTAGCTTATAGGTGCTTTTTTTAAATTAACACCATGGTTGTTTGAATATAACTTCCTTGGAATCTTCCTCATTGTAGAAATTTTTGAAAAAGAGGATATATGTTTGCTTCAGTTTTTCGCATTTTAACAAATTATACTTTGTGGGTTTTTTAAAAAAATTTATTTATTTATTTATTTTTAGAGAGGGAAGTGGTGGGGAGAGAGAGAAACATCAATGTGTGGTTGCTGGGGGCCGTGGCCTGCAACCCAGGTATGTGCCCTGACTGGGAATCGAACCTGCAATGCTTTGGTTTGCAGCCCGCGCTCAATCCACTGAGCTACGCCAGACAGGGCTAGTTTTTCACATTTTATAGATGACATATTTTGCTATATATGGGGAAAATCCAGTTTAAAATAATAGTATTTAATATTTAATAAGTGACCAGGCTCTTTGAACCATCTAGAATTTCACTTTCTCTGCACATGGCATGTGAGTTTCAGCTGTTAGCACTTCTTTGCTCTGGGGAGGGTCACTTGCTTTTCAGTCTTTGATGCTTGCTGTGTCAGCCCTTTTCATATTTTCAAAATGCCCATGTAAAAGGGCTTTTCATCCATTCATGCTGATAATTCTTTTGAACTTGAGGTTAACCAATCTAATCAAATTTAATTATAGCTCAAATCCCATTACAGTGAACTCCAGTAGACTTCTAGGCTAAGTTATTATTATTATTATTTTTGTTCTACTGGAATGCAACCATTACCAATATTACTTGAAGTGAGTGGACCATTGACTGCTGTTTGGGAGATCTTTTGTAATGCCCAGATTTTTCTTACATTGACATTGGTAAATAGTGAACTTTATTCTTTTCTAAGGAAATACTGAATTAGTCTCAAGTAAAATTTCCATTTATTTGCATACATTTCAGGTGACGTTTTCCTATTCATCTCTAACAGTTTGAATGATTAAATTCCACAAACTATTTTCTTAAAGAATCCTTTAATTTTGTCATTACTGATTCTGGTTTTTTGTTTCAAAGATATAAGACTGAGTGGGCATTTAAATACTCCTAGAAGCATCATCTGGGGTGGTTTAATGAATATTTGCCTGGTGTTCTGAGAGTGTATTTTTCCTTTTTGCTTCATTAAAAAAAAAGTTTGAACAGTTTATTTACTGGAGAGAAAATAGGAAATATAAACATTTTAGGCTGCAGCGTGTATGAAAAGGAAGGCGGACTAGTACTGACATTTTTTAGCACTTTCTTCAAAGTGATTGTTAACACGTGCATGTTATATGTCAGCATCTTGTTAAATTCACTTGTTAATCTGTGTTTATGTTTCTGTGTGTGCAGAATTCTTTTTCCCAGCAGTTTAACTTTCTGTCTACTTTAAAGTAAGATTTCACTTGGATTTCTAAGCAGATTTAGAAGTAATGATATTTAAAATGCTAAAAGTTTCTTTTCATCTCTAACATTTTTAATGTTAGACTAACTTTTTTATCTGCAAGAACAAAATGCAGAACTTCTTTCTTTGGAGCCTTTGCTTCTGAAATGGAAAATAGGGTTCATGAAAAGCAGCAAATCACAGAGCTCCTATTAAAGGTGAAAATTGTCTTTTCTTTTTTAAATTCAACTCAAAACTGCCAGTTCCCCTGAATTTATTATAGCAAGGGCTCTAGTTTTAAAATGAAGTGAAATGTGAAGTTAATTTACATACTAGGTATTCTGAAGTTCAATTTTGTTTGCTAAGTCATTAGGGATTTCACGTACATATGTTTAAAGCAGTTTTAGTAATTTTAGTAATGATGCTGCCATGCATGGTGTGTCTGCAATTTCCATGTGCAGGACAACTTGATGCCATAAATTGGTGGGTTTTAGAATTTTCGCAGTAGTTTTTCCCACTATAGTCAGAGGGCATGGCCAGTTCTTGTATCTCTTTTGACTTAAGTGCAAGAGAGCATGACATGTATACATGGTTGTCAGTATTCTTTTGTAAGCAGAAGCCCAAACTATCATTAGGCAAGTAAAACATTAGCTAACAAGGACTGTAGCCTGCTAGACCAATATAATTTGAGAGAGCAGAGGGTTAACTTTTTCCTTTAGAAAAAAATACTTCTAATTCCATACATGTTTAGACAGAGTACACTGAATATTGCTTTAGCCTTTTCTTATTGAAGTGTTGCTATTGGGAACTTAGATTGATGAAATATATTTTATCTGTAGTTACAGATGATAAGCGATGTGGAACTTCATGCCTACAGACAAAAGCACAAGAATCTTGAGAGCTGGTGGTTAGGGGCATGGCCTCTGAAGGGAGCTATGGCCCTAGGGGTTCAGATCTCAGGCCAGTACTTACTAGCTGTGTGTCCTTAGGCAAGTTATTTAATCTCACTTATCTCATTTTTTACATCTATACCATGAGGGTTTCATAAGGTTGCTGGGAAGATTAAATATGTTCACATACTGGGGAAGGGTAAAAGTAGATTTGCAGTTGCAGCACAAATAATGCAATAATACAAGAGTAAACGTTGTGTTTGCTCTTCTTTAACTCTAAACCTGCTTTTGCCCACCCCTGTATATAAAGCGCCTAGGACAGTGCCTGAAATATAGTCCTCTAGGAGTATTAGGAGTTGTTGTTGTTACAATATCATCACCATTATTACAGACACCCTGAAACTTGCTGGCCTCATCCAAGAGCCTTACTATTTAGCATCATTCTGAGTGTCCCTAGTACTTTATTGGATGTACTGAGCATACCCTGAATTTGGTCTGTTTGGAACCTCTTCATTCACCTTTATTATAATTTCCAGACCATAAAGTTCAAAGAGGTGGTCCAGAATGTTGGACCCATAAAGTTTTTAACACTGTAAGCCAGTATGTTAAAACTGAGTGGTTCCAAATACAATTTTATGAAAAATTTAACATTAACATCCAAATTTTAATGTTATAGTTTTGATCATCTTTTTCTTTAAAAAGTCCCTTTAACATTTCTCATAGTAAGGGCTTGCTGATGATGAACTTCTGCAGCTCTACCTTGTCTGGGAAGCACTTTATCTGCCCTTCCATTCTAAACAATAGCTTTGCTGGATAGAGTAATTTTGGATGTAGGTCCTTGCCTTTCATCACTTTGAATACTTCTTTCCTGCCCCTTCCTGCCTGTAAGGTTTCCTTTGAGAAATCAGCTGACAGTCTTATGGAAACTCCTTTGGAGGTAACTGTCTCCTTTTCTCTTGCTGCTTTTAAGATTCCCTCTTTATCTTTAACCTTTGACATTTTAATTATGATGTGTTTTGGCATGGTCCTCTTTGTATTCAACTTGTTTTGGACTCCCTATGCTTCCTGGATTTGTATGTCTATTTTCTTCACCAAATTAGGGAAGTTTTCTTTCATTGTTTTTTCAAATAATGAATTTCTCATGTTGACATTAAAATGACAACAAACTCACAAATATCAATAACTAAATCTAAAAAATAAAAACAAAAACAAACTAAGCAAACAACTAGAACAGGAACAGAAACATAGGTATGAGGATCATTTGGAGGGTTATCAGCTGGGAGGGGGAAGCGCGAGAAAGGGGGAAATGGTACAGGGATCAAAAAGCATATTGGTAGGAACAAAATAGACGGGGATGTTAATAATAGTATAGAAAAGGGAGAAGCCAAAGAACGTACACACATGACCCATGGACATTTACTAAGGAGGGGGATATAGCTGGTGGGAAGGTGAGTACCAGGTGGAGGGGGGCAAAGGGAAAAAAATTGGGACAACTATATCAGCATAATCAATAAAATTGATTGATTTGGAAATTTTTCAAATTTCCAATTTCTTGCTCTTCCTCTTCTCTTTCTGGCACCTTTGTGATGAGAATGTTGGGCCTGTAGAAGTTGTTCTAGAAGCTGCATATACTTCTATCATTTTTTTCAAAATATTTTTTCTTCTTGTTCTAACTGGTTCAGGTTTTTTTTGTTTTGTTTTGTTTGTTTTTTTACTTCCTTATGTTCTAAACCACAGATTTGAATCTCAGCCTCACCTACTCTACTTTTGTTTCCCTGTAAATTGTTCTTTATTTCAATTAGTGAATCCTGCATTTCTAACTGGATATTTTTTTATGCTGCTGAGATCCTCACTAAGTTCCTTAAACATTCTTATAACATTCTTGAACATTCAGTGTTTTGAACTCTGCATCTGATAGATTGCTTATCTCCACTTCATTTAGCTCTTTTTCTGGAGTTTTAATCTATTCTTTCATTTGGGCCATGTTTCTTTGTCTCCTCATTTGGCAACCTCCCTGTGTTTATTTGTCTCCATGTCTTCGTAGTATGTTCTGATGTAGTAGGTGTCCTATAGGATCCAATGGCACAGCCTCCCTTATCACTCAAGCTGGCTATTCAAGCTATGCCCTTCCTGTGGGCTGAGTACATCCACCTCTTGTAGTTGAGTCTTGGTTGCTATTGGCACATCAGTGGCATCCAGTCAGCTGCAGGGATTGGCTATGACCACTTACCACCAACCTCCACCCTCCATGGAGGACCAACTGTGTAGGAGCAGGGTGGCAGTCCTCCAAAATGGTCTGTAGCTGTTCACTGATGCACTAGCCCTGGGGTTTCCTGGGTGCTACAGGCCAAGGTCAGCCCCCACCTGTGTTTTGCCTGGGGCCACCCTTCCTGAGCTCTAAAGCAATCTGGAATGGCTGCTACTTGTGCTGAACTTGGAGATTCCCAGGCAAAGACAAGCTGTGAAGCTAATCTGAACACTGCTAGTGCCCAGCCTGCAGCTCACTGAGGCCAGCTGTTGCTTGTTTGAGAGGGTTTTGGAAGTTGTAAAGCATAAGCCAAGACCAGTTATTCATATGGGAAAGCAGCTTGGGTGGACCCATAAGTTGAGTGGGGCAGAGTCTCTGGGGATCTCCAAGGTGGACACTCAAACAGTGTTCACCTGGTAGATGGAGTCTCAAATATGGCACCAGCCTGCTGACTCCATGCCTCTGCAGGGAGAGGGCTCAGAAAAGGGACAGTGACCTCTGCTTGCCCCGATGCCAGACACTTTAGCCTCTCCCAGTATGCCATTGTTGCCCTTCAAGCTGCCATTCTGGTGCTGGAGCTTAGAGGGAGTGAGTCTGAATAGGTGAGTCTGTATATGGGTTTTTTAAGAGGAACTGCTTGGGACTCCAGAAGTTTCTTCCACCAACTCAATGCCTGCTGGTTTTTGTGGCCAAAAGTTGTGGGGACTTATCTTCTGGCCCTGGAAACCTGGCCTGGGGGGCCTGGTGTGGGGCTGGGCCTGCTCGATTCTGACATATCCCCCTGAATTTTTATCTACCACACGTGGGTGAGAGACCAGCCTGTTCTGTGTCTGTGCCCTTCCTCCCAGTCTCAATGTATGTAGTTTCTTTAATTCTGCAGTTGTCAGACTTCTATTCAACTCAATTTCTGGCATTTCTGAGTGATGATTGTTTTGTATTTTAGTTGTAATTTTGATGTGGTCATGTGCAGAAGCAAACCATGTCTGCCAATGCTGCCATCTTGACCCAAAGCCTCTAGATTTTTTAAATTGGACACTTACACCCTGCAGGGTGCAGGGTAGAATATTTAAATATTCTATAGTTGAAGATATCATCTAAGTCTTTGCACACATTGTATTGTAAAACAAAT
The DNA here is from genome assembly GCA_004024845.1 of Tonatia bakeri. Classification (NCBI taxonomy): domain Eukaryota; kingdom Metazoa; phylum Chordata; class Mammalia; order Chiroptera; family Phyllostomidae; genus Tonatia; species Tonatia bakeri. Next base: position 90,958 of record PVIA01000555.1, read on the forward strand.
AATGGGATCTGTTGAGGTGGAAAATTTTTTTCTTTTATCCTCTAGGTTCTTTGGTTTAAAAATCAAATTAACATCTCAGATTAACAGGAGAAAAAACAAATTTAAATATATACATACAGGAGCCCCATAGGAATATGACACCAATAGGCATTCAGGCCAAGAAAGGCTAAGGAGGAGGTGATAGGGTTCTGAGACTTCAAAGGGAAGGAGAACAATCCATAGGGAGTTGGGAGGAGTAGATGTTTGGTAAACAATGTTTGCTGTGCCATGAAGAAAGAGACAGTGGACACAGAGAGGACTTTGATCTCCAGGCCTGGCCTAGGTCCCCCCAGCTCACCACACCCCATGTAGCCCATGTTCTTTGTAGTTATCTCTGGTGAGATCGGTTCCTTCCTGGGCCAGACCATCTGTCTAAATTCTTTTAGTCAATTAAAGGGGAGGCAATAAGCCCTTCCCTGAGTCTTTTCGGGCCATGATTATCTTTAGCTCAAAAGAGTCCACATGCCAAAGTGGCACATTATGGGGAGAGACTTATTCTGAACCCCTACTGATCCATGTTTCTCAGTTCCTGGGATAAAAATTGAAACTTGGTTAGTGGTTGCTACAGTTTCAATCCCATTATAGCTGCAATGAAGTATTCTTTAGGACAAACCTTTCTTCAACTACATACACATTTTTTAGCTTAGGCTTCATAAAGCCTCATAATTGAGGCTGCGTTGGAGTTGAGTATCTCACATTTAACAGACTTCTAGTGCTCCATTTGTTTCCCACAATTTTCTGCATGTTTGTCTCAAATGAACCATAAAATGATTCAGTGCCAACATGTGGTTTTAATAAGAAATAAGCATGGGCAAATGAAGTTGAATTAGAATCTGAAGTTTTATACAGTTACTATATTAAATTTTTTATTCTGTGCAACAATTACTTGTGTATATTAATGATTGAAAATCATACATTTGTTGATAAACAATTTTCTGCAAGTTTTTTATTGTACATTTCTAGTCAGGTTTTATAACTTAAGTAGGAACAACTTCTTCCCAGAGCTCTTTTTCCCTTCTTAACTTTTAAATATTATGGTTAATATTACATAAAATGACTGTTTCAAAATTAATTTGGTGTTATAGAACTCACTTGTTTGTAAAATTCCTATTGCAAATAAAGATTTTGAAGCAGGAATTTACTCTGTAGCTGCTCTGAGCACTAGGATTAGGCACAAGTGGAAACTCCTTCTCTTCTTCCCTCTCTGTGGCGGAACAGCATGAGGTTGTAGAAATATGTCTGTTTCCTCAGGTGGGTCTTGGGGTGAGAGGTGAGGGGGCTGGGAGAAGTGATGAGAAAAAGAATATTAATAGAGGCCAAATGGACCTGTCTTGCCATTAACAGGCATTGCCTAATCCAAAACCATATTTTCAGTCAGCTTTACAACAATAAAAATGATATTCTTTCTTTCTTCCCTCCCTCCCTCCCTCCTCTCCTTCCCTCCTTCCCTCCTTCCCTCCTTCCTTCCTTCCTTCCTTCCTTCCTTCCTTCCTTCCTTCCTTCCTTCCTTCCTTCCTTCCTTCCTTCCTTCCTTCCTTCCTTCCTTCCTCTATCTCTCTATTTAAATCTTAAAGTGTGGCAGATACCGGCCAGCAGTATCCATCCCTGTTGTGGATGCTCATCGAAACACGAGAAAAACATACACAGAGACAACCAGGTCCTGTGGGGAAAGAGACAGAACGGCCACTCTCTCTAGTGGAGAGCACCCCACCTTTCCACCCAAGCAGGTTTTTATTAAGAATACAAACACAGTTTGTGGATTCACAGTCTGGCAGGAAAGATCAAAAGGAATAGGTAACTTTCAAAGGTGCTGACAGAACTCCTGCTGGGATTCTGGGCAAAGTTTGGAGTTTTATCATTTGAAAGGACTACAGGGCCCAAAGGTTAGTTTTGGTTTCCTGTCTGTGCCTTCACATTCTAATTTAATAACATCCTCCAGCAAACAAATCTCACAGGATCTTGCATATTCTATGTCCCAGGCCTGATTACCCTGGGGGTTCGCTGACTCTGGTCTGGATTGCACTGCCCCTGCTATTTCCGCAGGCCTGAGTTGGGCAGAGAGGACAAAGGCAGCCAGGAGACTTGGATTTCTCATAACTAAGAACAAGGACTCAGGCTTTGACAAAGCCGAGGAGGCAGGGGTTGATGTCCATCACCCCTTCATTTCCACAGCCCTGAGTCTCTCCCTGAGGCCTCCTTGTGATCATGCCTGTCTTAGGCATTTCCCTCCATGGGAAGTCTTACCCATCATTGGCTAACTGATCAAGGATAGGAGGCCAGGCACAGAACAGGCAGCGTTCATGCCAGGGAAATAAGTTTTGTTTCCTTAGTGGCTCCTGGTCTGGAGGTCTCTCACTTACCCTAAGTCACGGGGGGTTACAGCTTCCTGAGACCAGGCAGGGCGGACCCCAACATTAAAGGACAATTTATTAATTCTTCCTTTTATAGATCACGCTGCTGGTATCAAGACTTAAGAATTCTCTTATTTTTAGTATATTTTATTGATTATGCTATTACAGTTGTCCCATTTTTTCTCCCCTTTATCCCCTTTGCCCTGCATCCCCCCTCTCTCCAGGATCCCCCCGCCTTAGTTCATGTGCATGGGTTGTACATATAAGTTCTTTGGCTTTTCCATTTTCTATACTATTCTTAACCTCCCCCTGTGTATTTTGCATAATTAGTGCCTACCAATTATGCATCAGTTATACTTCTTATCTCAGTACCTTTTCCCCCATTCTCCCCCTTCCCTTCCTCACTGAATTCAAAAAAATGAGGAGAGGCTGCAAAACCTGTGGGACAACTTTGAATGTTCCAACATCCGAAACATAGGGGTGCCAGAAGGAGAAGAGGAAGAGCAAGAAATTGAAAACTTATTTGAAAAAATAATGAAAGAAAACTTCCCCAATGTGGAGAAGAAACTATACATGCAAGTCCAGGACACTTAGAGCCCAACACAAGTTGGATCCAAGAAGAAATACACCAAGACACATCATAGTTAAATTATCCAAGATTAAAGATGAGAGAATCTTAAAAGCAGCAAGAGAAAAGGAGACAGTTACCTCCAAAGGAGTTCCCATAAGACTGTCAGCTGATTTCTCAAAGGAAACCTTACAGGCAGGAAGGGGCAGGAAAGAAGTATTCAAAGTGATGAAAATGAAGGACCTACATCCAAGAATACTCTATCCAGCAAAGCTCTCATTTAAAATGGAAAGGCATATAAAGTGCTTCCTAGAGAAGGTAAAGTTAAATGAGTTCATCCTCACCAAGCCCTTATTATATGAAATGTTAAAGGGACTTATCTAAGAAAAAAAAAAGGGATCAAAATTATGAACAGTAAAATCACAGCAAACTTACAACTATCAACAACTGAACCCACAAGAAACAAAAGCAAAAACTAAGCAAACAACTAAAAAAGGAATAGAACCACAGAAATGGAGATCACATGGAGGATATTCTATTTTAAAAATAAAAAAATAATGCTTTATATCTAAAGAAGGTGGCTTTGTAGAAATTCATTTATAAGCCCAATTTTGTTTCTTTTGCTTTATATTTTGTCTTTGCTTTTTAAAAAAAGTAATTGGACTGATGTTTTGCTTTTACATCATGATGTATCCTCTTCAAAGTATTTGTTCCTTTTAGATCAGTTTTACTGAGGTATAATTTACCTAAAATGTATTCATTTTAAACATACCAGTCAGTAGATTTTGACATATTCATACAACCTTGTAACTCCATCATCTCAAGGAAGATAGAGATAAGGAACAGGTGTCAACAAATTAGTAAATTTCTTAGACTTTTTGTCATTACATTAAGAGTTTATTAGGGGAATTTACATAGGAGATGTGACCTGGGCAGTGGCGAGATGCTATGAATATCCTCCTTCAGCAAAGCAGATGCTAAGGGCTTATATAGTACAGAGCAGGATGGTTGGGGTACTGGGGTATGACCTGCCCCAGAATAGGGAAAGACATTTGTCACACTTGCCTGGGGTTGGGCAACAGCCCCTTCCAGGAACCAGCACAGACCAGCATGCTGTGGAGCATGTGTAGAAGTGGAATAGGTGGGGCACAGGGTGTGACTTTTACTTTTGAGAAACAGGCAAACTTTGTCCAAAGTGATTGTACCATTCACATACTTCTACCACCGAGCTATGTGTGAGTTCCAGTTGCTTTACATCCTTGTCAGCTCTTGGTATTATCTTTTTACTTTTCTGTTCATATATATATATATATATATATATATTTGTTTTTTCTTTTTCTTGCCTTATGATTACTGGCTAGTCCCTCCAGCAAAATGTTAAATAAGGTGGCAACTGCAGACATCCTTGCCATTTTCCCAGTCTTGGGGCAAGCTTGCAGTCTTTCACCATTAAATGTGGTATCAATGGTATGCTTCTTATAGATGTTCTTTATGAGGTTAGAACAGTTCTCTGATATTCCTAGTTTGTTTATTATAATGGGTGTTTCATTTTTTTGAAATACTTTTCTGGCATTTATTGAAATGATCATGTGGCTTTTCATTTTTATTCTGTTGATATCAAAGTATATTGAATTTAGACTGATGAAACAACTTTGTATTTCTGAGGTAAACCTCATTTGCTTGTGATGCATTATCATTTTTATTATTTCTGGATTCAACTTAGTAATATTTTGTGAAAGTTTTTTACATCTATGTTCATGAGCAATATTGATGCATAGATTTTTCTTGGAATATCTTTAGTTTTGGTGTCAGGGTAGTACAGGCTTCATAAAATGTATTAGGAAATATTCTTCTCTCTTTTATTTTCTAAAAGCGTTTGTGTAAAGTTGATAATGAGTCTTCGTTATTGTTTGATAGGGTTCACCAGCGAACCCATCTGGGTTTAAATTTTCTTCATGAGAAGGCTTGTGATAAATTCAGTATATTTGATAGATATAGAGTATTAAGGTATTTCTCTTGTGTCTATTTCTCTTATGTCAGTTTTGTAAGTTGTACTTTTTAAAGGAATTCTGTCCATTTCATCAAAGTTGTTTTATTCTTTTAATATGATGTCCCCTCTTTCGTTTTCAATTTCAGTAATTTGTATCTATACTTTTTTCTTCTTGTTCAGTATAGGGTTGTGAATTTATTGATCTGGTCAAAGAAACAATTTTTTTAAAGCTTTTATTTATTTATTTTTAGAGAGAGGGGAAGGGAGGGAGAAGGGTAGGGAGAGAAACATCAATGGGTGCTTGTCTTTCTCACGCCCCCCCACCCCCACTACTGGGGAGGGACCTGGCCCACAACCCAGGCATGTGCCCTGACTGGGAATCAAACCAGTGACCCTTTGGTTTGCAGGCTGGCACCCAATCTACTGAGCACACCAACCAGGGCCAAAGAAACAATTTTTGAAAATTAATTTTATCTATTTTGGTTTGTTTCTATTTCACTAAACTGCTTTTAGGTTTATTATTTCTCTTTTTTTACCACTTTGGGTTTACTTTGCTGTTCTTTTTCTAGCTTCTTAAGTTGAAAGCTTGGATGATTGATGTGTAGATCTTCCTACTTTTTACTCATGCATTTAAATTTATAAATTTTCCTCTAAGCGCCAAATTAGCTGTATCTCCAAAACTCTGATATGCTGTGTTTTCATTTTAATTCATTTCACAATATTTTCTGAAGCCCCTGTCACTTAGGATATATGAAGCCACATGGAGGAAAAGGACAGGTAATGTGTAAAATCATAGTTATTTTTCTTGAGACCATCATAGAGCTAAGATTGCAAGGCAACCAGGCAAACAGATAACAAAGGGTCACAAGACCATCCAGGAAAATACTGGACACATGAACTGTCTGTCACCTTTGGAAGATAGGAAGAGGTAGGTGGCAGCCGTAAGAATGGGTAAAACCTTCTCAGAACAATGCCAAATGGTACCCTGATACAGATGGGTTCCTAGAACCCTTTCCTAGTGGGGGAAGCCTGTACTACAAGGGGCCTGCCCTCCAGAAGATAATTCTGTTTTGGGGGGGTCTTCCTGCATATGCCCACTTGTGTCGGTTGATTTTTAATTTTCTACAAGACTGTTGTCTTCCACATGGAAGTTTTACATTTTTGGGTAGACAAATACATCATTTTTTTTTCATCATGATTTCTTTTTTTGCTTTATGAAAAGGCCTATAGTGATTTTTTTCCTGAGATACAATTTACATACAGGGTAGGCAAAAGTAGGTTTACAGTTGTTTGTATGGGAAAACACAAACAATAATACAAGAAAAAAACATGTGTCGCATATTCATAACTATAAACCTACTTTTGCCTGTCCCTATATTCCAAAGTGCACAGGTCTCCAGTGTACAGCTTGGTGTGCTATACTTAGGGTGCTCATCCCCGTGACTGCTGTCCAGATCAAGGGACAAAACTTCTCATCACCCAGAGGCTCTATGAGCCCCTTCCTATTTCATGTTCACAACCCAGTCCTCACGAGTTAACCTCTGTTTTGACTTTCATCATCATAGACGTTTTCATATAAGCAGCATCAGTCACTGTGTTCTTTGGTGTCAGTCTCCTTTCACTCCAAGATTCAGCAATGTTATAGAAATAGTAGTTCTTTTTTATTGTTTTATTTTATAGTATTCCAATATATGAGTTGCCACAATGTCCAGTATATCCATTGCTTCTCCTATTGATAGATACTTGGGTTGTTGGCAGTTTTTGGGTACTGTGAATGAAGCTGTATGAACATTTCTGTGCGTGATATTTTTGTGAATTTAGGTACTTGGGTGTATACATAAGGGTAGAAATGCTGTGTCATGGGATAAGATGTATATTTAATGTAATAGAAACTGCCAAACTCTTATCCAAAGTGGTTGAACCAATGTAAAACTCCCCCAGAAGGCATGTAGTCATTAGTCTTCCCTTGTTGGAGAGATTATTTTTATGTATTTTAAGCAAAAATTCTATTTAGTTTACTTTCAAATTATAATATCGTGTGAGAAATATTATTTTTAATATTTCTTTTAATATTTAAGTGTAATTGAGTGACAAAGCACAACTCTGTGGAATATGATAGTAGGTCAAGGCCTAGTATCCCTAGCTGATCCCAGTATTTAAAAAATATTATTGTTTAGAAAAGACAATTATTCTATTCAGTACATTCTTTTAACAATGTCATTTCAGCACATGTAAACTTTTTAGGTGAGCAGAGAGTATTGTTAGGTTAATTTTTTTTAATATACTTTATTGATTATGCTATTACAGTTGTCTCATTTTCTTCCTTTCACTCCCCTCCACCCTGCACACCCCCTCCCACCCACATCCCTCCCCTTTAGTTCATGTCCATGGGTTGTACATATAAGTTCTTTGGCTTCTACATTTCCTATACTACTCTTACCCTCCCCCTTTCTATTTTCTACCTACCATCTGTGCTACTTATTCTCCGTACCTTTTCCCCATCTCTCCCCTTTCCACTCCCCTGTTGATAATCCTCCATATGACTGATCTCCATTTCTGTGGTTCTGTTCCTATTCTAGTTGTTTGCTTAGTTTGCTTTTGTTTTAGGTGTGGTTGTTAATGATTGTGAATTTGTTGTCATTTTACTGTTCATATTTTTTATCTTCTTTTTCTTAGATAAATCCCTTTAACATTTCATATAATAAGGGCTTATTTGGTGATGATGAACTCATTTAATTTGACCTTATCTGAGAAGCACTTTATCTGCCCTTCCATTCTAAATGAAAGCTTTGCTAAATAGAGCAATCTTGGATGTGGGTCTTTGCCTTTCATGACTTGGAATATTTCTTTCCAGCCCCTTCTTGCCTATAAGGTCTTTTTTGAGGAACTCCTTTGGAGGTAACTGTTTCCTTTTCTCTTGCTGCTCCTAGGATTCTCTCCTTCATTTTAATCTTGGCTAAGGTAATTATGATGTGCCTTGGTGTGTTCCTCCTTGGGTCCAACTTCTTTGGGACTCTCTGAGCTTCCTGGACTTCTTGGATGTCTATTTTCTTTGCCAGATTGGGAAAGTTCTCCTTTTGGTAACTCTATAATTCAGATGTTGGAACGTTTAAAGATATCCTGGAGGTTCCTAAGCCTTTCACTTTTTTGAATTCTTGTTTCTTCATTCTTTTCTGGTTGGATATTTCTTACTTCCTTCTGGTCTACTCCATTGATTTGAGTCTCAGTTTTCTTCCCATCACTATTGTTTCCCTGTACATTTTCCTTCATTTCACTTAGTGTAGCCTTCATTTTTTCATCTAATTGGCAACCAAATTCAACCAATTCTGTGAGCATCCTGATCACCAGTGTTTTGAATTGTGCATCTAATAGGTTGGCTATCTTTTCATCGCTTAGTTGTGTTTTTTTCTGGAGCTTTGATCTGTCTTTCATTTGGGCCATTTTTTTTTTTGTCTTGATATGCCTGTTACATATGAGGGGCAGAGCCTTAGGTATTCACTCAGGCGGGGTAACCGACGTCACTGCGTTGTTATGCTGTATGTGGGGGAGGGGTCAAAGAGGGAACAATCGCACTTGCTCCACTTCCTACCAGATTTCAGTCACTTCCTCCTCGTCCCACAAGCATTTTGGACCCTTCTGGTGCTGATTCCTGTGTGGGTGGGTTTGTGTACATTCTAGGACCCTGTGGGTCTCTCTAACGAACTCTCCTGTGAGACTGGGGGTTTCTCCCACTGCCGCCTCAACTCCCACAGGTGTTTTCAATCAGTGGTTTGAGGCTTTATTTCCCCCCACTGGGACCCTGGGTTGTGTGGTTGGTCCCGCTCCCCAGGTGTTTCTCCTGGTTTATCTGCATGTGAATATGGGACCACCCAGTCTGCAATCTGCCACCGCTGCTGCCTTGCTGGCCAGCTACAGCTTTGCATGGCCCGCTCCACAATCCACTGCCTCACTGGGTCCACCAGCCACCACCTTGCCATGAGTCCTCTCCATCCGGCCTGTCTCCGCCCCTTCTACAATTTGGATGAATGTGTTTTCTTTAACTTCTTGGTTGTTGGACTTCCATACAGTTCGATTTTCTGTCAGTTCTGGTTGGTTTTTGTTTTTAAATTGTTGTTGTTCTTTTGGTTGTGCAAGGAGGCACAGTGTGCCTAACTATGCCTCCATCTTGGCCGGAAGTTAGGTTTTTATTGGGATTTTATTTCTGTCCAGGCATAGAGGGAGCTCTTTTGTGTCTTAATTTAGTTAGTTATATGTAAGTGAAAAAGAAAAAATGTGTACTCTTCCTTTAAGGGATATGGAAAAATAGTGGTCTTTTGTATCTAAGTTTCTTTTTTACATGAAAATCTAGAAATCACATCTTTAATGTATGTGAGACTCTCATCTGTTTGAGTTTTCTACCTACCCCTCTAAACAGTGCTCACATCATTTGTATCTAGCTTAATAAGTGAACTGGTATGATTACAGAGAATAGTTTAGAAAATTATGTTGCCCCAGAGAAAGGGGTTTGGATGTTATCATTTGCAGAATAATTGAAGTGCTGAGGATGTTTTAAAAGTCAAATATTGTATCATAAAGGTGGGACCACTGTCTTTGTTACTTATTAACCTGGGGTGTTTTCCCCAGGCTCAGACTCTAAGTAAGTTAGCTCCATTGTGGGGATCAGTCCCCAGTCCCTCATTTTGTTCAGTGGCTTCTATGGTTTTACCCTTGTATTCATAAAGACATTTTGTGTGGCAATGTCTCATTTTTTCCTGTCCTGCGCTTGGACATGCTGGTGTTGATCGCCTACCAGGTGAAGTGGCAAGAATAACAAGGAGCAAGCTCTTCTGTTACTGCTTAATGGTGTGCTCACCTGTACCTGGCCCATAAGCAGGTGCTGGGGTGTGCCCCTGCTCCCTGACCACAATCCAGCTTGCTTGTTCTCTTCTGGTTTAGATGCTTTGGTTCTGGCAAGATGTCCCTCCACATAAAGTGTGGTCTTTAAACATACTTACAGACTTAGGGAGCCTAAACCCATGTGAAACAGGACTCCCCTGGGAGAATCCAAATGCATATGAGTCATGGCTGCTTAGTGGGGCTGTTGTAAGAAAATGCCAATCTGGAAAGACCAGAGCAGTGAGCCGTGTTCTTTTCTTCAGTGTTCTAAAGAGTACCATTTATGTGGCTTTGACCTAGCAAACCATGGATTTAAATCCAACACCTACTATGTGTGAGGCCCAATGCTACACACATTACAACAAACACATATAACAGTGAGCATATATTAAGGTTGAAGAGGTTTAATAATAACATAAGTCTCACAGATAAGCTGGCTACTTTAGAAGACTGTTCTAGCTTCCTTTCACCTAGGAATTGGATAACATCTTAAAGGTAGAATGGCTTGAATTCTCAAAGATCTGCACATTGCTCTGTTCTTTTCTATGCTTTATCTTAGTGGTTGTCAAAATGTGGTGTGCACACATTACTTTGTAAGGTTGGTTATATAAAACCAGGTGTCCTAAATTTTAAGAGCAAGTTAAGAGAAATTTATGGTAATTTGGAGCCAATTTGAGTACTTTCCTTCTTTCCTATGTACTGCTCAGCTTAATAGTTTGATCCCCACCCTCTGTCCCCTTTCATTTGGGTTTCTCTTTTTTTTTTATGCCGGAGGATTGTCTTGGCCAACCCTGCCTTATCTTGGTCGTGTTTGCTGTTTTCACAATTCCAGTACAAACATTTCTTTCAGAACACTCATACAGGTCTAGTTTGTGGGAGACTTAAGGCATATATTCAACAGAAAAAGAAAAGATAACCAGATTAAAAGGTAAAGATTCTAAGGGAAGGTGAGATGATGCATATTACCCTGCTTGTATATCAAGAGTCGAGTCCAACTACATGAGGTTTTACAAATCGTTGGATGAATGGATGGTTAGTTCATTGATTTATTTATAAAAATGTACACTGAGTCTTTTATATGTGCAAGGCACTCTGCTTGGGGGAACACCTATTAACAAGACATGTATGGTCCCTGCCCTTTGCTCTTGCCTTGCTCATGGTCTGGTACATGAAAAGACACTATTTAATTTGACTATAATGAGTATTTCAAAGGAGCAGCATGGGGAATGTCAGAGCAGAGCACCTGATGTAATCTGGGGTTGGTTCATGCCATTTTCCTGGAAGCTGCTTTTGTGTCTGAGTTCCAAGGTGTGAATGATAATTAACTAGGTTGAACAGTCTAAACAGAGGGAATCATTTGAAGGCCTTGGGGGTAAGGCTAGTAGCTGAGAGTGTGGAGGAGGGTCAGGTAGCTCGAAAGGGCCTGTTTATGCAGAACCTTGAAAACCATGAGTGATGTTTTACTTTATTCTAAAAGTAATAGAACATCATGGAAAGCTTCTGAAGCTGCCCCTGGCTTCTCTGTGGAATGGATGGGGGTGGGTGGGTGGAGGGAATGGAAAGGAGAGAAGGCAGAGATGAGTCTGGCTGTTGCTGTTTTCCAGATGAAAGTTAATGGCAGTTTAGGCTAGGGTACATTGGAGAGAAATAGACAGATTAAAGAGAGCAGAGATTTCAATGGACAGAATAGGATTGTTCACTAGCATTTGAAGAAAAAGGAGGTGCCAAGGAATACCTACAATTCTCTTACCCAGTCACCTGGGTGTATTGTGCCCACATTGATTGAGATAGGGAACTGAGAAGAGGATGGACATGGGAGCGTGGGCCATTGGACTGTGAGATCGATTGCGGGACACACAGGTTGAGTGAGTGGCTTGTCAGATACATAGTCCAGCAAGATGCTGAGTGGGTAGTTAAATGTATGGATCAGGAGCTAGAGAAAGAAATCGTAAATGGATTTTTAAAGAAAACATGTTTGGGTTGGAATAGGTTTGTGAGTCCTATAATTGTTATTGGAATGTCCAACATTATAGAAATTTGCAAATGCTACAGATTATGCTAATAAAACCTTTTATTTATTGAATGAAATGTCTTAAATGACAGCAGCAGTGCAGTGGAAAGATAAAAACCATAACGTAAGGTCATCTGTGGAACTATTTTGGGAAAGCTACCATTCATTGAATATCTGCTGGCAGTCAGCCCTTTATATCTCTAAACCTCCCACATAATGCCTCTTTTATGCAATAAATAGTGAGATTTAGGGACATTAAGTAACTTGCTCAAATTCATTTGGCCTATGTGGATTTTAACGAGTCTGTTTGGCTTCATAGCTTTTGCTCTTTACACTAACCCTGTTGCAATCCAGAAAACAAACTGAGATATAGTTTACAGTCAATATAAAATCATTTTTGGAGCATCTGTGGTCCACAGGTACATGAGATGTCCTCTATTGCAGTGGTATACCTCTTGGCTCCCCTGTCTTTTTCTTGTACCATTCTTCTCTCAGCTAACAAAACGTAAAACCTTGGAACCTTAGAATTCCTAAACTTTAACATGGGAAAGGACTGGTGAAATCTCGTGGTCTAGTAGCTTTCATTTACAGTTAAGGTAAGAAAGACGTCAAATGCAAAAAACATACCGTAGCCCAAGCATTAAAGTCCTGGTCCCCCCCTTTTCTTAGTCCTCTGCTTTCTTCATCTTTGCTTTCTCTTTCCCAACTTACATTTCATCACCGGGGCTTCCTCAGTTGTTCCTCTGTGATACCTTTCACACTGTTCCTATCTCTGCTTCTTACTTTCTCTAGCCTAGTTCAGTCTCCCTTTGCGTCTGCATGTTGCCATAACATCCTAACTGGTCTTTTCCTAAAGTAAGACCGCGTTAATTCTCTCTCTAGCTATACCCACTGAATTCTCCATGGAGCCTCCTGTTTTACCTCAGAACTTCAGACTGGCACCCATGGGAACCTATGGCAGGCTCCAGCCTCCATATTCTCCTTCTGTGTGCCCCACTGGTCCTGATCTTTTGTATGCCAGCCAGCCATGCGTTACTGCTCCTCAATGGCTTTTCCTTAGCTGTACTTTTCTACTTATTTGTTCCTCTGCCAAAAGCTCCCACTATCTGTTTTGTTCAAGCTTGGCACACACCTTTCATCAGTTGATACAGAAGATCATTCCCACCTGCAGTCTCATCTTATCCTACTCACCCCTCTTTGTTTCCACTGAGGGCCCTTAAATCTTGCAGGAAGTCATAAATATTTGTTAAATAAATGCTGTGTGATTCTCCCTTTTTTGGGTCAAAGTTGTACTTTCTTAAGAGAACATAAAGTTTGTGTTGGTCATTTGGATTTTAACACTGTAAATGTCTCGGAGTTTCTGATAACTTTCCCACTATGCACATGTGTTTGCTGTACTATCTGTGTCTGATTTCTGCTTTTTGCATCACTTTTGACTCTGTTCCTGGGTGCTGTGGGGTGGAATCATACAGAACAGTGGCTGGAGTCACAAGGACTTGGTGGAAAGGGTCTGATTTGAAAACTTAAATTATTGGTAATTTATTATTTTGGAGGTACTGCTATTTCTGTAGTTTAAGTTATTTTGCAGAGAGCATTACTTAAGTATTGTATTATCTGTAATGTATCGAAAAATACTTCTAAATACAGTAAAATATATATATGAGTTAACTGTCACCACATTGTAGGATGGTTAGGAAAACCTGACAATAGTAGTTTGCATTTGAAGGACCCTGATGGATTCTACATTATAGAAGTAGCTATGGTAAGGACTTAGATATTACCATCTAAACCTGTTCTAGAGGATTCCTTAAGTGACATAAAGAACCTTTGCTGGTTCTGTGATCACCACTGAAAGGAGGATTCTGTTGCCTGAAGGTCATGATTGGACATTGTTGCTTTCTCCTAGGACTGGACATACCCAGCTGCCTAAAACAACAGAGACCGGAGACTTTACCAAACTTAAAAATTCTGTTTCTTCAACCTTTCTTAAATCACAGATTGCTTATGAATATCTGTTTTAAATTCCATCTGAGGTATCTTCACTATAAATACCACCTAATAGAAAGGTTGTTGGGTAGAAGACTATTGCACTTACCCCTGCCTACTTCAGTATTTTAAAAACAATTAGTTTTTAAAATAGTTTTTAAAATACTAATTAGTTCTGCCAGTATTTTAAAAACAAACAAACAGACAAACACATCTAGTCAGATTGTTTTGGTCAGATCACAAAAGTAGTTAGACAAATATTAACGCCCCCACTAATAAACACCTCTTCCTTTCTCACCCCATGCCCACTGCGAGTTATGATGGTTGGGGCAGATCAAGTGGCCTTAACATTCTAGAATGATAGGTTTAGAGCTTCTCACTTCTTTCCAGCTTAGTTTTGCCATGTCATAATGGAGGTTCCAAAGTTCCTGCTTATGTTATGTGAACTGTTGAGTTTCATTCCCTGTGCATTTCTTAAACAATCAGGGGTCTTTTTTTCTTTACATTGAAAAGATTATAAAAGGGTTTCAACTGAATTTTTTTAATTTAAAAAATAAAACCAGCAAATTCTTGGTTAGTCCTGCAGATTAAGCATAGCTTTGTAGCTTATGCAAGTAGAAAATGAATGTATCCTTCTGCCTACATTATAGCAATGTGTATTAGAGAGTTTTGAGGTAGATATTGGAGTTCTGGCCAAGATGGAGGCGTAGATAGATATGCTTTGCTTCCTTCTACAACTGAAAGAAGGATAGCCACCAATCTAAAAACAATAAACAACCAGAAATGCCACAAAATCAAACTGCATGGAACTCCAACAACCAAGGAGTTAAAGAAACATTCACCCAGACTGGTAGGAGGGGCAGAGACAGGCAGCCCGAGAGGAAAGGACAGGCAGCAAGGTAGAGGACTGTGCAGTTAAGGCAGGGCTGGCTGAATGAGAAACTAAAGACTCAAGCTAACTGTAAACTACTGTGGGGGTTGCCACAGTGAGAGAAACTCCCAGTCTCATACAAGACTTCTTGGAAATGGGGCTAGAGCAGAGCAAGTGAGCCACATTGTTCCCTCTCTGACCCCTCTACCACAGACAGTGCCACAAGGCAGCAAAGAGAGTTGCCTCACCCAGGTGAATACCTAAGGTCCCACCCTGTTACAACATACCAGGTGCAACTAGACAAAGAAATATGGCCCAAATGAAAGAACAGATCAAAACTCCGGAAGAAGAGCTAGGCAATGGGGAGACAGCCAACCCATCTGATGCAGAGCTCAAAACACTGGTAATCAGGATGCTCACAGAACTGATTGAGCTGGGTCTCAAAATGAAGGAAGAAATGAAGGCTATGCAAAATGAAATAAAGCAAAATATACAGGGAACCAGCAGTTAATGGGAAGGAAATCAGGACTCAAATCAATGATTTGTAACGAAAGGAAGAAATAAATACCCAACCAGAACAGAATGAAGAAAGAATAAAAATGAGGAGAGGCTGAGGAAAGCATGGGGCAACTTTAAATGCTCCAACATCAGAATAAGAAGGGTGCCAGGAGAAGAACAAGAGCAAGAAGTTGAAAACTTAATTTGAACAAATAATGAAGGAAAACTACTCCAGTCTGGAAAAGGAAATAGACTTCCAGGAAGCCCAGGAAGCTCAGAGAGTCCTAAAGAAATTGGACTCAGGGAGGAACCATCAAGACACATCATAATTATCCAAGATTAAAGATAAGGAGATAATTTTAAAAGCAGCAAGAAGAAGGGAGAGAATTACCTACAAACGACTTCCCATAAGACTATCAGCTGATTTCTCAAAAGAAACCTTATAGGCAAGAAGAGATTAAGATTGGTACAGGAAACAGAAGTCAAAGAACATATAAGTATGACTCACGGACATGAACTAAGGGGTGGGATGCTGGAGGGTTAGGGGTGCAGGGTGGAGGGAGGTGAAGGGGAAAAATTGGGAAAACTGTAGTAACAATCAAATGTACTTTAAAAAAGTTTTGAACTTTTGGCAATTGACACTATTATTCTTAAATAATTATATGTCTTTGATATATGTGTTTGTATGTATGTATATACATACACAGACTCCCAGTCCATATGTACTCCTCCCCGCCCGATACACATTCATCCCCTTTCCTTGTTTCCATAATTTTTTTGTAAAATTATTAGTTTGCCTTTTTTTTCTATTTTTTGACCAAAATTGAAATGGAATTACTTGGCAAACCCACAATGCCAACTGTCTGTCTTATTTTCCTGGTATACAGATAACAATTGCAAATATAGAGGAAGATCAGTTCTCATCTTTGTTATTAAACTAATAGCTGAACTAGGCTGGTTATACGTGCCTGGCTCCTGAATGTGACCCATCTTCTCAAGGAGTACCAAAGAACTGGTATTCTGGGAAGGGCTTTGTTGAAATAAGGAGTTGCTTCTGAAGCTATTTAGTGGGGGGAGGGGAGACAGGTGAAGAGGATACACAAAACTTCAACATCCATTTTACTGTTTCTCACCTTGTTATTTGAGAAGGATGAATTTTTAAGGGCAGGACATCAATAAGCCTTTTGTACATGTGGTTGAACTTCCACTACCCCTTTCTTCTATGCTGTCATTCAGTTCAACTGCTTCAGTGACCATTTAGGAAGTGCTTACAGGGGCCATGCCCCTGATTGTCATGAATATGGAGCCAGTAACTTTTATTTAGTGGAGTAACATTTGTTAAAGTTAGCTCTTACAAAATTTTAAAATATCATTAGATTATAGGCTCCTTGAAGCCAAAGGCCTTGTTCTAATGATCCTTTACCCCAGGGTTTACCTTAGTACTGGATGCTTAATGGGTCTTCAGTATATGTTCATAGTGTTAATGGAGATAGAATTAAACTAAGTCTTTTTGAACTTTTATATTGAATTTTACCTAAAGATTTTTTTCATAAAAAAACTTGTACGTTTTAAAGGGGTCTTAGGTTTTTTTTGTTGTTCATTCTGTCATGACTATTCTTTCCATTCATTTCTTTCATATCTAATTTAATGATGGGAAGGCAAGGAATAGTTTAATCATAAAGAAAGTAAAGGTAGCCATGGCTGGGTGCCTCAGTTGGTTGGATCGTCATCCCGTATGCCAAAAGGTTGGGGGTTCAGTTCCTAGTCAGACACATATGTACTTTGGTTGCATGTTCAGTTGCTAGTCAGGGCATCTGTGGGAGGCCACCAATCAATGTTTCTCTTTCTCTGAAATCAATAAACATATCCTTAGGTGAGTATTAAAGAAAAGAAAAGAAAGTAAATATATTAACATGTAACAAAATCTTATGCTGTGTCAAATTAATAAATATACTATGTTTTATTAGGAATTTGATTGAAACAATAAATATTTTATGAAAGTACATATTATTATTTGTAGTATTTAGTTACTCCTTGTCTCTTATAACAATTTTAGTTAGGAAGAAAAGTTCTTCACATATTCTCAAAATTATGTTGATCTTTCTTGGTATTGTGATGAGGTTGCCATCCTTCCACAATGGTATGGAAAGAATAAAAGTCCTATTAAGATGCAAATTTAAAAACTGTTACTTCATAGCAAAGGTTTTTCTTTATAGCTAGACTTCAACCTTTTTACTCTAAACTTTTATTTAATATGAAAAGCTAATTCTAGGAGGCACTCCTCAACTCCTCATGTGTTAGATTCTCATGGTCTTAAACTCAGTGCTTGTGGTCTAACACACCACCTACCAGTAAGTAGAAGATCAGCTGTGGTGCTTGTGTATATATATTTGTGAAAAGCTCACATATTTTCAGGTGGTTCTTTGTTATTTTTTCCCTTTAACGAAGAAACTGTGAAAGATTTGCTTTTTGTTACACTTCTATTTCTTATTGAACACACCTCCATTCATCTGCTAATGCTCAAATCATCTATATTACATTTTTACCTGAAAGAAAACTTAGTTTTTAAGGAATGGCTTAGCTATTTTAAGGGTATTATACATTCTTTAGTCAATAAAAATGGTTTCAATAAAACACCTTTGTTACCAGAGGAAGACTTGTCTGGAAATAGGTTCTTTCATGATGTTGCAGGAAAGGAATTTCAGGGACACACGTGTAGGAGAATTTTAAGTGATGGTAAAATTTATTATAGCACCCTTGAAAATGCTACTTCACTCTGCTGAGTCACTACCCTGGCAATTCCAGCAGCAGAAGCTGGTCGACATTGTTGATCTGCCCCTAGATACACCATGCCTTGTACCTCATCCATGACCAAGTGCGTTAGCTCTGTCCTGTGAGAGAAGTCCAGTGTCCAGGGCTGCAAGGCTGCCTTTATCCCCATTAAGCCCAGGAGGAGGGCCAGGGCCCCGACCTGCCATGGTATTACTCCGGCATCCAAGGCTTCATCATCAGTCTAGCTTAGTCTCTATTCCCACCTGGCTCATGATCAGTGCTGTACTTCAGCCTGCATGGCTGTGAAAGAGACTGGGGCCTTTGTTAAGCTTCCCTATATTTCCTCAGGCTTGGAAGAGAGCAGGCTTTCTCTCAAATATCCAGTCTTGAAAAGCCAGGATAAGGATTTGCTTCCTTATCCTGTCCTATATTTGTCTCAGATTTTTCCAGGTTTGTCTCTTGCCATTTATGATTTCCATTTTGGGTCCCACTCTGCATATACCTGGTGAAAGGCCTTTCCCCTTAACTGTTTCTCCTTTCCCCTATTAATCCAGGGCAACTCCCCAGAGTGACTGTAGTGTCTGTCCTACCTACTGGAATGCCCAGAGTGACTGTAAAATTGTTCTTTCCTATTAATCGGGCTGGTTATGTTTGCTCCTTCCTTTTTGTTAATATCTAACTAACTACCTAGTGTAACATTTCTCTCCTGAAAAACTTTGGGCCCTTGTATCTTACAAGGGTAAATGGGTGGAGGTCTTGTTTTCTGTAGTTTCTTCTAGCTGTAAAGGCACATAGTCCCGCCTATCCCTGGGCCCAGAGATTCTTGCTATCTACCAAAAAGAGGAAGTGAGCCAAGAGGGGGCGTGCTTTTACTCAGGGGAGAGGGCTTTTGTAAAGTCTGAGTGAGTTTGTTGCTGTTCTTGGAAGGCGTCATATGTGGTGTCTAGAAGATGGAACTACTGGACAAGTTGGCATCCTTGTGGAGGCATCCATAACATGACAGCTTCTAGACAGGTTTTGATTTTACTGGCTGTTGACTCCAGACTTTCTTATTTTAAAAAGAAATTTTAAGTCCTCAAACGGTTGGCAGTCATAGGTGTGCTTGTTGTGGACTACCTCATCTAGATTCTTCTGGGAAGGAAAAAGGTTTAACTCTAGTCAGGTGGACCCAGGTAGTAAGTCCCTGGAGTTTCACAGCTGTTTCATTGCCTCAATTATTTAGTCCTGAAAATAAGTTCAGTTAAACTGTTGAGTCTCATCTCAGGAGGTGGTAATGCAGATGGGCTCCAAAGGTGAGACCTGTATGGTGTAAATAAGCAGTCGGGTATTTAATAAGGTGTATGCCTATGAAAACACAAAGAAAAAACACCAAGGTTAATGATCACAGCAAATTACAAACCAGTTTCTCAGTGTGTAAAGTGAGAAGATTTTTACATGTAAAGGCTCAAATTTCTTTTGCTGGAATGAAAGCAAGCAGCGAAAACCTAAGTATCCCTGGATGTCATCAGGTGTTCAGGCAAATTCTGTATGGTGTACACAGCTTTAAGGAAAAAAGTTTTAGTTTTTAATAATTCCAAGTCAAAGGATGGAAGAAAAATGAGGATTGAAGAAAATTAGAATTCAGGATCCAGATTAGTTTATAGGTGAAAAATAAAACTTTGAGGACAACTAACTGAACTGGAGTCTAATATCCACAACTGGATATTAGGTAACTATTGAAACACAATTTCTGCCTTATGATTTCCATTGAAACACAATTTCTCTCCCTAAAATCACCCTTGTTTTTATCAAAGAACCAAATTAAGACCAATTTATTTACTACTTTAAGTCCAGTTTCAATTTGGCCTGATTATTTGCATAAACACAACAAGAATAGCAATCAGTCACATAGGCTGTTTACATGTGTTTTGATGGAATTTCATAAGGAATTTCCAGATGGAAGGCTTTAATTAGCCCCCCAGGGCAAAGAAGCCAAGCCACACAGTTGCCATTAGGCTTTGGGGGACCTCAAGTTGAGGCCCAAAATGTCTTGATGTACTTTTTTGCCATCTCTCAGGAAAGCAGTCTTGATTCCTTACCTGGAAAGACTGTCATGAATTATGTAAGTAAGCATGGTTCCAGGCTGTTTCTTCAAGGGGTTTAATTGGCTTCCAAAGTCATTCTTTATTCCTTAAGGATTTCTAATGACATCCAGAGTCTAGGCATGTCTCTCTCAGACATGACATTCCAAAGTTTTGGTTAATAAAACCACAGTTGGAATCTGGTCTTATGTGTCAAAAGAATAGATTCTTACTGGATTCATGCAGACAAACATGTTGCATGACTCACTGGTTAAGAGTTGCCAATTCTGGAGGAATCAGGTAGGGAGAAAAATATAAAGCATTAGGAAAATTCTTGTTCTTTTAAAAGAGTGGAAAAGAATCAAACTCCAACTCAATTAAACAACTAAAAAGTAAGCAATTAGCTTTCTTTAGATTGGCAAACACATTTCATAACTTCTAGAAATAAAAGTTTCTCCATTGGCAAACACACTTTAAAGAGACATAGGTTGCCACCCAAATGTTGGCAAATGACTGACAGATTTATCTATTCATTTTTGGAATGTTTCTATCTGGGTATGTTTTTCTAGTTTACAGGCAGTAAATACGTAGCTTAGGGTCATTTCTGAAAGTGAAAAAATCTTAGATATGTGGAACCTTAATTTTTTTCCTTGAGACTGACAAAACAGGTCTAGCTATAAGATAATATTAACAGTAATGGTGTTATGCTGTGACTGTGTGACTCAGTGGGTTAGGTGTCATCCTACCAACTGAAAGGTTCCCCGTTTGAATCCCAGTCAGGACACATGCCTGGGTTATGGTCCAGGCTCCCCCTCAAATTATCCCCACCACCTCTGTTGGGACACATGTAAAAAGCAACTGAGAGGTGTTTCTCTTGCTCATCGATGTTTCTCTTCCTCTCTTTCTCCCTCCCTTCTCCTCTCTCAAATAAATAAATAAATAAATATGTGTGTGTGTGTGTATATGTGTATATGTATATATATGTATATATATGCACACACACACACACACACATATACTATTAAAATAAATTAATGGTGTTTTTCACTGGCCATACTTCTTCATTGCCCAGTTTATATTGGGGCTAGGCTGTGTTGCAAAACAAGATTAGAGACTCAGGGTCAAATTTCTCCCAGTTGATGAGTATGCACCCCAAAAGTGGCCTCTTGAGGCACTGTGGATGGACATGGTATTGGCCATTTTCTTTGAGGAGAGAGTTACCCTTCCTTGTAAAAGATGAAATAATAGGACAGCTAAGGAAATTGCTGGCATCCCTAGTTTTTCCCTAGCTGTGCATCATATAGCCAGAACCTAGGATAGTGTGCAACCCACTTGCTGGCCTTGATGTCCCAAGCCTGACCCTTGTTTTTATCCCAGTGTGGGGTGAAGTCCTTCCCTAAGATGGACATATGGTTTATGTCTGGGTGTGGAGTGTCACTGCATCTTCCAACAGTCACAGTGATCATCAGATACTGCTTAGTCAGGTGGCCTTAGTTCCACACAGATGATAAGTATGGAGCTCTGATCCTTTAAGAGGCTACTAGGGAGAAGACAGCCAGCCCTAGAAGGGAAGGGAGAGTCTCTGTTAAGTCGTCCCTGAGGCTCCAATGGAAAAGGTATTTTTAAAGACAAAGGACCTTAGAGGGATCAGTGAAGATCCCTAGTGCCCTAGGTATGGTATCAAGGATGGCCAGACAGAGACAGCACCCCAGACAGGGTTTATAACATATCTTCTTTGACATGAATTTCAATTCCTCTCAAAAAGATTCCCGGACTTCCAGCCAAGATGGAGACATCAGTAGATATGCTTCACTTCCTTGCACAATGAAAAGAAGGCTAACAACCAATTTAAAAACAAAAAACAACCAGAACTGCCAGATAATTGAACTGTATGGAAGTCCAACAACAAAGGAGGTAAAGAAGAAACATTCATCCAGACTGGTAGGAGGGGTAAAGACAGGAAGCCAGTGTGGAGGGGACCCATGTGGTAAGGCAGTGGCTGGTGGACTGACATTCCAATATTCACCTGCTGATAAGTTGGGAGCAAGACAGACTGCGCATCCCAGGGTTCCAGTGTGGTGAAATGAAGCCTCAAAACCTCTGGCTGTAGAAACCTGTGGGGGTTGTGGCAGTGGGAGAAACTGCCAATCTCACAGGACAGTCTGTTGGAGAGCCTAGGGGGTCCTAGAATGTACACAAACCCACCCACCTGGAAATCGGCACCAGAAAGGCCCAATTCACTTGCGGGTAATGAGGGAAGTAACTGGAAGCAGGGTGATACCTGAGCAAGTGGTATTGTTTCCTCTGTAACACCTCTCCCATATACAGTACCACAATGGAGAGATGTGGGTTGCTATGCCCTGGTGAATACCTAATGCTCCTCCCCTTACAATATAGCAGGTGCACTGAGACAAAGAAATATGGGCCAAATGAAAGAACAGATCAAAATTCCAGAAAAAGAACTAAGTGATGAGTCAGCCTATCAGATTCAGAGCTCAAAACACTGGTAATCAGGATGCTCACAGAAATGACTGAGTATGATCTCAAAATAGAGGAAGAAGTGAAGGCTATGCAAAGTGAAATAAAGAAAAATATACAGGGAACCAACAGTGAAGGGAAGGAAACCAGGACTCAAATCAACGGTGTTGAACAAAAGGAAGAAATAAACATTCAGCTGGAACAGAATGAAGAAACAAGAATTCAAAAAAAAATGAGGAGAGGCTTAGGAACCTCTGGGACAACTTTGAACATTCCAACATCTGAAACATAGGAGTGCTAGAAGGAGAAAAAGAGCAAGAAATTGAAAATTTATTTGAAAACATGATGAAGGACAACTTCCCCAATCTGGCAAAAGAAACAGACTTCCAGGAAGTCCAGGAATCTCAGAGAGTCCTAAAGAAATTGGACCTAGGGAGGAACACACCAAGACACATCATATTAAATTAAATTATCCAAAGTTAAAGGAAAGAATTTTAAAAGCAGAAAGAGAAAAGGAGACAGTTACCTCCAAAGGAGTTCCCATGAGACTGTCAGCTGATTTCTCAAAAGAAACCTTAAGGCAAGAAGGGACTGGAAAGAAGTATCCCAAGTCTTGAAAGGCAAGGACCTACATCCAAGATTACTCTAACCAGCAATACTATCATTTAGAATGGAAGGGCAGATAAAGTGTTTCCCAGATAAGGTCCAGTTAAAGGAGTTCATCATCACCTGTGAAAGAATTTTTCCGGTCTGGGCCATTCCCCCGGTATTCATCTCGGCTGCGGCTGTTCATTAAACATGTGTAATACACAGAATTCTCCAATGAATCTGTGGGGATAATAGAGAACATGGCCACCCCCTCCTGTGGGGAGCACACATGGCTAACCCTCTCATGCCAACTGAGAAAGAAATTACCCGGTCCGTGCCATCCCAGCTGTCCATCCTGCGGTATTCATCTTGCCTGTGGATGTTCATAAAACATGCGTAATTCACAGGATTTATCCTAATCCTGTGGGGATAATAAGAGAACATGGCTACACCCTCTCATGGGGAGAGCCCATGGCTAACCCTCTCATGGGGTGAGCCCTGTTCCTTTGTCCCAGTAGGTTTTTATTGAGAAAGTAGACACAGTTTGTGGATTCACAGTCTGGCAGAAGGGATCAAAGGGAACAGGTAACTTACAAAGATGCTAACAGAGTTCCTGTTGTGATTCCAGGCAGAGATTGGAGTTTTATCGTATGAAAAGGACTACATGGCTCAAAGGGCTAGTTTTGGTTTCCTGTCTGTGCTTTTAAATTCTAAGTTAATAACATCCTCCAGCAAACAGATCTCACAGGATCTTGCATATTCTATGTCCTAGGCCTGATTACCCCGGGGGTCCGCCATCTCCGGTCTGAGCTGCCCCTTTGGCTGTTTGCTTAGCCCTGAGAAGGGCAGGAGACAGAGGCAGCCAGGAGACTTGGATTTAAATACAAAGACTCAGGCTAAGAGGGGGCAGGGGTTGATGTCGATCACCCCTTCCTTTCCACAGCCCCTTCATTTCCACAGCCTCGTGAGTCTCATTCCAGAGGCCTTTATGTGATCAGCCCCTGTCTTAGGTTGCCCCTTCATTAAGGAGTCTTACCCGTCATTGGTTAACTGATCAAGCATTTAAAGGCCAGGCACAGAACAGGTAGCGTTCATGCCAGGGGAATAAGTTTTTGTCTCCTTAGTGGCTCCTGGTCTGGAGGTCTCTCACTCAGCCTAAGTCACAGGGGGTCACAGCTTCCTGAGACCAGGCAGGGTGGCCCTCAACAATCACCAAGCCCTTATTATATGAAATGTTAAAGGGACTTCTCTAAGAAAAAGAAGAAGATCAAAACTATGAACAGTAAAATGACAACAAACTCATAACTATCAACAACTGAACCTAAAAACAAACAAACAGTAAACTAAGCAAACAACTAAAACAGGAACAGATTCACAGAAATCGAGATCCCATGGAGGGTTATCAGTGGGGAGGGGTAGAAGGGAAAAATGGGGGAAAATGTACAGGGAATAAGAAGCACAAATTATAGGTACAAAATAGACAGGATGGGGGTTAAGAATAGTATGGGAAATGGAAAAGCCAGAGAACTTATATGTATGACCCATAAACATGAGCTTAGGTGGGGGAGAATGCTGAAGGGAGGGTAGGGTGCAGGGCAGAGGAGATAAAGAGGAGGGAAAAAAGGGACAATTGTAATAACATAAGCAGTAAAATATACTTAAAAATTCTAAGGAAATTTTTAAGCATTTCCTTATTTTGTTTTAAACATAATATTTGTTTTACATAGAATATATCCAGGTCTTTTAATAGAATAATTTTCTTTTTCACAAACTATTGCATAAGTAATGTTTCTTTTAACTTGCTTTGTTGTATATTTTTACTTGTGGTTTCTTACCATTTTTCTTTTTCTTTTTTTTGCTGGTTTGATCAAGTTGTTTTGGATTGTATTTTAAATCCAGTTACTTTGGAAACTCTACTAGGCATTTCCATTCAATTAATGATGAGCTTCTCTTTCTCTGTGCTTTTAAATAAGAATATGAATTTGCCATTTTTTTTAAATGAGATAGTGATTTTTCCTCAGCAACTTAACTTGGCTGTGACTGGTTCATTTTTGTACCTCTTCCTTCTACCCTCTTCAGCAAAGTGAGAACTTTGTAACACTGTGCTTCCTTCCTCTTCTGTCTCTCAAGTCCAGCTGAGGACTTCAGGACACTCATTCCTCCTTCCTTTAGTCCTCTCTGAACTCCTAGAGTTTCCTGAAACAATTTAGTGCTGTAAGTTCAACTCTTACTAGATACTGCTTTGCTGTAGCTCTGTTTTGTTTTAAGAGTTCTGATTTAGAATTACGTTACTAGGTAGTTATTCATTATTCATTTAGATTAAACTGTATATAAAACTATCATGTTTCATGATTCTAAAGGCATTTTTTTTACATTTTAGCATTTCTGAAATTAGAAAATGTCTTATAATTGTTAGAATTAGATTTACAATAGAATTGGCAGCATTTTTTTTATAGCTTGTAGAGTGACTGGAATTGATACAGTTCCATACATTACACGAAACTGTATGGAGGGGAAGCAAATGCAAATACAGTTTGTTTCTTACTGTTATTATCTCATCCCTTCTTTCCCAGAGAGTCTCTGTTCTGATTTGTTCTCCAGTCAGAATTCTTTCACAGATATTTTGTTGCGTGAGGTTTATGAGGTTTATGAGTAGTACATTTTGTGAGTTTCCACGCATTTCATTTTTCCTGCCAGGTGCCAGGTGTAGTGTTTGGCCACCGGTTTTCTCTCAGTAGTCTGTTATCTGCTATCATGTCCTCCAAGGCTCTTATCTTTTTCTGTCATGATTCTGTTTTGCTGCTTTGAGCCATTTTTTCCACTTGATCCTACAGACAATGAATTTGGACCTTTGCCACGACCCATTGTTTCATTCTATATGCTTTATTTTCAGAATCATGTTTTTAGATCCAGGAAGACTTCTCTCTGTTGTAGTTAAATCTTCTTAAGTTCCCTTGTTGTTTTTGTGACCCATATGACCTCTCTGTGTTCAAGCAGCTCTGTTTGATTGTGGGTTTTCTTGCTTTGTCCTGACTGATCACTGTGTTTTGGGGTGCCCAGCCTCCTTATATGTTGTTGTAATTTCCTTCTTAGCTCCTTAGGACACAGTTCTGGTCTTGGCAACTTATGATTCAGGGAGATAAGCTCCCCATTCAAGTGTCCTCTGATCTCCGCAGTCCAGGCTTTTTCTAGAATCATTAATTTAAAGTCATTTTTCCTGGGTGCCAAGAAGCTGGTCTCAAGGCACTTGCCCAGCTTCCAGAAAGATTAAAACCTTGCAGATCTCAGTTCCCACCTCTGCACTCCACAGAGCCCAAGCCTTCATTTCCGTGGGCTGTCTGCAGGCTCTTGGCCTGTGTCTGTTGCAGCAGAGAGATCAAAAAATGATAGTGGAGGTAAAGAGACATGAGTTCATGTCATCATCTTCTGGGATCATTGTCAGGCCTGGACTTTTGTTTTTTTCATTCTCTTAATGATTGTGGATGTATGTTTTGGTCCAGACTTACCAACAGTGAGGAGAAAAAGCATTAGGCATGAAAGTTGTACAATATGTGGTATAAATAATATTATAGTTCTCATCTTCTTGCTTTTCCTGTGAGAGGATCGATTTTACTTCCCTGACTGCTGTTAAATGATTTGCAGTTCCTCCCTGACCCATGGTCTGGCTTGGCCTTAATGACTTGTTGTGGCAAGTGGAGTATATGTGGAAGTGACAGAATTCTAGTTCTGGACAGAGCTTTAAGAGTGCGAACAAGTTTTTGTTAGTCCTCTTTCTTCTGCCTTTTGTCTTGAGAATGGCATGTCTCAGATTTGGTCTGTTCTTTCTGATTGGGTCTGGAAATGTGAGGACACCAGAGCACAGGCCACCACCCGAGGGCAGCCATGCCTGCCCAAGGTTGATGTGTGCTTGACTGGCAAAGCATGTGTGTGAGGTACCACTGAGCCCAGAGGGTGGCTTGGGTAGTGTAGCATTACTGACTGAGAAACTGTGGCTTAATTTCTTTTTTTTTTAATTTTTTTTTGTTTTAATTGTTGTTCAAGTACAGTTTTCTGCCTTTTCCCCCATCCCAGCCAACCCTCCCAGTCCTCCCGACCTCCCTCCCATTTCCAACCCGCCTTGTTATTGTCCATGTGTTCTTTATACTTGTTCCTGCAAACCCTTCGCCCTTTCCCCCTGAAATGCCCTCCCCTCTCCCCTCTGGTCACTGTCAGCCTGTTCTCACTTTCAGTGTCTTTGGTTATATTTTGCTTGTTTGTTTGTTGATTAGGTTCCTGTTAAAGGTGAGATCATATGATATTTGTCTTTTACCGCTTAGCTTATTTCGCTTAGCATAATGCTTTCTAGCTCCATCCATGCTTATGCAAAGGGTAGGAACTCCTTTCTTTCTGCTGCATAGAATTCTATTGTGTAAATGTACCACAGTTTTTTGATCCATTCATTTACTGATGGGCACCTAGGTTGCTTTCAGCACTTGGCTATTATAAATTGTGCTGCTATGAACATTGGGGTGCATAGGTTCTTTTGGATAGGTGTTTCAGGGTTCTTAGGATATAACCCTAGCAGTGGAATTGCTGGGTCAAAAGGCAGTTCCATTTTTAGTTTTCTGAGAAAATTCTATAATGTTTTCCATAGTGGGTGCACCAGTCTGCAGTCCCACCAACAGTGCGCTAGGGTTCCCTTTTCTCTACATCCTCTCCAGCACTTGTTGTTTATTGATTTGCTTATGTTGGCCATTCTGACTGGTGTGAGGTTGTATCTCATTGTGGTTTTAATTTGCATCTCTCTGATAACTAGCAATACTGAGCATCTTTTCATGTGTCTCTGGATGCTCTGTATATCCTCCGTGGAGAAGTGTCTGTTCAAGTCCTTTGCCCATTTTTTAAATTTGGTTGCTTGTCTTCTTAGTGGCTTAATTTCTTGTTCCCCCTTTTATGATTGGGTAAACATTTCCCCATTATCTTTTAAAATCTGTATCAGGCCCTAAAGTTTGTTTTCTTTCTTTTCTACTTGACTGATAGGCATGATGAACTAGTATTGTTGTTATGGTCAAACACTAATTAGCTGTGGAAGAGTGTTCACAAATTATATAGTAAGACCTAACCTATATAGCAGAACTGAAGAAAAGATAACCAATAAACTAGGGGCAATGTCTTGTAGCAATTTATCCCATTCATTTATCTAATGCCATAAACTTGACCTGAAATTATTCTTCTGAAGGTATGGCTTATCTCTTAATTGTACCAAGTAATCACTGGTAATTCTTGACAACTGGGCTTTAATGCTTTTTTTCTATTATCATAAATGAATAAGAGGTAATTAGAGAGGCATTTATACAGTTGCTTTCCAAATCTTCTGTTTCCTGGAATGAATGAATGAATGAAGATAGACATACATACATACATACATGCATACATACTTATTTGACTTGTTGACTTAACTAACAGAAGTAATGAATGAGATCTATATTTGTATTTTATTCATTTTCTGTATAATTGATATTTACTTTTTTAAAAATGTATTTTATTAATTATGCTATTATAGTGGTCCAATTTTTCTCCTGTTTATTCCCCTCTACCCTGTACACCACCTCCCACCATCATTCCCCCACCTTAGTTCATGTTCATAGGTCGTACATATAAGTCCTTTGGCTTCTCCATGTCCCATATTATTCTCAACCTGCCCCTGTATTTTGTACCTACCATTTATGCTACTTATTCTCTGTACTGCCCCCCCACCCACTGATAACCCTCCATGTGATCTCCATTTCTGTTGTAGTTGTTTTCTTAGTTCATTTTTGTTTGTTTGTTTGTTTTTTCGGTTTAGTTGTTGATAGTTCTGAGTTTGTTATTTTAATGTTCATAGTTTTGATCTTCTTTCTCTTAGATAAGTTCTTTTAACATTTCATATGATAAGGGCTTGGTGATGATGAACTCCTTTAACTGGACCTTATCTGGGAAGCACTTTATCTGCCCTTCCATTCTAAACGATAGCTTTGCTGGATAGAGTAATCTTGGATGTAGGTCCTTGCCTTTCATGACTTCAAATACTTCCTTCCAGCCCTTCTTGCCTGTAAGGTTTCTTTTGAGAAATCAGCTGATAGTCTTATGGGAACTCCTTTGGAGGTAACTGTCTCCTTTTGTCTTGCTGCTTTTAAGATTCTCTCCTTATCTTTAATCTTGAGTAGTGTAATTATGATGTTCTTTGGTGTGTGCTTCCTTGAGTCCAACTTTTTTGCAAGACTCTGAGCTTCTTGGACTTCCTGGAAGGCTATTTCCTTTGCCAGATTATGAAAGTTGTCCTTTATTATGTTTTCAAATAAATTTTCAATTTCTTGCTCTTCCTCTTCTCTTTCTGTCACCCTATGATTTGTATATTGGAATGTTTAAAATTGTCCTGGAGGTTTGTAAGCCTCTACTCATTTTTTTTGAATTCTTGTTTCTTCATTCTGTTTCAGCTGAATATTTATTTCTTCCTTCTGTTCCAAACTGTTGATTTGAGTCCCAGTTTCATTCCCTTCTCTGTTGGTTCCCTGTACATTTTCCTTTATTTCACTTTTTATAGCCTTTGCTTTTTCCTCTATTTTGTGACCATACTCAGTCATTTCTGTGAGCATCCTGATTACCAGTGTTTTGAACTGTGCATCTGATCGGTTGTTTGTCTCTTCATTGCTTAGTTGTATTTTTTGGGAGCTTTGACCTATTCTTTCATTTGGGCCATATTTTTTTTTGTCTTGGCTCAATGTAGTAAGCGGCAGGGCCTTATGTGTTCACTGGGGTGGGGAAACTTATGTCTCTATGCTGTGATCCTGTATGTAGGGGAGGGGCCTGAGAGGGAACAATGCCACTTACTCAGCTCTCTACCAGCTTTCAGTTACTTCCTCCACTATTCACAAGCAAATTGGGCCTTCTGGTGCTGATTCCCAGGTGGGTGGTTTTGTGTACATTCTAGGACCCCGTGGGTCTCTCCAATGAACTCTCCTGTGAGACTGGGAGTTTCTTCTGCCTCCTCAACCTGCACAGGTGTTTTTTCAGTCAGAGGTTTTGAGGCTTTATTTCACCACACTGGAACCCTGGGTTGCGTCATCTGTCTCACTCCTCAGTTGTTTCTCCCAGTTTATCCCCATACAAATGTGGGACCACCCACTCTACCAGCCACCATCTTGCCGGTTCACCAGCCACCACCTTGTTGGGAGTCCTCTCCAACCCAGCCGCCCATCTCCACCCCTTCTACCAGCTTGGATGAATGTTTCTTCTTTAACTCCTTGGTTGTTGGCTTCCATACATTTCGATTTTCTGTCAGTCCTGGTTATTTTTGTTTTTAAATTGGTTGTTGTCCTCCTTTTGGTTGTATAAGGAGGTACAGTGTATCTACCTGTGCCTTCATCTTGGCCAGAAGTCCTCACTTTTTTCTTGTTAAGCTCGCAGAACATTATTTTGACAAGTATTTAAAAATCAGTTGTTGGTGAGTGGGAAGAGTATTCATTGGATCGTAAACCAAAAGACCTTTGTTCTTCTTTAATTTTCTACCAGTCTTCTTCCCAACCTTCTCTTCTTTCATTACTTTGCCTTTCCTCCTTCACTCTTGTAATAAATAGTTACCAAGCAATTGGGTATGCCAAGCACTGAGATATAATGATGTGCAAACCAGACACGGCTACCTTACAGCCCTTATCAAGTTTCCTGTCTTTTTTCTGTTCCTCCAACCCCTTCTTTCTCTTCTTTCTTCTGACCATACTTTAAATTGGTCAGGGCCACATTACTTCTCACTCTATTTGTTGTTTTGTATTAGTGGGGTTGCTTTCTTCATTTTATTTTATTTTTTATCCTCAACCAAGGACATTTTGCATTGCTTTGGAAAGAGGGGAAGGGGTGGGATATAGAGAGAGAGGGAGGAAGAGAGAAACATCTATTGGCCGTCTCTCGTACACTCCCTGACCCGGGATCGTACCCCCTACCTACGTATGTGCCCAGACTGGGTATCAAACCCCCAACCTTTTGGTGTACAGGACGATGGCCCAACCAGCTGAGCCCCACCAGCCAGGAAAGGGTTACTTTCTAATATGTTTTTCCTACGAGTGGATTTTGTGGGGAGGTTGGAGTGGTGTTGAGAGAGAAAGGTAAGTGTGAGAGAGTGAGGAAACAGGTGAGCTGTTCACATGGCCTAACCAGCATACAAACGTATTTCTATTTTTTCATGATTCTTTTCAAGTTGTAATTTTGCATAAATACTCAAAGGGTGTATCTCTATAAATAATTGGAATATTAGGTGAGATGTTTATTGCTCCTGGTTATTCTAAATTTAATTAATTTTATTTTTATTGTCTAGAGTTTGGGAAACCATGAATTAGAACATCTTCATTACTAAAAAACCAGTTGCTTCAGAAATGAGGAAAACCTGAAAATTAAGCATGTGTCTTAGTTTACAAGAGCAATTGGTAGAAAAATAAGTAACATAATCTACTTTGTATTGTTGGATTTCCTGAGGTATTGGTTACTATTTTTCCTCACCCTTATTTTTTGCTTTGTGAGTAAAGAGTTAAATGTGCCAGCTTGCCAGGGGGTGGCGGAGAGATGGGGGTCAGTGGTTGGAGGAGAGAAGGAGTTGTAGGTGGGAATAACAACTGAACTATGCATGCTAATGTCATTCTCAGCTGCAGATGAAAATCTTAAGAATAACCTCATTATATTTTGTAAGGAATTAAAGTTTGCATGCAGATTCCAACTGAAAACATCTGTTTCCTGACCCTGTGCCACAATTCTCACATCTTGACAGGAATTCTGGTTTTGACATTTCTGTCTCCAGCACCTCCCTCTATTACTCTGGCTGTTTTCTTAGAAGGCTTCAGTCAGCACTGCTTAACATATTGGGAATGACACTGAAGAACTGAAAATGAACTTCTTCATTGGCTTCTTATCCAAAAAAGGATAATTTCAGGTTTGATTAGCAAGAATCATCCTAACTGCTGAGTAGCTGTTTTAAGAATTGGTGGGGTGACCCATAGTTCCTTAAAGAAGCCAATAAACTGTGAGTCTGTTCTTTGGATCTGTGAATCTGTTTCTATTTTGTTTGTTCATTTATTTTGTTCTTTAGTAAACTGCATTGAAAGATATGTTAAAAAAAAACAAAAGCCAATGAACATAAATGAACCACTGAGGGATTAATGCATATGTGTATCTCTGTGTGTATATTTATATAAAGATATGGGTTTTTTTCCGACTCATAGGTACAGAAAACATTTATTTCTCTTTTTTGTTGTTCGAGTACAGTTGTTTCCATTTCCCCCACCATCACTCACCTCCACTGCAGCCATCCCCACCACAGCCATCCCTACCTCCCACCCTCGATCCTACCCCTCTTTGACTTTGTCCATGGGTTCTTTATATATGTTCCTTGATGGGCCTTCATTCTTTTTCCCCCATTATCCCCTCCCACCTCCTCTCGGGTTACTGTCAGTTTGTCAGTTTATTTCAATATCTCTGGTTATATTTTGCTTGCTTTCTTGTTTTATTGATTAGGTTCTACTTATAGGTGAAATCATATGGTATTTGTCTTTCACTGCCTGGCTTATCTCACTTAGCATAATGCTCTCCAGATCCATCCACAGTTTGAAGGGTAGGACTCCTTCTTTCTTTCTGCTGTGTAGTATTCCATTGTGTAAATGTACCACAGTTTTTTGATCCACTCATTTACTGATTGGCACCTAGGTTGCCTCTAGCACTTGGCTGTTGTAAATTGTGCTGCTATGAACATTGGGGTGCATAGGTTCTTTTGAATCAGTGTTTCAGGATTCTTAAAAGGCAGTTCCATTTTTAGTTTTTCGAGGAAATTCCATACTTTTTTCCACAGTGGCTACACCAGTCTGCATTCACACCAAGAGTATACTAGGGTTCCCTTTTTTCTAGAACCTCGCCAGCACTTGTTTGTTTATTTCCTTATGATGACCATTCTCACTGGTGTGAGGTGGCATCTCATTGTGGTTTTAATTTGCATCTCTCTGATGGCTAGTGTTGTTGAACATCCTTTCATATGTCTCTGGATCCTCTGTGTGTTCTTCTTGGAGAGGTGTCTATTCAGGTCCTTTGCCCATCTTTTAAATATTGGATTATTTGTCTTCCTGGAGTGGAATCGTGAGTTCTTTATATATTTTGGAGATCAAACCCTTGTCTGAGGTGTCATTTGCAGATATTTTTTCCCATATGGTTGATTCCCTATTCATTTTGCTGATGTTTTCTTTAGCTGTGCAGAAGCTTTTTATTTTGACGAAGTCCCATTTGCTTATTCTTTCCTTTCTGTCCCTTGCTCTAGAGGATATATCGATGAAAATATTACTATATGGAATATCTGAGATTTTCCTCTGTATGTTCTCCTCTGGGACTTTTATCATGAACTTATATTTAAGTCTTTAATTCATCTCAAGTTTAGTTTTGTGTATGGTGTAAATTGGTTGGCCGAGTTTCATTTTTTTTGCATGTAGCTGTCCAGATCTCCCAACACCATTTGTTGAAGAGGCTATTTTTACTTCATTTTATGCTTCTGCCCCCTTTGTTAAATATTTGACCATAGAGACTTGGGTTTATTGCTCTTTTCTGTTCCATTGATCTATGTGTCTGTTCTTATGCCCATACCAGGCTGTTTTGATTACAGTGGCCTTGTAATAATAGTTTGATATCAGGTTTTGTGATCCCTCCTACTTTGTTCTTCTTTCTCAAAATTGCTGCAGCTATTTGGGGTCATTTTTGGTTCCACATAAATTTTTGAAATGTTTGTTCTATATCTGTGAAATACATCATTGGTATTTTAATAGAGATTGCATTGAATCTGTAAATTGCTTTGAGTAGTGTGACTATTTTGATAATGTTAATTCTTCTGATCCATGAACACAGTACATGCTTCCATTTGTTTGTGTCTTCCTTGATTTCTTTCTTCAGTGTTGTGTAGTTTTCTGAGTACAGGTCTTTTACCTCCTTGGTTAGGTTTATTCCTAGGCACTTTATTTTTCTTGTTGTCATATCAAATGAGATTATTTTCTTGATTTCTGTTTCTGATATTTCATTGCTGTTATACAAAAATGCCTTCAATTTCTGAATATTGACTTTGTATCCACTGTTTTTCAAATTCACTTACTAGGTCAAGCACTTTTGCCTCATTGAGAATGATGTTGGCTGTAGGTTTCTTGTATGTGGCCTTTATTATGTTGAGGTATGCTTTTTCTACTCCCACTTTGCTGAGTGTTTGTATCATAAGTGGGTGCTGTATGTTATCAAATGCTTTTTCCACCTCTATTGATATGATCGTGTGATTTTTGTATTTCTTTTTGTTTATGTGATGTATTATTACGTTTATTGATTTGCAAATATATTGTACCATCCTTGCATCCCTGGGATGAATCCCTCTTGATTGTGGTGTATGATCTTTTTAATATATTGTTGGATGTGGTTTGCCAATATTTTATTGAGGATTTTAGCGTCTATGTTCATCAGTGTTATTGGCCTGTAGTTTTCTTTCTTTGTTGTGTCTTTATCTGGTTTGGGGATTAGGGTGATACTGGCTTCATAAAAACAGTTTGGGAGTCTTCCCTGTTCTTGGATTTTTTGGAATAGTTTCAGAACGATAGGGGTTAGCTTTTCCTTACATGTTTTGTAAAATTCTCCTGTGAAACTGTCCAGTCAAGGGCTTTTGTGTGCCAGGAGTTTTTGTTTACTGATTCAACTTCGCCAGATGTTATTGGCCTGTTCAGACTTTCTGCTTCTTCTTCATTCAGTTTTGGAAGATTATATTTTTCTAGAAATTTGTCAATTTTAGCAGGTTTTCAAATTTTTTGGCATGTAGTTGTTCATAGTAATTTCTTACAACCCTTTGTACTTGTGTGGTATCAGTTGTAATCTCTCCTCTTTCATTTCTGATTTTGTTTGTTTGGTTCTCTCTTTTTTTCTTATTGAGTCTGGTTAAAAGGCTTGTCGATTTTGTTTATCTTTTCAAAGAACCAGCTCCTGGATTTATTGATCCTTAGAATTGTTCTCTTAGACTCTTATGTCACTTAATTCTGCTCTGATCTTGGTTATTTCCTTCCTTCTACTTGCTCTGGGCTTTGTTTGTTATTGTTTCTCCAGTTCTTGTAGATGTAAGGTTAGGTCGTTTATTTGAAATGTTTCTATCTGTTTTAGGTAAGCCTGAGGTACAGAGAACATTTTGACGGTTGCCAGATGGTAGGGGCTTGGGGTAGGGTGAATAAGGTGATGGGATTAAGAAGTGTTACAAATGGATAGTTACAGAGAATAGTCATGGGGGTATAAAGTACTGCTTTATATTATTGATGATAGGGAATATCGTCAATAATATTGTAATAACTATATGCTGTCAAATGGGTATTAGATTTATTGGAGTGATCACCTAGTTATAAAATGTCTAATCATAGGGTTGTATACCTGAAACTAATATTTTATGTCAACTCTAATTGAATTAAAAAGATAGGGTTTTATTTTAAACTTTCCTGAATTAAGTAGCAAACTTTAAAAGTATTTGTAATTTTATTTCTTAAGAATCTCAACTACCAAAAATAGTTCCTTTTTTTTTTTTGTAGGACACAAGTTGTATCTACTTGTGACCTCATATTTACATTCTGCTCGGTTAAGCATAGGATGGTAGTTCTTGGTACTGTAATTCCTCTGCATAAGTAATGTTTACAGACCTGTTGAAACAGGTCTAATGCAAGTATTGAACATTTGCTAGGAGTCAGTTAATATTGAACAGTGTATTAAAATCTGTCACGTGACATATGAAAGCCAGTGTGACTTTCTTATTTTCAATTTGATTCATTTCTTAAATTAAATTATGAAAACACAGCCCTGGCTGGTGTAGCTCAGTGGATTGAGCGCGGGCTGCGAACCAGGCATCGCAGGTTCGATTCCCAGTCAGGGCACATGCCTAGGTTGCAGGCCATGTCCCCCAGCAACCGCACATAGATGTTTCTTTCCTTCCCTCTCTCTCTCTCTCTCTCTCTCTCCCTCCCTCCCTCCCTCCCTCCCTTCCCTCTCTAAAAATAAATAAATAAAATCTTAAAAAAAAAATTATGAAAACACCTAAAAGAGGATTTCTGTTTGCTTTGATATTCCCAAATGTTAACATTTTTAAGGATAATTATGCTAACGAAGGTTTAATATTGGGCCTTAGCCTTCCATGTTATTTGGTATGTTCAGAGACTATGTATTTATACTCTGTATACTATATTAGAATGTCATGTGAATCTCAATCTTAATCTAATTAGAATCTCAATCTAATGATAAATGATTAGTTAAAGAAAAATAGTGTTTAATGGGGGTAATTGGAAATAAATCATTAAGGGATAAATATTATGAGATACTATGCAGTGGTCAGAAAAACAGATCTATATTAATCAACATGGAAATATCTCTACAAGGTTGTTTAGGGAAAAAACAAGTTTTGGAATTATATGTATACTAACTAATGTCTAATTTTTAAAAAAGGCTAAAACTAAATATGTTGAGATAAATGAAAAGCTGTATCCCAAGCTATTAATGTCAGTTAACTTCGGTTAACTGGAGGTAGGGAGCTTACTTGGACCTTTAGTTCCAGGCTTTTATATATGAATTTTAACAATGGGAATGTGGTCATGCTTTATTTGTACATTTATTTTTTATTAAGAAAAATTAAAACATAAATAATGTAAGCAATGGTCTAACGTGCCCCAAAGTACCCACCACTAAGCTTCAGTCAACAGTTATCAATATTCCAGGACTTAATCATCTATATCTCTGCCCCCCTTGAGCATTTTTACAGAAGGTATAAAATTATACCCTTTATAATTATATTTGTCGATAAAATCTTTATACATTGAATCACAAATTATAGATGTACTGTTTTGAAGAATGAATATAGTCTTGTAAGCCACATCCCTGTTATGATTTTAAAGATTTCCATATCCCCAGAACATGCTCTGATGTAGTATCCCAGTCAGTCTGCCCACTCAAATAGTTGTGCCTTGTCTTAGAACTTTATATAA
Organism: Tonatia bakeri; assembly: GCA_004024845.1. NCBI lineage: Eukaryota > Metazoa > Chordata > Mammalia > Chiroptera > Phyllostomidae > Tonatia > Tonatia bakeri. The sequence goes on from PVIA01000555.1 coordinate 128,066, forward strand.
ATAGAATCATACAGTATAAACTCTTTGTGTGTCTGACATTTTTTTGTTTGATGTGATGTGAGTGAGAATCATTCATGCTATAGTATGTATCAGTAGTTCTTCCCATTTTATTCCTGATATTCCACTGTATAAATATGCCTCAATTTATATAGCCCTTCTCCTGTTCATGGGCACTAACTACTGTGATTAAAGTTGCTGTAACATTCATGTACAGATTTTATTGTTGACATATATTGTCATTGCTATATGTATTGCTTTTGAATACATGTCTGGGGTGGAATTTCTGCATCAAATGAAAACTTACCAAACCCATTTTGAAAGTGACTGTTTTGTTTTAGATTCCTACCAGCAGAATGGGAGAACTGTGGTTGCTCCACATGCGTATCTTTATTGGTTTTGTCAGTCTTGTTCATTTCAGCTTTTTTAGTGGTTTTATAGAGGCACCTCAAAGTGTGCTTTTTAAAAGTATTTTTAAAATTGTGGTAAAATAATATAACATAAAATTTGCGATTTTAATCACTTTAAGTGCACACTTCAGTATCAGTCACAATGTAGTGCGATGATCACTACTCTGTACTCCTGAAACTAGTCCATCGTACTCCTGAAACTATTCCATCGCCTCATACAGAAAAAACTCTACTCATTAAGCAGTGACTCCCTACTCCCCCTCTTCCTTGAGCCCCAGGGAACATTTAATCTTGTTTCTTTCTCTATTAGTTTGCCTCTTCTAGCTATGTCATGTAGGTGAAATCATACAATGTTTGTCCTTTTCTATCTGGCTTAATGTTTTCCAGGTTCTTCCATATTGTAGCATGTATCAGAGTTTCATTTCCTTTTATGGCTGAATAATATTTCATTGTATGGATATATCAAATTTTGTTTATCTGTTAATTTGTTGATGGACACTTGTATTGTTTGGTTATTGTGAATAATGATGTAATGAAGATTTGTGTGCAAGTATCTGTGTGAGTCCCTGTTTTTAACTATTTTGGCTATATAACTAAGAGTGGAATAACTACGTGGCATGGTGATTCCATGTTTAACTTTCTGAAGAAACACCAGACTGTTTTCTCTGTGTGTTTTAACTAATACTTCCCTGGTGGCTAATGATGTTGATTATCTTTTCATGTGTTTATATTAGTGATATAAATATCTTTCTTTGTGAAATGTTTGTTCAAGTCTTTCATGCATTTAAAAAATTGGATTATTAGTTTTTCTTTCTTTTTATTAAGTTTTGAAAGTTCTGTATTTATTCTGAATAGAAGTTCTTTGTCAGATATGTTTTTCTAATATTTTCTTCCAGTCTCTGGCTTGCCTTTTTTAAAAGTATCTTTTTAAAAATTAAAAATATTTTTAAGTGTTGGTAAAAATACATATAACACCATTTTAACCATTTTTAAATGTACAATTCAGTTGTATTAAGCGTTTTTACATGGTTGTCAACCAATCTCTCAAACTTCTTTCATTTCACAAAACTGAAACTCCATATCCATTAAACAGTAACTGCACATTCTCGTGTTCTCCCAGCCTCCATTCTGCTTTCTGCTTCTATGAATTTACTCTAGATACCTCATATCTAGATGTAATATAATATTTGTCTTTCTGTGACTAGCCTGTTTCATTTACCATAATGTACTCAAAGTTCATTTATTCTGTAGCAAGTCAAAATTTTCTTTTTAAGGCTGAGTAATACTCCATTGTGCATTATGCCACATTTTGGGCATCCATTTTATCCATCAGTGGATTCTTGGGTCACTTCCATTTTTGCTATTGTGTGTGAATAAACGCTGCTATGAACATGAACGCACAAAATCTCTCGGAGACCTTGCCTTCAACTCTTTAGTTTATGCACCCAGAAGTGGAATTGCTGGATCATATGGCAGTTTTATTTTTAATTTTTCAAGGAACTTCCGTACTGTTTTCCAAGTGGCTGCACCACTTTATATTCCCACCAATTTCTTCACATCCTCTCCCCTACTTGTTATAGTCAGGGCTTTTTTGATAATAATTTCCTAATATCTCATTGTGGTTTGGATTGCTTTTCCCTAATGATTAGTAATTTTGAGTATCTTTTCATATGTTTGATGGCTATTTGTATATCTTTTTTTTGAGAAATGTCTATTCAGATTCTTTGCCCGTTTAAAAATTTAGTTTTTTCTTTTGTTGTTGAGTTGTAGGGGTTATTTATATATTCTGAATACTAACTCCTTATCTGACATATGATTTGCAAATATTTTCTTCTGTTTCAATCTGTTTATGTCCTTTGATACACAGAAGTTTTACATTTTGATGTAATCCCATTTGTCTAGTTTTGCTTTTGTTTCCTGTGGATTGGTGTTACACACAAGAAACCATTGCCAAACCTAATGTTATGAAGGTTTTTCTCTGAATTTTGTTGGTTTAGTTCCTACATTTAGATCTTTGATCCATTTTCGGTTGATTTTTATATATGGTATACGGTAGGGGTCCAACTTAATTCCTCTCCATGTGAATATCTAGTTTGCCTAGAACCATTTATCCTTTCCCCACTGAATGGTTTTGTCGATGGTCATTTGATCATATATGCAGGGGTTTATTTCTGAGCTCTCTATTCCACTTCATTGGTCTATATGCCTTTGTTGATGTCACTATTGCACTGTGTTGCTTACTATATATAGCTTTATAGTAATTTTTGACACTCTGAATGCTCCTGCCTTTGAGATCTAATAGATGTACTTAAGAATATAACTACTCTCATTCATCTCTTTTCAGTATTCGATTTCAAAGTCTTGTGTCCATGTTTACTTTCTGTGCAAAGATGCTTTAGGAATTTTAGTATGTTTTAGAAATATTACGAATAATTCAGTTTTAATTGTTCCTACTTTTAGTTTACTGGGTAATTTCCTTCATTATGAATGCATTATTTTCTCTATGTACAGTGTATATAAATGGGTTACAGTTACTAAATTTAAAAATAATATATACTTACTGTTATATATAAATTTTTTGGTATGTCATATGCTAGCATATCAGATTTGAATGGTTCTCACTTTTTTATTTTTTAATTTCATGACAAGTTACATTGGGACAAAAGATTTCAAGGTCTTCAGCTTCGTTTGTCCATGGCGACCACTAGGGTTGGATGGAAAAGGCCCAGAGCGCTAAGGAGGAGAAACAGCTTTGTTGTTGTGTGACACTAGAATGTAAAACCCTAAATCAAGCACAGAGATTTGAACACAGTCCTGCAACAAAAAGGAGATTCCTGGTGGGATCCCTTGAAAATTGCAATGGCCAGTGCTTGAACCACCCTAATATCCATGCTGTTCTTCAGACCCCTTCTGATTTGAGGTCTTAGCGGATTCTGTGATTTGTTTTTGGTCTTATTGCTAGAAAATTTTGGGAATATTTCTGAAAGTCTGATAGCTTTCACAGCTTTTTATGTATACTTTTTTATTCGTCAGGCTTCCTTGGATCAGTCAGTAGTAGTATGCTCATTGCAGCTTACAATCAAGTCTTTTTTTTTAAGTGAATTGGTGTTTTACTTTGATCTTTCCAATGAAAAATAGAATTATAGAGCTAAATGATACAACTCTTATGTTCATATCCCCTCAATTATATTATGAATTACATCATTATTTGTTAAAGGACTTACAAGTTTACAGGCATTTATTTTAAAATCACAGCATTGTAAGTATTTATCGGTTTCAAGGGTGATTCTAGTCCAATACTTGGTGAAAAGTAAAGTGTGCTTGTAATGTGATTTTGTGCATTCTTTATGTCTTTAGTAACACCCAGCACTTCCTTCCCCTGTTTGCCACACCCAAGATTTCATTTTATCTGTTTCACATGGAATCCTCACACACCCTTGCATAGAATTGTTGCTATGCTTATTACTGGTGGAATCCATGTTAAATTTTAGCAGGTTTTTTTCCTTCTACATCTGCCTGTTTGATGGTAGCTGGGTTTACTGCCACTCACTTATTAGTGCTCTGGGTCTTAACAACCTTATTCAAACAAAACATCTTAAATGGAGGCATTAAAAAGGTCAAAACAGTGAGCCATTTTGTAACTTTTAGTGCAATAAAATGGATATGTTGTGTTTGGAATATAAGACCTCTGAGTATAGTTATGCATTTTCTTCATCTATAAAACATTTTAGAATAACAGATTACATCTGTTCGGGGTTTTAAATTCTACATTTTGAAGAAACTTCACTGTTACATAACTCCAAACCAGACATGGGGAGGGCACTAGCTTTCTGATAGGCCTTGCTGGGAACTGTGGGAGCTGGGAGAAGTGTCGGTTTTCACTGTGGAGCTGTGTTTGCTGGGGAACACATTCCATTATTGTTTCTTCATATGGTTAATGACAAGATGCATGCAATATGATTTTGACTTGATTATTTAAAAAAATTTTTCACATCAGGAGTTTATCTTAGGAGGGATATTTCACTACCAGAAACCAGAAATAAATTTAATTATTTAAACATTTATAGCACATTTAATTACCTTAGACTGTCCGTTAATCTTGTTTTAGAGAATAAAGTTGGGATTTACTGCCAACTCACTCTTAAAAATAAATACCCAGTGGGATAGTTGGGCCATTTCAAATGTGTGATTTTAAGATTACTTCTTTAAAGGAACAATTTAACAAGTAATGTTTAATAGAGCAAAGTGGGCAAAATCTAATACAGGGTGAGACAAAGGTAGGTTTACGGTTGTGAGTACGTGAAACAGAGTTTATTCTTGTATTATTATTTATTAATTATTGTATTATTTTCCATATGAATAACTGTAAACCTATATCCTCCCCCCCCCATATTTATTAAGAAAAAGTGCAGGTAACACACAATGCAATTTATGGGTTATTGTATTCAAGAAGTGAAGAATGCTGTCATGGACAGTTACAATAAGTTATAAGGCCTTTTTCATCTTATAAGTGTGAAATACATTCTTGTTAAAATGTGATACATTTACATTTGGGAGGAAAGAGTACAAAGAAGAACATTAAAATAATCTCTAATCCCACTTCCTGTTCTCCTCTTGGGTATTTTATTAAATACTGGGTATTGATAAACATTTTGGTCTTAATAATTAATTTAACTGGAAATATAGCACTTTAGTTTCTGAATGGACAGTGTCAGATGCTTTCATGATTTTATGACAAAAACAACCTGAACCAAACTGGACTCCTGTTGTAGCACTTTGACACATGGAGTAGGATGTTGCTGATTTATGAAGATGATGATCTCTGAGATTCTGTTTAAACCAGTCTATTGACATTGAATTTTTTTTTCTCACTGCCATTTCCTGTCTGAATGGAAGACAGATTTTCTTTCTGTGGCCCCTGTCTAGCCTGGGGCTATCATTGTTCCAGCATAGTAAAAGAGATTATGTTAGACTCTTAATTTCTGAATAAATATAAATACTTTAGAAGTAATTTAATACCCTTAATTCGTGGGCCACTAATTCCTTCAGAATTGCAATCACACACATTCACTCACACTCACAAATTCACACCCACCCGCACTATTAATGTTCAAAGTGTGCATTTACTTCTCAGCAGTGAGCCGAGTATAAGATAACGGTACTAGGGCCATGGCCAGCTTGTGAGCAGTGTTGTCCCCAGCACAGGCCTCTCTGGGTCAGAGGGTGGATGCTACGTAGATTGGTGGGTGGGTTCCACTGGGGCTCAGGTACTTTTATTTTAGGAAATGTGGAAGTGTAGGGTTCTATTTTTAGAATTTTTGGAAGTTTAATTAAAAGCTAATAGATTACACTGAAGGCAAACGTACTCTGTGCATTAAGTGCACTTAGATGCCTTTTAGGTAGAGTGCTACATAGCACTGGAGTCAGATGTCCGGGCTTCTTAATTCTGACAGTGCCTGTAGGCTAGTTACACAGCTTCTCTGAACCTCCATTTCCTCATCTCTAAAATGGGCTGGAAATAATACCTCTCTTGTAGGATTGTGAGGACTCAGCAAAATAAAACCTATGAAGTGCTTACTAGCACAGTGCCTGAAACATGCAAAGTGCCTGTTAATTCCTGCTCTTATGGTTATACAACTAATTGTTAGTTCTTCTTATGTAAGTGTGGTGTTTATGACACCATTCATACTTCATATTACAGATTTCGCTTCTCTTTGCTGCTTTTGTGTCTACATCAGGCATTCAGGAGCCCTCTACTCCTCCAGTTTTGATCAGCTGTTCCTTCTTTGAGGGGTGCAGACTTGCCACACCCATGCTTAGTCCCTCTGGTCCCACACGTCTCAGCTTCCTCTTGCCAGTGGCTCTGTCTGTCACTTCTCTTCCTTCTCCACTCCTTTTCTCCGCCTGCCTTGCCTTTACTGTTCCTCACTAATCTCCCTCTGTTCCCCCTCTTCTTTCCTCCTCTTTCCCTTTCTCCACAACTCTCTCTCAACTTCTCCCCTCCTTCCTCTGTCTGTCCCCCCGTTTTCCCTTCTCTCTCACCCCCTCCTTCTGTGCCTCTCCTTCTCTTTCTTCTTCACTCCCCCTCTTTTCCCTTCTGCTCTTTCTTCTTTCCCTTCCCCTACTTTCCTTCCCCCTCCCTCTACGGCCCTTTCCCTCTCTACTTCCTCTCTACTCCCAGCGCCTTCTCCCTCCTTGGTCCTCTCCCCTCTGTCCTCCTCTCCCCTCTCTCTTCTCTTTTAAGCCCTAACGGTTGGCCTGCTAAGGAGCAGACAGTTCTAGCTTATAAGCAGAAATATGGCAGGTCTTTATTACGTTTGATAGGAAATACTGATTTTGTCATTTTAGTAGCTGAGCCTCTCCATACTGTGCTTTTCTTCCACTTGAAAAGAGCATCAAGCATCATTTTCTTCCCCATGTGCTCAAAGAGTTAGTGGAATGCTCACAGTTAACTTGTTTTCTAAAACCTGTGTGTATAGTAAACCTATACATTTGTTTAATGTTAGCTTTATTATATACATAATTAAAGTGAAATAATGTTCTCAGTAATAATTATGGGTTTGTGTAGTCATGCTAGACAAAATCTCATATTCCCTGCCCAATTTATTTGATTTTTTTTTCTCTCTTCAGATTCCGTTCTCATTGGTCCAGTTTCCCTTATGGGAGTCCTTAAAAGTAAGTTTTCCAATCTTCATATAAAATTCCTCTCTAATTATTATAAATACCCAAAAGTTTCCATGTGTAATAGTAGAATATAATATCGAGTGCCAGTTTAAAAACTAAAAATTATGAAGAGTTGAAAATATTTTTTGCATGTGATCTACATGACAATTAAGTCTTTTAAAACTTGTTCAGGTATCTCATAACTTGTACATCTGAAGACTCAAATGTTAAAGAAAACCGTGCTTTACTTTCTTCTGTTTTGCAGCTGCTTTCTACCCAGTTGACTTTTATTTCAGTTCACTCTGTGTGCATGTATGTGTGTGTAGAAGTTAAGGAATGATAATGAGGGTAAATGAAAAAGGAAAGAAGCAAGGCCCTGACTGTTCAGCCAGGCCTCCCCCACCCACTGTCCCTTCCTCTGCTGCTCGCCCCACTGGACCTGGCAACTGCCACTGAGAAGGAAGGAGCAGTCTGCTGCCTTGTAAGTCAGCCTCAGTGAAGGTCACTCGTGTGTTTAAAAACTAACAAATGAATTTTTAAAAACCTGTGTTCAAATACGCAGAGACATGTTTGTTTTTCACCTTCTGATGCCATGATTTTAAAAATTATGGGTCATCATATAAATTGTGTGAATGTTTGCCAGCATTTAAAAGGCTGAAATAAAAAGAAAATTATTAATAGAGAGCATCTTATGTGGTGAGGAGAAGTCCTGTTTTGTAAAACTTTGGTGCTGTGCATACGTGCATACACAGCTGTGTACTAGGTTTCGTTGTAAATGCCTTTCTCACTGTACATAACGATCAAATGAATTTGAAGGCCCTTGTTCAAATGAAAATGGTTGATAAATCACCAGACCGTAAGATGGTAAAGTACCTAGGTAGGCACTGATAACATGGAAAATAAAGGGATGACTCCCATTGTTGTTGTGGACTCAGTAATCTTGTGGTGTGCTCGTGCAAAATGTCTGTTGAAGAGTAACAAAGATTATCTGTACTCTAAAAAGACATTCTATTGTAGTTATAATATGAAGATAATAACATGAGACAGAACATTAATCATAAAAAACAAACTCTGGAATAGTAAGTGTTGAGAAATAGTACTTATAAGTGATCTGATTTAAGGAGTAGCACAGTTTATTTAATAAGGGTTTGGGGTCTTTTATTGTTGTTGTTTTGTTTGTTTTTACCATTTTCTCTGTGCTGCTTGGTGAATGGATCTCTCAGGCAGGGTTTCCGGACGTGATGTAACAGCTATACAACGAGAAGGTCACATTCCATGAGCATAACAGCCCCCCCTTTTTTATGAATGACAAAGGAACAATGAAGCCAGCAGCTGTCCAGCCAACAAGACTCACTTCATTAGTGCCTCAATAACCAGCATTCACGCTGCTTCTGCACTCCAACATCCTGTGCCCTGTTTCTGCACAGGAATGTTTTGAGGCCCAAAAAGGGAAAAAGCACATGGTTTATTTCTTTCTAGTATTAAGGACATTTGTAATATTCTAGCTAGTTAAGAAATGTATAGAACTTCACAGAGTAATCATAGATAACAATGTTGAGTTTTAACAGTTTTCTTTGAGCTAATATTAAGATACTATAGTTTTGTTTTGGTTTGTTTTAAAGATTTTACTTATTTTTATTTTTAGAGAGGAAAGGGAGAAAGAGAGAGAGAAACATCAATGTGTGGTTGCTGGGGGCCATGGCCTGCAACCCAGGCATGTGCCCTGATTGGGACTCAAACCTGTGATGCTTTGGTTCGCAGCCCGCGCTCAATCCACTGAGCTACGCCAGCCAGGGCAAGATACTATAGTTTTTTTTAAAGTTGGGTTTATTGAGGAATAATTTTCTGACAGGAAAATTTAACTTTTATAAGTGTACATTTTTAGAGTTTTTATAAATGTTTATTACTGTCATTATAACCATAATATCTATAGAATATTTGTAATTTTCCCTTTTCTAGATTACCGTATAAATAGAACCACACACTATTTAGCATTTTGTGCCTGTTTTTTTCTCACGTACATTCATGTTTTTGCCTGTAGCGGCAAAATGTTGCTAAACAGTGTGCCATGGTATGGATGTAGTAGTTTATCTGTTCATTTGAGTTCTTTGATGATTATGAATAAAGCTGCTATAAATATTTGCATATAGGTATTTGTAAGGATGTGTGTTTTTGTTTCTCTTGGGTAAGTATCTGGGAGTGGGATTGCTGCTTCATAGGGAAAGTGTAAGTTTAGTTTTGTGAGTAACTGAAGTGTTTTCCAAAGTGGCTGGGCCATTTCACAACAATGTATAAGAGTTCCAGTTGCTTTGCATCCATGTCGTTGCTTGTTCTTATTAGATTCTTAAAAAATTTTGCCATTCTGATAGTTGTGTACTGCTATCTCATTGTGGTATGAATTTACAGTTCTCTCATGGTTAAATAATAATGAGCATCTTTTCATATAATAGTGTTTTAAAAGATCTAAATGTGAAGTCATAATGCTTTTTAGAAGCAATTTTTGGCCCTTATTTTCGTGTTTATGATTTTATCCATTTCAGTTTGCTTTTCAAACACAGAGAGATGGTATTATATGGAAGGGTTTTTCTATTATGTTTATGTGGAAATACTACTTGGTGAGATTTTTCTGGGCAAGGACTTGAGAGGATGGCACGCTTATTGTACTGTAAGGAGTGGGCATTAGGAGGTAGGGGTGGCCACTTTCAGCTTAAACTTACTCTGCATGAAATGGAAGGTACCAGCTCTCTTTTAAAATCACTTTTTCTTGCCGTCCCTCTGATTTCCGTTAACTATGCTGAGTGCTTGGTCTCAAACCCCAAATTAAAATCTGAGTCTCTCTTTTGTCCTCCTCTGTATCTTATCACTCATGAAGTTTTGTTGACTTGGACTTTTTGGAACCTATGGCCTCCTTTTTATCAGTTAACAGTTGCTCTTTTTTCTCATCCACTCTACACGCTGAGTTTGTGTGATCTTCCTTAAATATCTTTGGAGTTCTTAGAAATGTGTAACTTTCTAAAACTCTAAATCATAAAGTTGTCACCTTTAAGGATGTCCACACTGCGTTCCACTAGTTTTTCCATTTCTCCTCTCCTTATGCATTTTTACAAAGTCATTTCCCTCTAGCCAGAATATTACGGAGCTCTAGGCTCCCTCCTAGATGCTGTGCATGGAGCCAGGATGGTCATGACGGTGATGCATCTAGGACTGAATCGCCCCCTGCTGCCATCTCACTGGTGCTCCTGAATGGGAGAGCATGCAAACACACCAGCAAATGCTTCACAGGTCAGCAAGAGAGAGACTCCCTCCTGAAGGCCACGGGCCACATGACTGATAAGATCACATGGCCCATGGAGAGGACAGGCCATACACCATCTAAGTGTAGCAAATGATGCACTTATGATGAACAAGAACAGAGCCAGTCCTAAGCAGCGAGCCAAGAGCAAGAGCAGAATTGGCCCTGAGGAGTGACCTATAGGCGGGAGCAAAGCCAGCCTACATCAGTGAGCCACAAACAAGAGAGAGGGTTTCTTTATTTTGCTGGGGCTATATCCATTTTGGGTATGGAAGGGGCTAAATGCTTTCTCCCAGAGAAAGACTGATTAAGTTCCTAAACTTCTGTGTGCTTTGAGTGGGTCCACCCCCCCAACCAATCCCTTCTTTCCCCAGGCTAGACTGACAGGCCTCTTTGGTCTAGGACCTCCCTATGCCACCATTCTGACTTCTGATTTCTATGGCACATGTGCCTGTCCCCTCTGGTCCCACCCCCAATCTGGTATGGGAAGGGCAGGGCAAGGGCTTTTCCTCTTACCCAATTGTCTTTCTAGCTTTTGGTGTCCTCTGGCCCCCTCCATTCATCTTCGCAGCTTTCTGCGGGCCTGGGTCCTTACTATTCATATTTTCAGCCTTCAGCCCCCTCAGTTTAAGAATCGCCCCCTCCTGCCATCTCACTGGTGGAGACTCCCCTGCTTCCACAGGCTCCCGGGTCCCGAGGCTGCCCAGCTTCCCTGCCCATGGGGCTTTGCGGCACATCTGGTCACGATGGCTGCAGTGGCTCTGCCATCTCTGGGCAAGTGCTCTGCTGCGGCCGGGCCCAATCCCTGCTCCCACGGGGGAGGCAGTGCCCTGCCCCAGGGTGTGTCTGCCATGGTTCCCACCACCTCTGCGTTGGGCAGTTAGGCGGCTAAACTGCCACGATCAGCCAGGCCTCTGTGCTACTTGCCTCACCTGCAGAGGGACACCCCCTCCTCCCTGCAGCTCAGCACAGTCGACCAGGCATTGGGTGCCTCAGATCACTGAGAAGGGGCAGGCTAAAAGTATGGGCTCATTCACTGGTAACAAGAATAGGAGCCTTATTGCCCCTGTTCTGTGGCTCCTTTTTGCAGTGTGCATCCACAGGTCTAAGTATCATGCACCTTTTATAGCCACTTCAGTTTTTTTTTCCACCTGGGTAAAGTCTTTCAATCCAGGATTGGAAAATTTACTTTTACTAACCAAGCATTTGTCTATATTGCTGATTGGTATGTAATCATGCACTACATTGTGTTTAAAACATCCTGGAACTAAGCCTTATCGTATTGGAGCAAGGCCTCAGCCACTTTCATTTACAGACGTGTGATGCACACCATCAGTGTACACGTACTGTCCGTCTGCTCTGGGCTAGGCATTGTTCCGTTTCACAGAAATGCAAAGATAAGACATAGCTCATGCCCTTGGGAGGCTTCTAGTCTACCAGAGACACCACAGATCACTTCAAGGTACTGTGTCATGCATTGAAGACCAGGCAAGGTAATGTGGGAGCCAGCCTGCCAGACTCCCCATATCATGTCACCTGCAGTACCTCATTTCATGGATATATATGTACATATATCTAATAATACATATACTTAAAAAAGAGTTTAGATAAAAGAAGACTAGATACCATAAAGAGGAGGGGAAGTAAGAGGAGTATATTATCATATGCACAATTTCTGAGATGATAATTGTCTTTTATGTTGAGTTTGGAGCTTTCTGGCAGCCAAGCAAGAAGAGAAACTTGATAGATTACATGTTTCTTATTTTCTGATAAAGACTCATACATAGCTTCTTAGTTGATCTTGTCACTTGACTTTGGATGACTTGACATGTGTAGCTTAGCCGTGGACCACCACCTCACAGTCACAGCCTAATTTGACCATCTTCCTAGTAGGCATCCTTACTCATATGTCTTAGGGGAATCAGTTCGGAACAGAACAGAACTGCTGGTGTTTATTCTCCTTCTCCTCACCTGCTCCTTCCCAGTTGTTCCCATCTCGGTAAACAGCACATTCATCTGTGCTTGCTAAAGTAGAAACCCAAGAATTATTCCAGTTCTCTTCTTCCCTCGTCCCTCACCGTCCAGCCCATCAACAAGTTCTGATCGAAACCTCCAGCTCATCTCTTGATTGATACAGTGGCCTCTCAGATGGCCTCGTTATTCCATTCTTGCTTATCTAAAGTAGCTTCTCTTCACAGCAGCCACGGTGATCTTTTAAAGAAATGAACCAGGTTATACCACTCTCTGCTTAAACTCTTTAGTGATATCTTTTTGAAAGTCGAAAAAAATTGAGTTTAAACTATGACTGATAGGGTCATCTGTCATTTGGCCCCTCCTGCCTCACTGCTGCCACCTGTCACACTCCAGCTACAGTGTGTCCACTTACTGCACTGAGCCCTGTGACCTCCCCTCTGTTCTTTTAGACCACACCAAACAGGTACTTACCCCAGGACCTTTGCATTTGTGGTGCCCTCTGCTGGAAGTATACTTTCTTCATTCATTCTGTATATCATTACTGAGTGCCTACTATGATGGGTCAGGCATTTTCCAGGCTCTGGGGATATGGTGGTGAAGAGGAGTAACAAAAATTTCTTCCCTCATTGAGCTTTCATTCCAGCTCTTTCCCTAGGCCTTTCTCATGTCCAACACTTCATCATTACCCAGAGCTGAGATCATGTCACCTCAGAGAGCATTCCTTGTCCTTCCCTCTTTAGAGTAGGACCTTTCCTTCTTTCCTCCTCAATAATCACTGCACTTGTTTACTTTCTTCCTAGCATTTTAATACAAGTTTATTTAGTTATGCATATATCATCACTTGATTACTTAATTTTAAAAAAATCAGTTGTGTCTTGAGCTATATGCCAGGCACTGGGCTAGGAACTATACAGCTGACCCTTGAATAGCACAGAAATTAGGGGTTCTGACCCCCACCGAGTTGAATAACTGTGTATAACTTAAGTTGTCCCTTTACATACATGGGTTGAAAATACTGAGTTTTTGTTTGCTTGTTTGTTTTTTCCATCCTCACCCAAGGTTATGTTTATTGATGGTAGAGAAAGAGGCAAAGAGAGAGAGAGGAAAAAAAATCAATGATGTTAAAAACACTGATGGTTTACTTCCTGCACACGCCCCAGCTGGGAATCAAACCTGTAGCCTTTTGGTGTACAGGATGGTACTCTGACCAACTGAGCCATGTGGCCAGAGCTGAAAATACTGTTTTTCATCTGAGGTTTGTTGAATCTGTGAGTGGGAAATTGGGGATACGGAGGGCCGACTGTATGTTTATTGAAAAAGAACCATGTATAAGTGGACCTGCACAGTTCAAACCCATGTTGTTCAAGGGTCAGTTGTACATTCATTAGCATCTCATGCACATCACACACAGCCCGGGGAGATCAGCCTGTGTTTACCCCCAGTGAACAGGGAAACCAGGCTTGGAGAGGTTGTCTTCATCTAGTGACCCAAGTCCTCAGTTTCCTGTTCAGCACCCTTTTTCTATTGTAACATTGTTAATGACAACCATAGTAATTAAAAAAACAATTAGAATACCTAACTAACATTTCTCTAAGTTACAATGTGCCGGGTAGTATGATAATCACTTTCCATGAATTATCTCCTATTAATCTTCATGACAGTCCTGTGAGGTAGGTGCCACATGGTCTTTCATAGATGAGGAAACTGAAGAAGAGTTTGAGTGCCTTGCCCAAGGCTCAGGATGTTAAATGTCTTAAGGGTACAGCCAAAATCTGAACCCAGGCAGTCTGATTCAGAGTTGAAGTTCTTAATCATTTTACTCATAACTCTGCACAAGCACGTGATGTCTTTAACAATGCCTTGGCTGTTTCATATGCACAAAATGTGTTAAAAAGTTCATGTCATATTATGTCACATCAGCTTATTTAAGATGTTTCTACAAATTGTGTTGATTTCTTAACTTGCTGATATAAAGCCCAAACACCCTGGCTACAACATTTCTTAGACAAGCTCTCCCAAACACCCCTGGTTCTGCTGCACTTGGGCAGGGATTGAAGTCTTCACAAGTCAGCTCTCCGTGACCCACCACGGGGAACATGCATGGGTTATGGTGATGAGTGGACCCAGACCACATTCTTCCACGTGTTTTGTTTAATTCCTCATGGGACTTTGCTTATTAGAGGAAGGAACTTTGTCTTGTGATTGTTTATGTTTATATTCCTTATGGTCTATCTTTTACACAGCCAGTTTTATAACTATTGGCTAATTGAAGGTTAGCATTTTTTTTCCAAGTTGGATAACTGTAGATATTAACTGTTTTATTTCTAATTAGTTTTTTTATAAATATGTTCAAAACTATAACATACAGATTTACTGTTACTAAACTTTACATAAATAATAAGCATATTTTGAAAGGATATGAAAAAATTTCTTGTAAGAATGTCAGTTTTTTTTCTATTGTCTAGATATTCAACATCAGTGTATAGTATAGTGTAAAGGATTAGGAAGGATGCTGTTAGGTATAAGTAGTTTTGCATCTAGCCACAAGATATTATAAAGTTGCAAATCAGTAACTAGTATTGATTTGGCCCAAAAGTCCATATGTTTTATTCCCTAAAATAAAAGACACATCTTTTCATTTTCACCAATAACTTTATTGACTTGGATATTTTGAATATCTTGGCTGTGTCCCACGTGATATAATATTGATTGTTCTCAATTAATGTCTCAATTTGATTGCTATAAACTTCAACTAGTCTATATGACCATGGAGAATCATCCAGCAAGAAATCTCCAGAACAAAATTTCACAAAACCACTTCTGATACATTCCATTAGTCACAGCACCTTCTTCTTACACTGCACAAATCTTTTCTTTTTGCATTTCAGTTGCATTTTTACCTTTCTTGAAATAATAAAGCATGATGTGACAAAATGTTGCATTTTTCTTCTATCTTCAATATTAAAATGGCTACATAAAAATTCATCAATTTTGAAATTTTTTTAAAATGCATGCTTATATGACAGCTACCACAATACAATTTAATGGAAAAAACCATCTTACAGAAAAAAAACAAATGGACTTTTTGACCAATACAATAGAAATGCAAGCTTTAAGCTCAGATGCAACTTCGAAGCAAAATGAAAATAAAACCAGTTTGGTCATGTAAGATTATGACATCATGCTGATGATTTTCTAAGATAAAATCATAGCTTTGCAATAGAAATCAGGGGTCAGTGGGTTATCATTTCAATTATATTCTAGTGCATAAAATAATTTGATTTTTCATTTACATTTTATGAATATTTTAGCCAGTACCTTATAAAAGCTATGTTGTGTTCATGTTGAAGAGTAAGTAACTTATTATTGTTGATTTCTATTTCTTAATTATTAAAATGTCACCACCTCACTCAAAACAAAATTCTCCTATACTTTTAGTAATGTAATCAAAATAATCGTAATCAGAGGGTGCTCACTGCTCAGGGTCTCCGCATATACCATGTCAGGAGCCTGGGGCCCTCTGGTGTCTGCACAGACATGTTTGGTAAGAACTTAGATTTCTGTAAAGGCATATGAAAGATTGAGAAGGAAATGAGTAAAAATATGTGTATGATTTCTGCTGCACTAAGTTTGTGCTCTAAATTAAATATAATTTGTTAATGTGGAAGAAAACAATTGAAAAGAAGGGCAAAGTATTTATTATACGTCCAGGTCACCAGTGAAGCCAGAGTCCATGATGCCGATTAGGATTTTAGTAAAATCACATAATGAAACAGGCATCTTTTAACGATCCAAAAACTGCAAGGACATTCGAATTCTTAATTTGCATCCTGGAACATATGGGATACTTCATGAAGAAGGAAAAGAAATTAAAATCCCAAAGTATTCTTTCACTCAATTCATAAAAATAATGGGTAACGCTATCTTGGCTTTTTCTAAGGCTGTTAAGGGAGAGAGATTCAATCAGTAAACAAAATGCTTAGAAAATGCTTGAATTTTATAGTTTGGCCAATTAAAAGGTAAAGACAGATGATGAAAAGGAGATGCCAATAGAAACTGAGTCGGGGAGAAGTGTCTTGTTGGCCAAGGCTTGATAGGACACGTGCGCATGGCAAGCTGATTCCTCCCCCAGCTCCTCAGGCAGCCTGTGTGCCCAGCTGCAGGCAGCCTGCACGTAGCCATATCCGTGAAGCCAAAGGGATAACAGCACCCGTCACATTCCTTTTACCTGAAGGTCAGATTTCACCTTCATCCCTCATGAGTGCTGCAGCTGAGGGGTAGTGGGTTAGGGTCCTTTGTCAAAAGACAGTAAAAAGCACTTTTTGTCTTTGGCCGTCTTTCCTCTTTCTTCTTTCTTTTAAGCATTTCTCTCCTTTTATGCAAATTTTATGCATATTTTTATGACTAAAATAAGATAAATGTGATCATCAGATAGAAGATTCCTGTGATGAGTCATATTAATGTTGTTGGCCGAGACAAAGTGACAGCAGGGGGCAGTTTACTGCCTTAGTTTAATTCGATTATGAAATGAAAGTATGTATTAAAATACACCTTGATGATGCCTACAGTGATTCCCAGTTCCTTTGGTGATACAAAACCTTGGGTTCAATTTCAGAGAACCCATCTTTGGATGTATATGTAACCCCCTCAGAAAAATAAGGAAAAAAAGGACTTAGCTTTGTGTTTACTTGTCCTCTAGACTTGCTTCCTGGTTATTCATGGGCATTTGGGGTTTTTGATTGATATGTTTGATTTAAATGTGCCATGTGGCTCTGACGAGAATACAACAAGGCTAGAGCCGCACAGTGCCAGGCGATCCCAGCCCTCCTTCCAGCTGAGCCGAAATGAAACCTTGGACTTTCTGGGCACTGCTCACCAGGAAGCCCTCTCCAGCACCACGAATGGTGGTCCTTGACGTGGAGCCCATTGTCATTTCAGAATTACATGGTTGGCTGCTGAGCCAAGAATGAAAATTTGGGACGATTATGTTTGGCCAGTTCATATCTTCCCTCATTATTTACGCAAGGTAAACTATCAAACACTATGTACATTCCAAGTATTTGTTCAGGTATCAAAGATTTGGCTGCCTTCTATGTACAAGGAACTCTGCAAGGTGTGGGACTCCAGACCTGAAAGGAACGAGGGTCTTTCCTGTAGAATCAAGGGTAAGGTGGGAGAGCTTTTGAAGGTGAGTGAAAGCGAGTGACTCATTATTTATATATTTTTGGTGTTGTTGAGGATAGAGGCTTGTCAGTGTATCTGTTTCTAGGTAAATGGGGTTTGTCAGTGTAAGTCTCTCAATTCTTTCATTGTAACCATTTTTTATAAAAAACTTTAAGAAGTTTGTTCCATATTTAAACATATCAAGCCAGGTGTGCCTTTGTAGGTAGAAGCATTACACAAATGGGAACTTTTATCTCTACCCCAAACTCACAAGACATCAAACCACAGACCTAGGAAGCTCAAAGAACCCCTAACCAGCGTAAATACCCTTCTAGAAACACGTACCCACACACACACGCCAAAATAATTACTTTCTGACTATAAAACCTGACTATCACTAAGCAAACTCAGCCCATTTGCTTATGCTCAAGAATAATAAATAAAATCTCTTTAATTATCAGCACAGTCATTTGTTATATACTCTCCTATAAATTCTTATTATCTTTACCACTTTCTTATCTAGAGGGCAAGTATTAAGCCAAAATATAGTTTAACAACAAAAAAGGTACAAATCAACCCCAACAAAGTTGGTGCTACTTATACATTTCAGAATAGTTTCAGTCCAGTTGCCATTGTAATCAAAATTGGCATGTGCATTTTAAATGATCTATAGTTATCAGGTATATCCCATTTTAATTATGGAAACTAGCTCCATAGAAGAAATCTATTTTCGCCTTTCAGCCATTTGATTGCTAGAGCCTCTGTGTGGCAGAAGTGAGCTTAATCATGGTTCCGAAGTATATTTTATATTCTTTTTGGTTTAAAACTGTGCTTGAGAAATATCTTTTTATGACATATTAGTATATGAGTTCTTTATAGAGAGACCGTTCACCGAATTAAATACAAAACTTTAGGCAGATGTTGCTTTGGTTTTTAAAATATGTGTGCGATGGCCACACAGCAGCTTGCTTGGTGGTGGTGGTGTGGAGAGTGTTTGCCCGACGCTGCCTGCCGTCTTTAGTATATTGGAAGATTCTGCTGGTAGGTTGGCAGCAGTGAGACCTATATAGAGGATTTTCATTCTGTTAAGTAAATTACCATCAGTAAATTACCTACCATGTTCTTCCTCTGGTAGGCCTTCAGTAATGAGTGAAGAATCACTTGGGAAATTAGAACATCCTGATTATTTTTGTAGTGATACCACTAAGTAGTCAAGATTTCTCATAATACCTTCTAACAGATAATCTAAATATCATTAACTGAAAAAAAAAAAACAGGAAAAATCACATACCTTGAAAGTTTAAAATAGTGGTATGGGGAAATTCAGTTAAGGTATGTATCTTAGTAGTATTGTACCTACCTTAGTCTCCTGTACTGTGATTATATAAGATGTGAACATTAGGGGAGACTGGGTAAAAGGTATATGGGAACAGTACTATTTTTGCAACTTTTCTGTAAGTCTAAAATCATTTTGAAATGAAATTTTCTTTATGAGCTCTTAGAAATATTTTCCAATCAACCTATGTTAAGGAAACTTAAGAAAAACTGTAGAAACTAAGCTATGACCCAGATGCCAGGCAGCTACCAAGGACAGGATTGTGAGCACCATAGAGGTCTCTCTCATGTCTAGGGACGTGCGGCTCTGCCATGATCATCCCTGTCTGTTGTCACTTAGTAGTTGACATTCCCAGTCAAAAGAGAAAAAAACAAAAAAATAAAACTAAACCACGGAAGCAAAAATTAAGGGCATTTCTGACTGCCAGCCTCATTACTTCAACTTGAAATTTCTCATTAATATGAGATACAAACATGCTCATGAATTCATCTGAAAAACATATTCTTTAGTTGAAAAGAAAAAGGAAACAGGACATCAAATTGGATAAATAAGCAAATACGCCACCCTGCTTTTTTGTTCATATTGTTTTTGGTGCACAACCTGCACGATATCATTCTTCATATGTAGGCTCACTCTCTGCCCCTCATCTCTGTGCCCGGTCATTTGTCTGCCTTTACTGGAATGGTCAGTAGAACTCTTTGGCAATGGAAATACTTACTTAGGTTGAGAAATTATGGCAATTTAAAAACTGTCTGATGTTCAGATAGACCCTTAAAAATCCTCCATTACAAACCTACAATATTTAAACAACTTTTATTAATACCAAAATATTTTGTTGAATAATTTGCATATTATCATGTAGCTTCACCGGATGTTAAGCTGTGTATGATAATGGGGAATCTTATAATGATTTCACATGAGTACTGTTCTGTCTGTGAGACTCGTAGCTCTGGGGGTGGGAGCCAGACAACCAGCTCTAGTCTTAAATTATTTGAAAGCTACGAACAGTATTTACCATTGCAGTGAGTAACCTTTCCCATCTTTCCAGCCAGTGTTTTTGTTGATCACAACCCTCTGATCTTTCCACACTTGTGGGCAACTGTGTATATTTAAAACTACAATACATAATCCATATATAGTACTTTTTACCAGTCAGATTCTTGTTGTTAGTGGTGGTGCTTAATGAATTTAAGGTTGTTCCTAAATGAATCATTTGTACTTAACACTTGTCTTTTTAGCGTGTTCTCAATATTATTTTCTATAATCTCCATATTTGAGAAATTCCTCATTTAAATTGCTCACATTATTTAAGGTTGCTTTGGGCATTGATGTAGTTTGTTCATCTACTTGAATATTTTAATAATATTTCAGTAAAATTTATGACCCATATGTGTAAGTAAATACCATTCTATTTGCTATGAAGACAATGATAACTTACAGACCCAAGTTCCTGTGTTCTTGTGCTCTATACCGATTGTCTCATTCAGATCCCAGTTGTTATTAACTACCTCCTTAAACTCCAGCAAGTTACTTAACTTCTCTCAGCCTCAACATCCTTGTCTGTAAAATGAGGACAAAATGGCACATCCTCAGAAGATTGTGGTTAGGATTATATGAGTCAATGTGTATAGTGTTTAGAGGCTGGAACGTAGGAAGTCCTATGTGTGTGTTTATTGTGGTTACTGTTATAACCGTTGTTTCTATCAAGGTCTGTGTTTGCCACTGAAATTTCTCACCTGATTCTAAACCATGTGGTTCTAGAGATATTTTTTTTTTTGGTTTAAGATATTTATTAGTATCCTCTTCAAATATAAAATGATTTTTTTCTTTGTCCTTAGACTAAATTATTCTGGCCAGGAGATAGTGGAAAATTGAGGTTATCTATAGAGATTCTATTTTCAAACTGTGTTTTCGGCCATCTGAACCTGTTTTGATTAAGTGTTTTCCCCTCCACCCCCTGCAAGCAGTTTGTTTGTCCTAGATTACAGCAGGCACCTCTGTGAAGCCTTCGCCATAACCTCCCTTCTCTCTGTTCAAACCCTCTTCTACTCCCTCCATAACCCCATCAGATATTCGACCTCTAGGGACTGGTGGCTTGTTTCCTGGACTCTGTATTGCCTGACACCTAGTCAGATACTCAGTAAATATTGAATTTATGAATTACATAGCATCTTTGTTTCCTCTTATAAGCTATGTAATTCACATTTTGTTATTTGTTCTTTAATTTATTGTTTATAAACTCTGCATTATTAGTAATATTTTAAGTCTGTTTGGAGTAAACTTTTGCTCTTTAGAACCCTTCAGTAGATTAACTGAAGATGACCTTTAGTCATCATCGAAAGTCTAGTTTATGTTCCATATTCCTTTTCTAAAATGTTGGCAAAGTAAATAATGGTGTTATAACTGGAATTAGCCTGATAAAATACACATTTTGCTACCTTAAAAGTAAAAGGATGTTGCTCCACTGTCTTTTTTCTTATTCTTATAAGATTTGTTTGTAGTGCTTATAAGACCTCTGGAGAAAATGTTTGCTACAAAAGCACAGATACATTTGCAAAACTAGTGTATTTACTAAAGAAATACTGAGTACTACACTTAATGGCAAGACTATGTTTAGAAAGATGTTTTTAAGAAAATATTTTTTTAGCTTATCTATTTCTGGTTACAAATATCCATTTGATAGCTGCACTCTTAGTCCAGTGAATTTAATAAATACACTTCTACAGTCACCATTCGTATCAGTTAGGTGGAAGAAAATGTCAGAGTCTCATACCACACATGATTGTATGTCTGATTTGCTGGGTAGTTTACATAGCTAGGTATCTAATTAAGAAGAGCTGTTCCCTGGTATTGGTGTAAAAACAGACACAAAGATCAATGGAACAGAATACTCAGCCCAGAAATAAACCACACATACATGGTCAATTAATTTATGACAAAGGAGCTGAGTCTGTACAATAGGGAAATGACAGTCGTTTTAATAAACAGTGTTGGGAAAGCTGGACAGCCACATGCAAAAGAATTAAACTTGACCACTATCATATACTTCACACAAAAATTAACTTAAAATAGATTAAACGATTTGAAGTAAGACCTAAACCCCTACAACTCCTTGAAGAAAATGTAGGTGGTAATCTCCTTAGCATTGGTCTTGGTGATGATTTTTTGACTCTGATACCAAAAGCCAAAGCCAGAGCTTCTGCACAGCAAAGAAGAGCAACAAAGTGAGAAGAGAACGTACTGAATGGGTAAAAAGTATTTGCAAATCATATATCTGATAAGGGGCTCATACTCAAAATACATAACACACAACTCAGTAGCATATCTTCTTCCACAAACAACCCAATTAAAAAATGGGCAAAGATTTGGATAGACATTTTTCTAAAAATACACAGATGGCCAACAGGTACATGAAAAGATGTTCAACATCATTAATAATAAAAAATATGCAAATCAAAACAACAATGAGATATCATTTCACACCTGTTAAAAGGGCTATTATCAAAAAAGCAATAAATAACAAGTGTTAGCATGTGCATGGAGAAAAGGGAACCCTTGTGCATTCTTGGTGAGAATATAAGTTGGTGTAGCCATTGTGGAAAATGATCTGGAGGTTCTTCAAATACTCAGAACTATCATGTGATCCAGCAATTCTACTTCTGTATATTTATGCAAAAGAAACAAAGAAAAAAAACTAACTCAAAAGGATATCTGTACCTCTATGTTCTTTGCAGCATTATTTACAACGTCTAAGATATGGATGAATGGAAAAAGAAATTGAATATGCCCATGATGGAAGATTTTTTAGCCATTAAATAGGATGAAATTTGGCCATTTGCAACAAAATACATGGACCTTGGGGGCATTATGCTAAGTGAAATATGACAGAGAAAGATAGATACTGTATGATCTCTCTTCTGTGTGTAATCTTGTTAAAAATATATCAAACTCATAGATACAGATAAGAGATTGGTGGTTGCCCAAGGCAGAGGATGGGGAATGGAGTGAGTGGTGGAGGGGATCAAAGAGTAAAAAGGAAATAAAATAAAACCAGTAGACAACATACACAAAAAGTTGTTAAAGTTGATAATAAACAGGGCCCTGTGTCCTTTTCCATGGCAACCTTCTCAACCTTACAAGTATATTTTCAGTGGGGAAGTATCAAAAGTAGGAAATTAGTATCAACTTTGCTGTTCTTTCAGTTGTGGTATATTTGATCATCCCTAAAAACATCATTCCATCGTAAATAGGTCATTATACTGTTCTAACCATTGTAATTAATATATTTGAGGTTTTTATAATATTTTTCATTAATACTGCAGCACATACCATTATGCTAGAGGTCCTATCCAGTGCAGTAAGGCAAGAAAAAAGAAATAAAAGGCAATAATCTGATTGGAAAGGAAGAAACTCTTTATTCAGAGACAATATGAGTAAAGAAAAGAAATAAAAAGCAATAATCGAGTTGGAAAGAAAAAAACTGTCTTTATTCATAGACAGTTTGATCATTGATATAGAAAATTTGATGGACTCTACAAAGAAGCTGTTAGAGCTGTTAAGTTGAGCAGGGTTGCAGGATACGAGGTCAGTGTATGAAAATTAATTCTACTTGTAGATATTAGCAACAAACAGAACGTGAAATTAAAAAACAAGCGATACTACTCACAGTAACATCAAAATATATGAAACACAGATAAATCTGACAATGAAGCACAAGACCTGTACTGAAAACCACAGAACACTGTTGAGAAAAAATAATGGAGGCATAAGTGACTAGAGAAAAGTGCCATGTTTATGGGTCAGAAAATTCAGTGTTAGCACCTCTGTTTTCTCCAGAATGATTTTTAGATTCAGTGTAATTCAGATGAAAATCTTGTCAGGCTGTTTTGTGGAAGTCGATAAACTGATTCTAAAGTCCATATGAAAGTGCAAAGAACCTAGAGTAGTAAAAGCAACTTTGAAAAAAAGAACAGAGTTGGAGAACTAACACTACTTGATCTCAAGATATTATAGAGCTATAGTAGTCAAGAATTGGTATTGAATTTCTATCAAGAAGGATATGTGGAGTAGAGCAGAGTCCACAAAGAGACCCACACATACATGGGCAGTTGATTTTTGACAAAAGTGAGAAGGCAGTTCATTGGAGAAAGGATAATCTTTTCTAATTGCTGTAACAATTAATATCCATATGTAAAAACAAAAGAACTTCAATCCATAACTTGTGGCATATAGAAAAATTAACTCAAAATGGAAGATAGGTCTAAATGTAAAACCTAAAGACATAACATTTCTGGAAGAAAATAGAAAAATCTTTGTGGCCTGAGTTAGGTAAAGGTTTCTTGGATATGTCACGAAAAGTAAGATCTGTAACGGGATACTTTGGACTTCATCAAAATTACTTTTGTTCTTTGATAGACACTGATAACGGAATGAAAAGGAAGCCACAGATTAGGAAGAAATATTTGCAAATGACTTTTATCTAGAATATATAAAGAGTTCTCAAACCTTAATAATTAAGGAAACAATCAACCAAATAAAAATGTGCAAAACATTTGAACAGACACTTAAGAAAATATATGGATGCCCTGGCTGGGTGGTTCCCATCCCATACACTGAAAGGTTGCTGTTTTTTTTTTTGTTTTTTTTTAATTTTAACTTTTAATTTTATTTTAATTGTTGTTCAGGTACAGTTGTCTGTCCTTTACGCCCATTCCAGCCCGCCTACCCATCCCTCCGACCTCCCTCCCATTTCCACCCCCCCCTAGTTTTGTCCATGTGTCCTTTATATTTGTTCCTGTAAACCCTTCCCATTCTCGCCTGAAATTCTCCTGAAATTCCCTCCCCTCTCCCCTCTGGTCACTGTCAGCCTGTTCTCTATTTCAGTGTCTTTGGCTATAAGGTTGCTGGTTTGATTTCTGGTCAGGGCAGGTACGGGAGGCAACTGATTGATGTTTCTCACGTCGATGTTTCTCTCTCTTGCTCTCATTTTCTCTCTCTCTAAAATCAATAAACATATCCTCAGGTGAAAATTTTTTAAAAAGAGGAAATATATGGATGGAAAAAGTACATAAAAAAGATCACTATCATTAGCCATTAGGGAAATACAAATTAAATGCACAGTGAAATACTACTATACTCCTATAGAATAATAAATTTTTTTAAAATACAATGCCAAGTGTTTGGAAAGATGTAGAGAAACAGGAGCTGGTTAGAATGTAAAATGGTACAACCACTTTAGAAAATAGTTTGGTGGTTTTTTAAAAAGTTTAACATATTCCTACCATGCAATCCAGCTATTTCACACTTAGGTATTTCCATAAGAGAAATGAAGGCACGCATCCATATGATTCAGCGGTCCCTAGCCTTTCTGGCCCCAGGGCCCAGTTTCATGGAAGACATTTTTTCCACAGACTGGGGAGGGGGTGATGGTTTCGGGAAGATTCAAGCCCAGTACATTCAGGCTCAGCTCCTGCTGTGCGGCCAGGCTGCTAACAGGCCACGGTACCAGTCTGTGGCCCCGAGGTTGGGGACCCCAGCATATGAAGGCAGGAATATAAATGTTCATAGCAGCTTTATTTGTAATAGCCAGAAACTGGAAGAATCCCAAATGCCCATTAACAGATGAGTACATAAATTATATATCTACACCATGGAATACTATTTACCAATTAAAGGGCAATGAACTATTGATATCCACAATACCGTGGATGAATCAGACAAAAATTCTGAAGGAAAGAATCCAGGTTTTAGAAAATGAATGTATAATTTGTTTATATAAAATTCTAGATAAGGCAAACTAACCTAGAGTGACAAAGATTGTTTAAGGGCTGGCAAGGAAGGGCAGGACAGAGAGGGGAATGGCAGGAACACAGAAAACTCTGGGGTGGTGAGTATGTTCTTATCTTAATTGTGGCAGTGATTTCACGTCAAAACTTAACAAGTGGCATACTTTAAATAAGTGTACTTCATTGCACATCACTTACATACACCTCAGTAAAACTAAAAAGAGTGAACAAGCAGGCTCTGCTGTTATTAGAAAGCCCAGGTAAAAGGTAGATAATAACAGGACCCAACTCTTAGGGTGGTTGTGAAGACCAGGAGTTTTCATCTATGTTCAGAGATTAGACCAGGCCTGACTCAGCACTGTTCACCACTTGTTGTGAGTGCATCTTATCTTCTACTTTACCGTAAATGGTTGATGAGCAGGGCACCATGCCTCGGTCATCATTTTGCCTAGTCTGAAACTCGCCATGGGTATTTAATTGTATAATCCTCAACGTCATGAACAGTGCAAAAAATTTTTTTTGACAAATTTCACATTGATAGTTAACTAGTGGAATCAACATCCTTCACACATGCAACATGGATAAAAGATTGAAAAAAGAACTGAAGAATTGTGATATACACTGTTCTGTACTAACTTGTGAATTACATAAAGTTCAGATTTATATGGGAAATGTTTGCAATGCCATATTGTCTTAAAGATGCATCTTTGTTTTATTTACATACATGCACAGTGTGTGTGTCTGTGTATCACACACACTGACTGGAAGTCGTGTCCTCTGAGCACTCCGATGTAGCTGTCACTCTGGTTTCTTTCACTTATTTTAGAATGCAGTTAAGTCCTTGGGAAAATCACTTAGGTCATCAGTGAGGAATGCCACCAAAATAGCTTCTCACTTAAGTTCCCATCCCTAGAGCTCACCCACAGGAGGTTCCGATAAATTCAAATATTTAATAACTTGTATTTTTCTTTCTCCTTAAACACAGGCCCTCTGGTCCTGGAGGCAGGATTGCGTGGTGGATTCTTGGCAGTCAGCAGTCTGTGGAGCTTTTGCAGGTGCAGAGGATTATACTATACTGGAAAAGACCGAAGGGGGGGGCAATGTGAAAATACTCATGATGCAAAAACAACATTCTTCAGAAATTCCAGATTGTTTAGATGAAGAGAGTTCCACTAGTTGTTTGAGAAAAGAAAGTGTCTTAGGAAAAGGAAAAACCTAGAAAGGTGTCCACTTGAAAGACAACCAGTTTGTTTTCAACACATTTTTTTCTTTATCTTTATTAAAGCTTTCACTCAGACCCTTTGGATTATTTTAAAGATGATTTATAAAGCCCTGTGTGGGCAGGGACTTGTGGGTGCAGGGCTGATTCTGTGGCTGTCTGCCCTGAGCACTGCTTTGGGGGTTTAAGTGATTTCTGCAGCAGGCAGTGATTCACAGTTCGTGTGACACGTTTGGCAGCACTGTGGATTAACTAGTGTCAGGAGAACGGAGGCTGCCCCACAGTTTACTGAAGGCTAAACTGCTCCGTGTAGAAAATATGGAGATCTAAACATCTGCATTTTTAGACATTAAACCAAGAGCAAAGTGACAATATGCGGTATTGTGTTATCCCTCACTGAGTCATATGAATTTTCCAGTGAGGTTCTAATGAGAACTCAGATGCTTTATGGAACTTAGTAAATCATAGGTTTAACATTCTGAGAGAGAAATAGAGTTTTTTGTTGCAAATAAAGGTAGTTAGAATTACAGTTGAAAGAAATTGAAGTAGAGATTTGCCAGAAAGTTGTCAATTGCTAGTTTAGATGTGAAGCCAGTAAGTTGACAGATAAGTAGGGTTAGATGTTGACTTTATTAGAAACAAGTTATATTTCAATTTCTTCAGTGGTTGCTGGATTGGGTGTTGTAGTGATTAGGAAAATAGAAAACATACATGTTATAGGATTCTGTATTAATAATTGGACCCATTTGACTTGTAGAATTGATCATCAAAAATAAGAATGTTGCTCTAGACATGAAGCCAGCTCAGACTGATTGTGATGGGTAATTGTTTCCACATGACACCATCATTAACTGTGTTAAATAAGTAGGTGGTCTTGATTCATTTTCCAGAGGTCAGGTATCTTTATTGCCCAGTCCTTAAATGTGAAAATGTGTACTTTTGTGACTGCCTCCTGGGCCCTGGGGATGAAGTGAGCATTGGGAAATCTGGTCTCCTGGACAGGGCAGGGCCACTTCCTTAGGCTCACAGTGCCACGCAACACAGTGCAGAGAGGATGTGTTGTCAGTTGTGATCCTGCAACCTGCATGTTTTTGTTGGCCAGTGTCACCCCAATCAGTTCAATAAAAAAGGGAAAAGATAACGTTAATAATACCATGAAATTCTCATGTGTTGAAATGAGAAGTGTATATTCTCTGGGCCCATTCCTTAAGTAGCAGATACATTCAAAGCCAATGCATTGGATCTGTTAAGGAAATTTGCATCCATTACAGTCCCTTTTTCTGAGTAATGCTTTGTAATAGGCACTAAGCACTTGTATCAGTCAGAATAGGGGAAGAAACTTTTTATTAGATGGCTGCCCATTGATCATGGGATCCTGTGGGCCAGGCCCTCCCATCAAGGTGACTCACTGTGTCCAGTGACAGCAGAGAAGCTGGGACGTAAGCAGGGAAGGGCTTTGCCCAGAGCCACACATCTAGTCCTGGCCAACTGGTTGGATTTAAAAAAGCTGTCAAGTCTCAGTTCTGCCCCCTAAGGAATGAGGTTTTGGGGCCTTCCTGGGCACCAACTTCCTTACCTGTAACATAGACACAGCACTCCCTACCTAAAGGCATTATTGTGCTTTAGGATATATAGTAATACTTTGTAACTGATAAAACTCATGTAAGGAATTATTCTATTTCGATAAAAACAACCAACACCTGGAAAATGAAAAGCTGTTATCACAATAATTTCAATTACATGATAGAATAATATTAATAAAGTTATTGTATAAAAACTTCCCCTCCCATACAGTCACCTTATTTTTTTCACCTGAGGTTTCAATATGTGAAGGAGTTTGTCCAAGATCTGCAAAAATCCCCAGATATTTAGCAAAAGATTAAATACATTTCTTGTTTATATCCCTTTGTTTTGAAATTTTAGTTTATGATACATTACTACTTTAAAACATTTCTGAAAGATAAAAATCACTTGAAAATACTCCAGATTGTAAAAAAGTGATACTCTGCAAGAGTCTGTTGCAACATTGTCCGTCACACACTGTAGAGAAGTGAACCACGACTCACCGCGGGGAGCAGCCCTCTGCGGCCCCACACGCTCCCGCACACTGTCAGACTCCGGCGTATGTGGCTGTAGAGGCAGTGATAAAACTTGCCCTCATATCAGAAATCAGAGTTCTCATTCCTGCGTGCTTGAACACAGTCTGTGCCATCTTCTGTTCCCATGCTTGTTTTATAAAGTACTTGACACAAATATCCAAAAATGGCCCTTGAGAATGGAGGTATTGAAGGCTTGTCATGCTCAGCAATTCCCTGGGCTGCTGGTGAGGGGTTCAACTAGGAAGAGAAGGGACTTTGTCAACTGCCTCACTTCAAGTTGACTTCTAAACATAAAATTGTAATTCTCTCTGAGTAATGACATCTGCTACTAAAATGATAATTGCCATTCCATGGTGGTTTTTTGATTAGTTTCTTGTAACTAACACCTATTTACGTTCTCCAAGAGGAAAATGATAGAGATGTATATATAGATAGATAGACAAACAGACAGACAGATCTTCCCCTGGCTTGAAATTCTAGAATAGGGTGAAGGGTTATCTGGGTACAAATGAGAAGGCGCAACACAATCTTTAAAAGAAAAATATGTTTATTGTTGTTGAAGCCCTACCTGTCTGGACAGTTTGGAGATTATGTGGAAGACGTGCCTGAAGACCCTCTTCTGGCCGCCAGGCTAATCTGAGGGGCCCTGGAGGGCCTATGAGGGACAGTGCTGCCCCCTGTTGCCCCCACCATGCTCACAGCTGCTACTAGGAGGTGACAGCTGCAGAACCTGTTGAAGGAAAGTGGCCCCTTTGTATGGAGAGTATAAATAACCAGCATTTGTTTCCTAAGGACCTGCGTAACATCTAGTTTCCCCTAAATCTGGTCCTGAAAGCAGTTCCCCTAACATTCAGTCAAGTAAAAACCTACTGCGGTAGGCCGTAGTAAATTGTTTCCCATGTGATTTGAACACGAAAGCAGCCTACAGTGACTGTACCAAAGAATTGTTTCCTGTCTAATATGTTAGCAGGTTCCCTATATTTATTACTGGCAGTTTACAATTCCCTTGAGTAAAATGTAGAAAATAATGACATTTTAACTGAAAGTACCAGCCCCCCGCCCCCCTCCCTGTTATGACCAGTCACTCTGTTACATGACCTTCACAAGTCCTTCCTGCAACCTCATAAAAAACACTGTGAGGTCTGTGAATTAGAGCAATCTTTGATATTTGAAGATTCTCAAATTGACTTAGTAACTTTCATAAAATACAGTTTTCCTTATGGTAGTAAAATTAGGACCTATTTAAGCATATGCATTCTTGTCTTTCACGTTTCTTCGTATCGTTTTGATGAAACCGAAATCTCTAAGAGAATACTGGCAGGTGTCCACAGTAAAGGAACGGGAACTTCTGCTAATGGCCAAAATAAGTTTGATTTGCAGCACTCAATTTTATTAGAAGGTACATACTTTTCAACATAGGTGGCTCATAAAAGCTTGAGTCGACAGGGGACAGATGTTCTTGCTAACTTTCAAGTTGTCATAGTTGGTTTAGGACAGTTTGTGAACATTTTCAAACAAGAAAAATGGTGTATGCACTTCTGAGTTTTAACCAACAGATAAATTTTAATGTCTTTTTATATATCGAAGTCAGTATAGTGAAGGAGCTGAGATACATGTGACTTTGAGTCCCCACTCCTTATTACCTGTGTGTCCCTGGGCAAGTTGTCTGTAAAGTGCAAATGAGATGAAATAATCTGTGAAGGTACCTAGTACAGTCCCAGTGCACCAGATACAAAATAAGCACAGGTATTAGCTTGGGGCTTCCCCCTCCCCCTCCCCTTTTGAGAACAAGTTGAAATTTTCAGTTTGTAAAAACTGCAGCACTTGTCCAGGGCACCCCGTAAGCATGTCTGAGCCCCTACTGTGTGTGCTGGGCTAGAGACATGAAGAAAACTCACACATCTCTGCCCACCCAGAAAAGAGCTAATTACTTGGAGCACAAGTACGAGCCAGGAGCTGCTCTAGACCCTTTGCATAGACTCATTTCATCGCTGTGTCATACTGCTATCTGCATTTTATGGATGAAAAACTGAGCCCACTGGAAGACCCAGGGGCCAAAAGCCTCAGAGTCTGGGAGTCGGAAAAGTTCATCTCAGCTCTGTATTGGGAAAACCTGCTGTGATTTAATGTCTGTGAGCTCCAGATTCACCACCCATAGTATGGCATAACTGGAATGCCTGTCTCATAGGGTTTTTTACTGAGGCCAGTCAGCAAGGAGAGCCTGGGTCTTCCCAACTCTGAGGGAGGGTTGTTTCAGGCCAGACCCTGCAGCCAGTAAGGGCAACAAAACCGAGTATGAGATTGGAGTGCTACTTAGAAGAAAAGGTTAATTGCCTTTTTCTTCCTTTGTCCTTTTTATTCCTTCTTAAGGATTTTTTTTTTTTAATGGATGTGAAGCCTTCCTGGACCCTTTTCTGTAGTTATATTTACTTTTTTAGTACAGAATGTGTGGTTTAAAAATGTTGAAATTGTTGGATTTCAGGGCCGAATCCACCAAATTTTAACATACTTGAGGTTTAGCCAAGTCTCTGAATATCAGGCAACTTCTGAATTTCAGGGAAAATATTTCACATGTTCATAACATGGCTTAAAAAGGGCACTCGCATTCATGATATTGATCTTTATTAACCCTAAGTGTGTCATCTGTGGGTAACCAAAATGGAACACAGAAGCATAAATGGGTGCATCTTTCTAGAAGTCATTGTCATGAGGTTAGCGACTGGAGGAGCTTCAGCGTAATGCTCGTTCTTCAGCAACATATTTAGAAAGAGATTTGGCAAAGTTCAAATGACCTTCTTGTCCACATGCCACACAACTTGGAGGGAGGGTGTTGCTATCTTTGGATTATCCTTCCCACATGTGTTCTGTTCAGCCCTTTTACAAAACCCACTTCACCCGAGCTCACGGACACTGAATCTTTTAGGAAGTCCTTTGAGTTTATTATTTTACCTTCTTAGGACCTCTTGAGGTTTAAATGATATCTTTGTATCATATTACATAGAATACTGGCACCATATAATATGGTTTCTGTTAGAAAAGAAGTTTTAATTCCTCTGTCTGTAGATATAGCTCTCTTTAAAATATGTGGATTTTTAAAATATCTGTTGTGCAGTCACAGCATTTCCGTGGGAGAGAAGGTAGGAGGGAAACCATGAGGAGTGGTGCTTCTTAGATCAAGACGGACTAACAAGATGCAGAAGGAAGCTTAGAAATGTTTCTTCAACTGGCTTGTTATCAGAAGCCTGGAAATACAGACAGCTTTTCTCTTTCAGTGTTTTTAAGTTGAAGAATCCAGGCATTTGTACCCAAAACCCCACTGTGATATACATTTCTCTTGGCCCACTCTGCCTCAGAGCAGAAATGATAGAAGCATTTTGGAGTCAGATGAGAGAGCAGTGGCTGATGGAAGGCATGGCCCTCTGAGAATCAGTGGGAGCCCCCTGCCTCTCAGAGTAGGTGTCTGCTATAGACACGTAGCCAGGTACACACTCAGCTCTGTTCACTGCACCACAGAGAGCAAGAGGTGGGGTGGGGCCCGGTTAGCCTGAGGAGGTAAAGCATTATTATCTTGTCATCTTGTCATATGTGGTGCGGTGTCATTACAAAAGCTATGGCATGCAGGTAAAGGTTTTGCATGCGTGCATATACTTCTTGAACCAATCAAGGGGACCTAATGACAAAGAACTGATTTTTGCAGACTTATGTGGAATTATAAAATAAACATTATAAAACACTGTAACACCACAAGCAACACTGTACTGGGGTTTATATACACAGGTGGATTCGCAGCTATGGTCACCACACCTCTGGATGTGGCGAAAACAAGAATCATGTTGGCAAAGGTAAGTGGTAAAATAACATAATGTGGACATAACAGACACTCCTATATACTAGCACTGGGGCTTATGTGTACATAAAGTGAAGAAAAGTGGAAAACACTTCCCTGTAGGAACAGCCTTACGCCGCTGTCGAACCGCCAATGAAACTGATGCTGACAAAACGATCTGTATTGCTGTCACTGTGCTCAGTGTGTATGTGATCATTTTCAGCTATGCTGTGTAAGTGAGCAGGGCTGGTAGGGCCTCTGTGTGGGTCGACTACATTTGAATTACCTCTGTTTTTACTGTTGACAGACCTGAGGCTCAGAGTCAGCTTGCTTCCTACCACACAGCAGGTGAACTAACTATAGGCTCTTGAACTTAGGTCATGCTTGGCCTTACCTGGGTAAATTAGGAGAATTGTCAGAATTATAATTTTTTCCTTAAAAAGACATACTGTTTTAAAAAAAAATTCAGACTTCACGGATACTGTACATACAATGTAGCAGGAGACTATAACAATAAAATATAAAGTCATGCGCTTGTGAAAAAGTATATGACTTTTCCTAAAGATGTCAACCATGTTTCAAATTGAACATATTAATAGTACCCTTCAGTAAATGTGTTTATTAGCTACTGAGGTGAGTTTCGTAACTGGACCATCTATACTGACTACCCCCCATTTTTCTCAGCTCAGTTGATACTGCTTTCCATGGCTCTCCACCCCTCCCTCCACCTCGTAGTTGTGTATAAACTATCTAGGTGTGCATTTCCTGTCAGTAGTTGTATGTCAGTATCTGGGTGTGATTTTACTATTTAGTAGTGTGTGTGAACTATCTGACTATGGATTTCATAGTTAATAGTTGTACATGAATTACCTGGATGTGGTTTTCCTGTTCAGTGGTTGTATGCGAATTACCAGGGTGTGATTTCCCTGCTTAGTAGTGTAAGTGAAATATCTGGCTATGGATATCTTGGTCATTAGTTGTATGTGAATTATCTGGGTGTAGTTTTCTTGTTTCATGGTTTTATGTGAATTATCTGGGTGTTATTTTCCTGTTTGGTAGTTGTACAGGAATTATCTTGTTGCAATTATCTTGTTCAGTGGCTGTTTGTGAATTACTTGGGTGTGATTTTCCTGTGAACACAGTAGTTGTATGTGAATAATCTGGGTGAGCTCCACTCATCTTTTGATAATAAGACCAAAAAGTGGCTTTCTGTGGCTTTAAGCCAAATCAGTGCTTGCTTGTGGGTTTGAAGATAAGGCCCTCTGGTGTAGTGAGATCCAGGGCTCCTGATTCCTCAGAAACTCCCCAGTCTATTTGAAATTATCTTAGATGAAGGCATTAGGGAGCTGTGTACCCAAGGATATCATCTGTAAGTTGGAGACTTTCAGAAGATAATGACTTTCTCTTTTGTCTTTTCATGCAGGCTGGTTCTAGCACCGCTAGTGGGAATGTCCTCTCTGTCCTGCATGAGGTCTGGCGGATGCAGGGATTGTCAGGGTAAGAATGAGAAAGAATATTCACCTATCACTCTCTCCACTGGTTTGTTCTCTTCTAGCCTGATGTAGGACAAACCCTTTTCTTTCTTCTGCTGATGCCCTGGCTGGGGGTCTCTGTTTGTATGTGTTGGGCCAAACATTACATTTGATTTTGGTTATGTGAGATAATATCACACAATCAAGGTGATGCAGTCTTCTAGCCAGGAGTTTCCCAGCCTTGTTCATCTTGATGTGAGATGCCGCCCACATGTGTGGCTCTTGCTACCTTCTGGGCTGCAGCATTAAGACAAGTTTCCAGTTATATGATGCAGGAACTTGGTGAGCGAGGGTAACATTATCAGGAGAAAGCATTTGTGGTCTGGGGTACTGTTCACTATTACTAGCCACAAATGACTGCCAGCACCCTGTAGTGCATGACCCCTACTTGAAGGCACTGCTCTGTATTATCAGTGAAGTGCCTCAAACCTTTAGCATCATATTCCCAAAAGCTGTCTTCAAAATGTTATTTCAGGACTTCCAGCCAAGATGGAGGCATAGGTAGACACACTGTGCTGCCTCGCACAACCAAAATAAGGACAACAAAAATTTAGAAACAAAAAAACAACCAGTACTGACAGAAAATTGAACTGTATGGAAGTCCAACAACCAAGGTGTTAAAGAAGAAACACTCATCCAGACCAGTAGGAGGGGCAGAGTCGAGTGGCCAAGCAGAGAGGGTTGGCAGTGGGCAGAGCCAGCAAGGTGGCAGATTGTGGAGGGGTGCAATGCACAAGGTGGCTCTACGTTTGCATGCAGATAAACCAGGTGAAACTGGGCAGCGAGACAGACCACACAACCCAGGGTTCCAGCTCGGGGAAATAAAGCCTGAAAACACCTATAGAAAACTCCTGTGGGGGTCGAGGTTCCGGGAGAGACTTCCAGCTTCACAGGAGAGTTCGTTGGAGAGACCTAGAGGGTCCCAGGACAGACACAAACCCACCCACATGAGAATCAGCACCAGAGGGGCCCAGTTTGCTTGGGGGAAGTGGGGAAAGTAACTGAAATCCGTCAGAGTGGAGCAAGTACCATTGTTCCCTCTCAGACCCCTCCCCACATACTGTGTCACAACCCAGCTACTGGGTTGCCCCGCCCTGGTGAACACTTAAAGCTCTGCCCCTCACTATGTAACAGGTGCGTCAAGACAAAAAAAAAAAATGGCCCAAATGAAAGAACAGATCAAAGCCCCAGAAATAATACAACTAAGCGATGAAGAGATAGCCAGCATATCAGATGCACAGTTTAAAGCACTGGTGATCAGGATGCTTCACAGAATTTGTTGAATTTGGTCGGAAATTAGATGAAAAAATGAAGGCTATGCTAAGTGAAATGAAGGAAAATGCACAGGGAACCAATAGTGATGGGAAGGAAACTGGGACTCAAATCAATGGAATGGACCAAAAGGAAGAAAAAAACATACAATCAGAAAAGAATGAAGAAATAATTTAAAAAAATGAGGAGAGGCTTAGGAACCTCCAGGACATCTTTAAACATTCCAACATCTGAATTATAGGGGTGCCAGAAGGGAAAGAGGAAGACCAACATGTGAAAAAGTCATTTGAACAAATAATAAAGGAGAACTTCCCCAATCCAGCAAAGCAAATAGACTTCCAGGAAGTCCAGGAAGCTCAGAGAGTCCCAAGAAGTTAGACCCAAGGCGGAACACACCAAGGGACATCATAATTACATTAGCCAAGGTAAAAATGAAGGAGAGAATCCTAGAAGCAGCAAGAAAAAAGGAGACAGTTACCTACAAAGGAATTCCCATAAGATTACCAGCTGATTTCTCAAAAGAGACCTTATAGGCAAGAAGGGGCTGGAAAGAAGTATTCCAAGTCATGAAAGGCAAGGACCTACATCCCAGATTGCTCTATCCAGCAAAGCTTTCATTTAGAATGGAAGGGCAGATAAAGTGCTTCTCAGATAAGGTCAAGTTAAAGGAGTTCACCATCACCACGCCCTTGTTATATGGAATGTTAAAGGGACTTATCTAAGAAAAAGAAGATAAAAAACCTGTACAATAAAATGACAGCAAACTCACAATTATTAACATCCACACCTAAAACAAAAAGAACAAACTAACAAACAACTAGAACAGGAACAGAATCTTCCACAGAAATGGAGATTACATGGAGGGTTAGCAACAGGGGAGTGGGAAGAGGAGAGAGGGGGGAAAGGTACAGAGAGTAAGTAGCATAGATGGTAAGTAGAAAATAGACAAGGGGAGGGTAAGAATAGTATGGGAAATGTAGAAGCTAAAGAACTTACAACTCATGGACATGAACTAAAGGAGGGGAATGTGGGTGGGAGAGGGTGTGCAGGGTGGAGGGGAGTGAAGGGGGGAAAATGGGACAATCGTAATAGTACAATCAAACTATATTTAAAAAATGTTATTTCAGTGTTGCTTTTAAGCAGAAACTTATAAAGCTGTCTGAATGCTGGGGTCTGTACAGATATGTGAAATTACAATTTTCTCTTTGGAATCATCTACCAGGGATTTTCCTAAGCAGCAGCCTCCTTTGGGAGAAGGTCATGACTGAGCCTCATGACAGGGTTGGCTGGTGCGGACACAGAGGGTGGTGGTGCCACCTCCTCATTTATTTGACAACAGGAGTTTATTTTAGTTGGTTGATGGTGTGGGGATCATGAAGCATGTTGGTCAGGCCCCAGGTAAGATTTTTGAAGGAGAACGGCCTCATCATCTATTCAAAGTTTCCATCTGGAAGTTTGAAAAGTAGGTAGTGTTGGATGCTTGTGTGAATATGACCACTTTGATGGACTGATGCTGGCTGCCTGAAGGATGTAAGGATTCTGATACAAGAACTGAGATTAACAGAGAGGACCAGTCAAGCATGGGAAGGGCAGAGTGGTGGCTTCTGTGCCTGGTCACCCATTTATGGATAGCACACTGGGAGGAAGTAAGAATCTGATTGCTTAGAGCTGAGGCATATTGATTTGGACAATTCCACACTGAACAAAGACATGGTGTGACAAGAAAGTGAGGGCTACAGCAGCTTAGTGACAGGTAAAAGACCCTTACTGTTCCGGTTAGTTTGGGGCTACACAGACACATGACACGTAGTAGCATTTTTAGATCATAAAGTCAGGCTGCCAAATTTCAGTGTCTTATTCATTTCAATATAATTCATATTTGATTCTATGGCAACTCTTGGTCAAAGCCCTGCTTTTGACCTTAGTTCTGTGGATTTGGTGTCAAGCTGTGATGACCCACCTGCCTGTCTTGAGAAAGTGGTGATATGTGGATCATAAGAGGTTTGATTGGCCAAACTGTGGCCACTGAGAGCTTGTAGAGAAGGGATTTCCTTGAGTAGCTGACATGAAATCTTCCCTGTTCCAGTTGTGATGTGAACTTGATGTTATGTAACTAGGTGGTACAGAATCGAGGGCAGAGGACGGGGGTCAGAGATATGCAAAGGGCCTCTGTTTCCACTGTCAGCCCTGAAAAGGTAATTTGGAGTTTTGCTTAATTCTGGAAGCTCCTTAAGTCTTGGGCTCTCATTAGTATCGACAGACCTCAGAGTTGGGCGGGTTCAGTTCCAGGCACCACAATGAAGTGAGCTATGATCTTTCTGCTGGTAGAGGGTCTTACTTTCAATTTGTTTTTTTTAAAAAAGCAACATCTATGAAGCACAGTAAAACAAAATGTAATAAAGTGCAATGTACCTGTATGCACAATATTCCAGGAGCCAAACTTGTCACTTAAGGAATGACAGTTTTTACTAGCTTCCTATTAAAATGATAAAAGACAAACAATAATTTGACAAAAGAATTGTAACCAAAAGCAGGGAAAACAAACAAAAAACTCCAACAACTGTGCACACTGTTCTGATGACGGGTCCTACACATGCTCAGCTCTGCAGGCATCTCAGTGGCTCCATCAGTCCTGCTCCCACACACTGTGGACTTCTGCCACCACCCTGAATGCACCTGCCAGCATAACCAGGTCCTTGGGTGCCCAGCAGGTTCAGGGTCCGTCACAGTGGAATGGTGCTAATCTCTCAGGGAGAATGAAAGGGGTGACACTTTGGTGTCGACTTGGTTTGCTTCATGTTTTGGCACACCTTTGGTTTCTCCAAAATAAAACTGTGGTGTGCTCATTGGTCCAGCATCCAGAAAGACGGCAGAAAACTGCCCTGCGGCGTTCCTCCTTGCTTTTCTTGTTTTTCTCGACTGTGCCCTGTACTAGGAACTGCCACTGCCATGTGTGCCCTCCGCTAAGCGCTCCACGTCTGCTGTCTTGTTTGATCTGTGCTCACTCAGAACAGCCCTGCTCTACTTGTCCGCCTCACTGTACAAATGTCTCTACTTTAAGGCTGTGTGTTATGTTAAACAATTGGACTGTCATCTATTGAAACCATAAACTGCTTCCTTCTGCCTCTTGCCAGGAGCAGCTGAGCTCATTAGCTGAACCAAAACATTGGCTTTAAAGAGAAGTCAGATAGAAAGGAGCAGGGAGGGTGGCTTTGTGGCCAGCATGGTCTCCCAACTCAGCCTCTGCTGGCCTCCTTCCCACACCCTTCCCTTTGTGGGACAAGGCAAGGTGATTAATCTGCTTTTCAAGCTAGAAGGACACAGTGGCCTCAGAGTGGTAATTTATGAATTTTTTGTCCTCACCAACCACCTCAGGCAAAATCAATTTGCACGATGCTGAGATGAACAACTTTTTTTCTTACAAGTATATTTTGGTCTTCCATAGAATATTCATGGTTATTTCTAGACAAGAAAAAGAGGTTCTAATTTTATCTGTAGTGTTTTACCTTAGATTTAAGTTCTTACTTAGCTAATTAAAATCAGGATGCCCTAACACTACCCTCCAACCTGCTTTCCTCAAAAGTGCTAAGCGCTGCACACTAAGGGGGTAGGGGAAACTGACCTTGTCTTACGTGGTGCACAAAGGAGGTGGCCAGGGCTGCCTGGACTTGGACAGCAGGGCTTTCTTCCTGGCATTTCTTAGCAAGCCACCGTTTAGCTTATTGTGGAGGCTTTTCTCATATCTGAAAAGATACACAAACTACTATTGGCATAACCTGACCATTTTCAGTTTTCTTTTGTAGACCTGATTTTTTCACTAGTAAACCCACTACTTCTTTGTAATTTTGTTTTTGTGCTTACAAAAGTAATACTCTTGGTTAAAAAATAAAGTTGTTATTACAGAAATGCAAGTTCTTTTCTGTAATGCTACGCCCCAGGTACGGTTTAGGACTCATGCCTACATGTGTTACATATACACTCACGTTACACAAGCAGCTTCGGGACCTGACTTGTTCAGAATCCATTGTGCACGCTTTCTGCGTTCATATCTCCTGCCTGCCCCATTCTTCGCAACTTCAGTTTCCCCTGTGTGTAGACACTGCGTCACAATTTGTGTAACCAGAGCCGGTTATTTGCAGTTGTTTTTTTTTTAATTAGCAATATCATGATGAACATCTTCGAACAGATACTGCGCATAGCTATGGGAGGGTTTTTAAAGAATGAATTCTGCCCTGGCTGGGGGACTTAGTTGGCTGGAGTGTTACCCCATACACCAAAATATTTTGGGTTAGGTCTACGGTCCAGGCACATGTGGAAGGCAACTGATTGATGTTTCTATATCCCCTCCTCTTTCTCTAAAATCAATAAATATATCATCAGGTGAGGATTTAAAAAAAATGAATGAAATCTGCAATATACATCCATAGTAACATTGTTCTTTTACTTTGCATTTCCTCAATTATTCCAATGCTGCAACTTTGACAGTAAATCATCTTCTGAGGTGCTTGGGCACGAAGCTGCTACTCCTTTCCCTGCCATAGCCCTGTCCGCCTTTCTTCTCCTTCATCAGAGGAGAAACAAAACAGAATCTGTGGAGATTTGCCTCCCACTGTGGCGTCATATT
The DNA here is from genome assembly GCA_004024845.1 of Tonatia bakeri. NCBI lineage: Eukaryota > Metazoa > Chordata > Mammalia > Chiroptera > Phyllostomidae > Tonatia > Tonatia bakeri. The sequence goes on from PVIA01000555.1 coordinate 168,258, forward strand.
TGTGGGTCTCCAAGGACAAAATGTGCCTGAGCCAATGGGAGGAACAGCAGAGTTGTCCAAAGATCTCCTCTAACACCCTGAGACCACCGCGGGCTTCCAGGGTGGGCTGTGCCCCTTGACCCCTTGCTGATTCCATCATCTCTAAAAGACAGAGTTTGAAAGTTTTAAACAGGACTATTGTGCAGACAGAGTTACTATTTCTTGACTAATTATTTGACTTAATTGTGAGTGCTCACAAGTAAGCTGTCTGGTATGTAGCCACTTTTGCCAGCCAGCAGCTGGGCTCAGACTTTAGCAAGTCTACTTGGGAATGTAATTTAGTGCCATTATAAAAGGAAAAAACACACATTTAAGTACTGTGTGGGGTTTAATGAGCATGGAGTGTTGAGTTGAGCAAGCTGTGGGTGTTGGAATTTAACCTTTTTACACACAAAATATGTTTTAAAATCTTTGTTTTGTTGCCCCTAGATTATTTGCAGGTGTCTTCCCTCGAATGGCAGCTATCAGTCTGGGAGGTTTCATCTTTCTTGGTGCTTATGACCAAGCTCGCAGCTTACTGTTGAAACTTGGCAAAGAGAGCCCGTGAACCCCAGGGCCCTGCATCCCCTTCTTTCATGAAGGGGCCATGCTGTGAGAGCTGATCCAGTCCAGCGAGCAGCTGTTCGGCCATCTGAACCACAGAATCAGTGCCGAGACCCAGCTCTGCAGAACACGACGTGGAGAACACGTTTTCTGTGCTATGGGCTGGCTGGAATGAGTCATCAGCCTGTGCGCCAGAAAGAGAAACAATGTCCGTAGAGACACTCTGAATAATTTTCTCAGAACCACTTAATAAATAAGTTTGGTGATGTAGAGTCCTGGCCTCTCAGAGCTTTCATTTGGTTGTATTAACCTTTTGTTTCCTGCCCCATGATAGCCGATTTGACAGAGACAGCTATAATTTTAAAAGAATGGCTAGACTGGGGAAGGGAGGAGCTAGGAAAACGGTGGTACATAAGAGTGCATTCCTCTCCTGGATTAAGCACTACTGTGTAGGCGTACAGCTTTGTTGGAAAGAAGGAACTACAGGTGCATGTCAGCATTCTTGCTGGGTAGCCAGGCTGTGCCCTCAGATGTAACCTGTAAACAAACACAACTGTATCTGACAGAGAAGTTTCCAGTGGCCCGTGTGGTGTGTGAAAGAAGGCAAACAGTTGCAGGTCCATGACTAGGCAGGCCTCCTGGGCTTGGGGGCAGAAGGTGTGCGGGGGCCTTGGTGGCAGCTGGGCTGCACTCCACTCTTTTCCATTTCAGACTGAAGGATGGGCCAGGCCAGCTTTGCAGACAGTGTTATTTCTTGGTTCCTAATCACTAAGCTTTTCCTGAAGTTTTAAGCTCAACACTGGAAACGGACGGAATGAAATGGGAAGGTAACTATTCTAGAGTTTGACTAGTAAGCTCCAGGTGTTGGAAAAGTTCAGAATCTCAGAAATCTAATGCAGCCGTTTCTTCCGTAGCGCCACAGTACACCATTCTGCTCTAAGGTTTTTTTTTTTTGGGGGGGGGTGGGCAGGAGGGCAGATGATAATTAAAGGCAGAATGACTGCATTTATCAGGGCATCTCTGGAATTAAAAGGGGTGAAGTGATGCTGGTTAATGTACACAGAAGAATGACCCAAGCCACACACTGATGCGGACCCTGGCTCGTGGGGTCCACGTCATTATGAATGAAAATGAGACATTCACACGGATTACCGAATCTAGCGGAGGAAAAGGGACAGCATGGCTTTTTTCTCAAGGAGAGCAAAAGCCCCAGCCCTTGCTCCAATAAGCTTTTATTGTCTTCCTGGGCACATTACAGGAAGGTCCTCATCAACTATGCACAGGCTCCCTTTAGGTGGTTACCTTTTACAGAAAACACAGGAGCCAATGCTGCTAATCACATCACAGAAGAGGGATAAAATGAAAAGGCAAAAGTGGTTGAACCAGTTACACTCATCTTCGGAAGGTTTGGCATGGATTTTCAGAAGTTGCTTTGCAGTAAATGTCCTCAATTCAGGGTGAGGGAGTTTTAGCAAAAAGCAAGTCTCAAAGCGGCCTAGGTACATTGCATGCCTGATTCCCCACGAGGGAACCTATCCGTGGGTGTGGGTCATGTGCATCTCCGAGTGAGAGCTGGGCCCACGCCACGCAGAACAGTCTACTACAACACACTTAACATTTATAAATGAAACTTTATTAAAGACACTTCAATGCCATTTGTTAGACACTTCAATATTTTACATGTTTTTCAATGTACATTGTACCAAAATCTCTATAAATAAATAACTTTGTACATGAAAGTAATACTTCCTCTTTCACATTGCCTCTCAGAAGCAGCAAATTCACATATGTTGTGGAAGTAACAATCAGTTCACTGTTAAGAACAAAATTCTAAATGTGCTTACCTTTTGGAACAGTGATGACATTTGACAGTAAAATTTAACAAAGCAACCATTTTGTCAATATACCTTCAGCTATTTGGCTAAAGGACCTTGCTTTCTGAGCTTTTAAGGACCTTGTTACTTTCAATGTAATTTTTCCTGAACTATACATTGGCACTCACAAGATGGTTAGCTACTGGTCTCAAAAGTGCAAATATACGCAGAACCGAGGTCAAGGGCTAAAGCTTGCAAAGTCCAAGCCTGGGTCCGTGCGTGCGAGGGAATGCATGGACAGGCCTGCTCCCAATCCTCAGTCAAGATAAGCTAGCCCTGGAAAGGAAGGACTTGATCCTTTTTCTCCCCTAAGATCAATATAGTATTAGTCATATTGGCAGACTATAACATCACTGAAAAATCCACAGGTATCAACAGCAGCAACTTCTATCTCATTAGAAAGCCTCAAATGATACTGACAAGACCACACTTGCTTTTATCACAGAAGGAAGGGTTAATGGTTCGGACCAAATGCTGGTGGTGGATTAATAACCCCCTCATGCTTGTTACAACAAAAACCCAAAACTATGAGAAAGTCACTCACTTTCCCCCCATGGGTCTGGGCTCCACAGGGGGGGTCTGCGGCAGGAGGCACTACACATGAGCAACACTGACATGAAGTTACTTCCAATGCAAACCAAGTCTCTGCCTATAAAGTATCCCAGGGGCCTGTCCTATGATGTACGACTCAGGTAGGACTTTCCATCCTTCCCACCCACTAAAGCTCCTCAGAGCAAATGTGGTTTTTAGCTTCTATAAATTCTATCCATACATTAAGGCACCAGAACTATCCCCTCTCCTTCCAAAATTAAACAGCAACCTGATATGAAAAATAATATTGTCAAAATTGTACAATTTTTTTTCTGTTAACCATGCACTAAAGATTAAAATATCCTCTGTAAAAGATATATAATATATATGAAATCTCTGAAAACTCTTATGTACAACGGTATCAAATAGTTTTCTGCCTTTTGTACACAATAGCCTCCTGCATTCTGTGACTTCAGCTGCAAGTCCTTTAAACTACTGACACTCCACATGGAAGTTAAAACTGTACAGATCAGTGACGCTTGAACCCAAGCTTCCTCACAGCCTCTCCTACCTCTCTTTCCCATAGAGATTGCCACAAGAGCTGAGGTAGACAACACCTAGATCTGCGGTGCAAACAGCAGCGGCCCACTCCGTTTCCCAGGGAGCTGTTTTGTCAGTGGTGTGGACTCAGTACCGGAGTCACATGCTCTGGGGAGTTGTCCGTTGGAAAGAAGCAAGTGCTGGCCTTCGCTGGGGATGTGGGGAAAGCCCGAAGGGGCTCGTGTGAGCTCAGAACTGCCAGGAGTTAATGTAGAGGAAGGCTGGAGGTCTGTGGAGTCTGGCTCACACAGCCTTGCTAATGTCCACGAAGAGGCCCCTAACAAGAAAGGAGAGGGCACGTCAGACCCTCTAGCCTGGCTGTTTCCGTGCCCACCCCAGATGCTGGCGACTCCTGGGATGAAAGTAAACATTTACCTTTGCCATCTGGAGGTGCCCCAGACTTTTTCTTCAAGGACATCAGCATTCTGTCATGGTTACTGGGATAGAGGGACTCCCTGCAGTCAGTGTGGGGCCTGTCCAGAGTCCCACTGGGCAGATGTGGAGAATGTTCTTGGTCACTTCGACTGGGCTCCTGGCTGCTTGGTGTACCTGGTTGTGTACTGACTCTGGACACAGGCTGAGGACAGAAGGCTTGTTCCTTGGAGTGACTGTCCATATCAGTGTTGCAGTCACTGCATACAACTGGGCCACTGTGCTCTGCAACACACAGCCAGAGATGATGAGAACCATCAACTGAGGCCTCCACCCCCACACAGAGGCTGCTGTACTCCACCTCTGTGAGGCCAGAGCCCCACTCATCAACTCTGCAACCTCCCATGCTCCCAGTATGTTCACATAAAAACGACTGGGCAACATCATGCCATTAAGAATGGGTCTTCCATGTTTAAACATTTCAGATTAAATTCTTTGTCAGACTTTGGTCACAGAAAGGAATCCCATTTGAAGAGACCACACAGTTCAGAAGCCAGGAGTCTTTTGAACAATTAGAAACATAATCTCCAGAGCCCTAGTGAAAAGGTCCTTTTGTTTGGGCTTTGCCTTTATTTAGGTTGCTTATAAATTTGGAAAGTTCACGTCCAGACTCACCACACCATCAGTTTATTTTAGACATCCTGCTCAAACTCAGAGAGAGCCAGGCCCCACACAACTTCCACTGAATGCCAACTTCTGAGATAATCTTAGACAATAATGTGTCCCCCCACACTTCGTTATCGAGGTCAGCCCAGATTTGGATTTCAAGAACAAAATACCTCCTGACATACCCATCTTCTGTTGACCAGGTGTGCCATCGGCTTTCTCCATCACTTTCCACGGCTCCTTATTGTACCCAACACAGAGCTTGGGCTGCCTGCAGGTAACCACGTGAGCATCTGCCTCTGGATAGAGACCTGCATCTCTCGGACAAACACCTGCAATAGAGCCCCACACTGTTGGATATGCTGGGCCTAGCACATCACAGAAAGCCTGAGGGAAAGAATGGACAACGCTGCTAGAACAGCCATTTCTAAAGTGTTCTCTAGCGTGATGGTTCACAGGCCCCTTTTCTAAGACTGCCTTCCCTGTGGGCAGACCTTTCAGCACTCAGCCCTGGGAACAAGTTCCTATAAGGATCAACTTGCCCTGAGCATGTGCTCTGTCTCCCCCACTGAAGTCACTGAGCCTTGTGAGAGTTTTGAGAATGAGAGGAGTTAAGACTCTTAGCAAGAGATGCTAAGCCCAATATAGTGATTTCCTAGGGGATGAGGTTTTAAAACTTTGTAGAACTTGCATAGGGAGGTCCCAAACCCCAACAGGCTTCCATCACCAGCCTTCCAGGTCAAATGGGCTTGATGTAATGCCATGCGCCTGCCCTGGGAGAGGGCTGAAAGCTACCTCCTGCTCACGGGAATAGTCACATCAGACTTGGAGGCCTTACCATTGCTCTCAATGTGTCCATTGGCCTGATGGCCACCCTCAGTCCTGAGCACAGTTTCCTGTCGGTCAGAAAGGGTCCCCTGAGAGGAGAGGTAGCTTGGAACATCTGGAGGCATGACGGTCTCATCTACAAGGAGACAGGACAGTCACCCACCAGGTGTCCCAATCCTTTGTGGTAACAAGGATATAGACACAGACACAGGATCCCTCAATGATAGCTGTCAAGGCCGTGCAGAGATTGTGTGGAGTCTTGCACTCAAGAGGCTCTCCCAGGATGTGCTGAGCCTTACTTTGTACACAGGTGTAAAAAGTGTGGCAATCAGATGCCCAAGTGCACAAAAGAGAGGAAGTAGTGATGGGAAAGAACCGAGCTACAGAAACACAACACTGAGATCACTGTGGCTACAATCTCCCATGTGGCAACACAGCATGTGCCCAGGATGCCTCTGAATTACCAAAGAGACAGAAAATTGCAGAGTTCATAATTGGAGAGTATTCCCACTTAACGCTAAATTCCTGGAAGTTAAAAGAGTATCAATGACACTAAAGCCTCAGCTGTCCAGAATGGCTCCATATTCCCATATGTTCTAGAATTTTAATACACTGAAATCCTTCAAGGGCCTCTGGACCTGGCCTCCCTCCCAAACATCACTGCTCTCCTCCCTGAAAACTGACTTGGCCAGTGGGGACTCACCTGTGTTGGTGACACTGTACTCCTCACTCTTCTTCCTGGTCTGGTAGATGATGCACACCCAGACCAAGGACGTCAGGACGATGCTGCACACCACAGCGATTGTGAAGATGCCTGCGGTGGTGCCATCCCTCCTGCAGCTGGGGCTGGGCAGGACACTCAGCTGGCTGTGAGCCCGCTCCGTGCCCAGAGCGTTGGACATCTCACAGGTGTACTGGCCTGCGTCCTCAGCCACCACGTTCTGCACAACCAGCAGCTGGTTGCCAGGGGTGAAGTGGTGCCGCTCAGTGAGGCTCAGAGGGCGGTCCCCCTTGAGCCAGGTGATGCGGGGTGGAGGGCTCCCGGCTGCCTTGCACTGGAGAGCCACTGTGTCTCCCATGGACACCACACGGTCTTCCAAGGGCACCACCAGGGATGGGGTTTCTGCAAGGCAGAAGAGATCTTAGAGTTATTCCGGAGGTCCCAGTGGCTTTTGGACAAAGGACAATCCACCACATGAGTGAAATGCCATATGAGATCTTCTACTGGAGTGGCAAGCTTTTCAGAAGCCCTTCTAACACACTGACTGAGTCACTGCCATGCTGGGGGTGGCTCCTACATGGACAGTGAACTGGCATCTTCTGTTCCCTAACCGTCCTATGTTTCTACACCTATCCTGCCCCATTCAGAGGTGGTTCTCATCTACAGTGTTTATACCTAAGCCTTTTTTTTTAAGAGATGAAATCACTTGTTCAAAAAAATCTTAGAAGGTAGCTAGAATGTTTTCAGAAACAGCTTACCACATTTCTGAACCTCAAGGCTCCAAAGATGGTTTCAGAACCTTGCCTCTAGGTATCTGTGATATTTAAGTAAACCTCTGTCATACACACACATGAACACATGTAAACACCCAGTGTAGCAACAATCGAACCTAAGACAGTCAGGGTGGCGTTCGCTGAAATGGAGCCGGCAGAGTTCTGGGCAGTACAGCTATAAACCCCCATGTCGTCTATTTTCACATCAGTGATGAAAAACACGTCATCGTCGGGCATGACATGCATGCGCCGCTCACGAGCGGCAGGGAAATCTGTGCCTCCGTCCTTCTGCCAGGCTATCTGGGGGTTAGGGTGGCCGGTGGCTGCACATTCAAGGCGGGCCATGGTGCCAGTCCGGATGGCGATGTCATGGGGCATTTTGGTGAATGACGGCAACACTGTAAAACACAATCAGGCTGGGTTATGGGATGCAAAGGCCAGCATAACCTTCTGGCAAACAGCCCTCCCACCGAGCCTAGATGTCGGCTCACCACCCTTCATGCCAAGGTCTGCCTACAGCCACTACGCTCACCTCTGAAAGAGTACTATTATGTCCCCAAGGCAGCCCCGCTGCCCACGCCCACAGTGGAGCACTTCCATCCATCTCTCTGTACCCCTGAGACTGGTGGCACCCCCGCAAACCAAGGCTTTCAATGAAACATTTCCCCTGTCTCTCACACGGTGACGCCCCATAAATGCCAGGGCCTAGTGCTGGCCCACCATGAGTACTGGCAGAGAGCCTGGGAAACAAACATCTGCTGCAGCAAGAAGCAACCACAGAGGGAGGCTGACATGCCCCGCCCCCTGGAGAAAGCAGGGGGTGAGCTCTCCTTCCTGAAGAAACCCATCCAGAGAGGGAGTGTCAGGCCATGTTACTGGGTACGCGCAAGCTGAGAGCACTCATCCCGCATTCTTACCCCAAATATTCCCTGATACACTGGGAAGCATTCAGCCACATATTCCAGTCAAGGTTACTTTGGTGCGGAGTCTAACAGTTTACTGAGTTTTTGAGAAACAATGAGGACTCCCTCAGAAAAGCCAAGACAACCAGCCAAAGTGTGGTAAAGAATATGTTTTTCTGTGGTCTGCAAGGGCTTAAGAACACATTAATTCTAGTGCTTTTTTATTAGAGGTTTAAAAATCAGGAAAATCTTGTTAGGTTACAGGGGCAGGGTAGTTAACTACTAAACTAAAGCTCTATACCTCTCTCCTTCTGTTCTAAACTCACTACAACAAACAGCAGTCTTGAAGAAAGCCACCTCAACAGGCTCCAGAGCTGTTTGCAGAGTAACAATTGACTGTCAAACATCCACAGGACCATTTGCTCTCAGGCTAGCCCTCACGCAGCTGTGCACGCCACAGCCTCTGAGAAGTGCGCCTGGCTGCCCCCACCACTAAATAAAAGACTTGGGCTCACAATTTCAGTTAACATAATAACAGCATTAAAAAGTCCCTCAAAACAAAGACTCTGCTGAAAAGAACTCTTTAATCTTCAAAACTTGTTCTAGGGCTAATGAAGGAGATAGTACTAGTGAAACAGGACTGTCCCAATGATGCCATGTGACTGCCGTCTCAATCATCTCCACAGGGGTAACTGACTGAACAGTCGCACGCGGACTCCTAGGAGCCGAGCACCAGGATAACAAGATGGCGCCTCCATACCGTTCACAGTGAGCCTGGCCTTGTGTGAATAGGTGGAGCCAAAGTGGTTGGTGATGACACACTGGTATCGGCCCTCGTGCCTGAAAGTGACACGGCGGAGGTGCAGGATGGTGGTATACTCCATCACTTCCCCGTCCTGTGCCCGGACGTGGGCGAAGTTCTCCATGTCGGCGTTGACCAGGACCTCATTGTCCTTCTTCCAGGCAAAGGTCATAGGGGAGCTGCTGCTGCTGGCTGCTGAGCATGTGAACCGGATGTCCTTGCCCACCACAGCCATGGTTGTCTCTGGCTGGGTGATAATCTGTGGCTTCGGTAAGTCATCTGGGGAGAGAAGAGCCAATTCTAAGTCCCCCAGGCACCTAGGACACAGAAGAACCAGCTGCTGTTCCAGGTCCAGAAACAGCAGGACCTCATATCCTTGGATGTGGGAAGGAGGACTTTGGCAGGTACACTGGCTATGGCTATACCCAAAAAGTGGGAGCATAGGAGCTCCCATATCCCTAGAGGCACTCCTGGTCAGGACCATCAGAGCAGGAACCACAGAGCTCGGGGCAGACCAGGAGGCAGCAGAACTCACACCTGTCTGGCAGTTCCAGGTAGGCCTGGGAATTCCACTCTGGCTCCTGCTCAGAGCACAAACCAGGAACCACTCAAATTCATCGTTCTCTGACCACATCTTACTGACCACAAGGCTGCATTATTCCTATCTGAGCTAGTGCACTGGACTTCAGCCAGCCCTGGGCAAAAGATGGCAAGACCTACATTCCAACAATCAGAAGAAAAAAGAATTCCAAGCTACAAGTACAGATTTCAGTGGTTTGAGAAACAGCAAGAGGGCAAGTCAACATTAAGGAATTATTTTTATGCAGCTATTCTCCTGAGATTAGTTCTTCCTGTATTTAACCTTTCAATCTTGGGGTTGGAAAGAAACACATTAATACCCCAGCCTCACACACTGAGCAAATTCACAGCTAAACCCAGTCTCCAGCACCCTCTTGAAACAACACAAATTATCTTCTCATAACTGATTATTCTGATTTGTAACTGAACCAACCCCTGCTCCTTTCTGATTAAACACGTGGATGCCAAGAACCACATAACGAGGCAACTATGCAGTAAATACTATGTGTGGTTTCAGTGGAAAATAAATTGCATCCAGCAGCTGATTGGTAACCATGGACTAGGGTTTAACTCTGATCATAGGAATCACTCCCATAATGAAGAGCTCCTCCTGGCTCCTTGCCCTTCGTGGAAAACAATCACAAAGACAGTCTTACCACACACGAAACTGTCTGGCAGAACAGAGAAAATGCTTTGGCCCTTCAGTGATTCCGGGTGGGCACAGGTGGCTGTCACGAAGGCCTGCAGCATCCTGCCCAGTAACCATGGGGGCAGCCACTTCAGCTGGCAGTCACACAGGAAGCTATCACTGCTGATGCGGCTGCAAGAAAAACACAAGGGATGTTTGAAGTGTGATTGAAAAAAGGAATATTCTCTCAGACACACAACGATCCACCACTTCTGATCAGCTTCTGCCATTCACACCCACAAACCGGAAAGGGAAATGATTCTTCTCCCAGTTCCTCTTCAATCACATAGAATCTACCTGGAGATTCTGATAAAATGTACCTTCTGGTTTACTCAGTGGGTTGGGGCTGGATCCAAGATTCTGCATTTCTATCAAGTTCCCAGGTGATGCTGATATGCTGGCCTAAGGACAAACCTGAATAACACCAAGCTGGAGTTCACACATGGTCTGGGATGGACACTGCTCTCACCGGACCCTGGGGAGGCCAGCTCACCTCTCCTGGCCTCTGACCATCCCATGGGGAGGGATGATGCTCTCCTCTTTAACCACTGGGAGTTTCCAACTTCAATCAGAGACTTTGATCTAAATTCTGAAACAAGTTCTGAGAAGGGCTCTATTTCTATATGACTTATCTCTTTATTTGGCAAAGCTGCATGTTTTCTTCCAAGTGTAAGCCTGGCTGACGGCTTCTGTCTTGTTTGTGTATTTATCTCTACACCAGCCCTGTCGGGAGGCCGGCAGCAGTCGCCTCCGCTCCCTAAATAGCACTTGTTAGTTAACTGCCACTGCCCAGGGAGCATGAGAATGCACAACTTTGGTTTTGTGAGGCTCCAACCAAAACAGAATATTTTCTTCTTCATTTCTCAGCAACTGAGGATCAGCTTTTTAAACAGAAATCTGAGTCGCCACCTCAGTGGACATTCTTTCCTGAGGAGTCACTCGAAGATAAGCCGACCAAAGAGCCTTGCAGCCCTGTTCCTGGAAGACCTGAAGGCCATGTGTGCAGAACAGGGTCCGGCCCACAGCAAGGATGAAGATGGAGAAAGAAGACACACAGGCTTCCCTGTCACCACCTGTCTCTAGGACGTGTGCCTAGAAATTCCAAAATGTCACATGGGCCAATATTATGGCAATAGCCTCCTTTTCTACCCGCCATTTTCCTCAGACATCACACACAGCAACCAAATGGACAGTTTTTGTGTTTTCTTCCATTTTACTCTGGCCTTCTAATGCGCAGAGAAACTTGCCCTAGTATACAGCATGGGAAATTGAAACAGAAGCCCGAGAACCCAAGGCTGACTAAATTTTGTAAAATCTACTCTTCCCTCCTGCTCCTCATCATTCCCAGATTAGTCAGGCCTCTTAACATATTAAACTTATTCCAGGAAGTGCTTTTTTAAAGACCCAAATAACTGCTCTCAAAGCCATTATAAGCGAGATGCTTGCCCATATTAAACTTTAAAACCAGCATTAGATTTTGAATCTATTACTTGGTGGGCAGGTAACTCTGCTTTGAGACGTCTGGGGGACTGTTCTGCTACGGAGTTACTGTAGGGGCAGGGGCACTGTCACAGTGAACCATGAGGACACAGCCAAGTCCTGCTCAGCAACTGAGGAGCTTCCCAGCACAGGCATGTGTGTGGAGGGAAAGGCTGCCATCTGGACTCAAACCTCATCACCTTGGTGAAGAGCAAGAAAAAAAAATGTAATGGGTGAAGAGCTCCCCATGACAGGGCATCTGGCAAGACTGTCCCGTTCTACATAGTCAACAGGAAAGCCTGGGTGTTACTGCACAAAAGTCTAGAGGAAGACAGTGGGATTTCACTGTGAGGCTTCAGGCACTTAAGCGGGGGACAGGGACATATTTCATTCGAGCCATGAGAATACATTGGGGAAAACAGACTTGCCATTTGTTCTTGATCAGAAATAGTGTGGAAGGGTCAAGCCTCACACCACACAGTGAGTCTGTTGGCCTGGGTCCCGAGGACTTCCTTTTTTCTCCACAATGACAGCCACCTCAAACAGACGTCCAGACCTCAGAAGCCACTGGGTACTCGGGGTTGAGAGAAAGCTTTCCTAAATGATAAGTTCGGACCAACAGGATAGACGAAGAGGAAAGGGAACCAGACACTGACCCCTGACCTCCCATCTACATACACACATTGCTTTAAAGACAAAGGCTGAGATGAGAGACTAGACAAGGGCATGGCCAGCAACCCCAAGGCTCTGCAGACCACCGTCACTCCTCCCTCACCACCTAAATGCACTGCTTTGCCAACTTCTTCAGCTGCCACTGCCAGCCATTCCAACACTCAGTGCTGGCTTCCACATTGCACTGTCATGATTCCAGCTCTGAGTGTGTTTCTAATCATCACATGTGGAAATTTACCCAGAGGGTGACTAAGCACATAGTAAAACCTGCCATGATTGGATGGGGGAAGAAAATGACCAAGTGGAATTAACTGTTTCTCTCATCGGAAGGCTGGGACCAGGGCCAACCACAGCTGGGTACATGCAGTGACTGATGGGAAACTCAGGCAGAGGGCCAAGGTGGAGTCTCCAGAACTGAGCAGATGTGTGGGGTGTAGGGGGTGTCCAAGCACCTGGAAGGGTCCAGTTAATCCCGACTAGAAACTGGAATTTTTAGGAGGCCAAAAGGAAAATCTTATCTCTGTGTCCTTCCCGCTTTCTCTCAAAATACTCTCTTCCCATTTAATTAGATTTTGTCAACTTACATTATATTTGAAAAGTTTCAAAAGCAGAAACATTGATGGAAACATAAATACTCATGTCCTCACCACTTAGATACTACAATAAATGCTTCGTTATGTGTGCTTCATCACCTATCCACGTAGCTATCCTTCTATGAACTCCCAATCTAAAATCATGACCCTTATACAAAAAAGCATCTACTCAACAGACTGGAATCTCACAGCAAAGAAAAGGTGCCCCCTAGAGGAGTGTCATCAGGGACCTGCTTCTGCTTTGGTTTCCAACTACGGGGACTACAGCTCCCTATTTCCCCATTCCTACTTCCACCCCCTACAGTCTAGTGTCCACCAGGCGCAGCCTCAGGAAATAAGTCAGGGTGCAAAGATGCCCACCCTTGGCCTCTCCACTCTGTCAGCGCAGCTTGAGGAAACTAATATCATAGCTAGGACTCACTGTCTACAGGATCAGACTTATGTATAGGAATAATAAAGGAAACTTGAGTATCACCAGTTGAATACCTAGATTAGCTCCTCTTCCACAGACAAGGACACAAGTAAGCTCTTCTAACCCTTGTCACCCAAGAGCCTCCACAGTGGCAGTCTACAGTGGCAGCACTACCACCATGAACTCCAAGGGGACCTTCAAAACAGATATGGGCGCGGCACCACTTCCCTGTCCCATAGCCATATGTGACCATGCCATAGATATGTCTGTCCTGCTCACAGCCCACCAAGTTCTTTAAAGAAGCCCCTCTCGACAAAGGACCTTCATTTTAAAATTCCAAACATGAAAACTTGTCCCTGACACAACTGTAGGGATGCCTGTACCTGTTCTGGAGCATTCACTGCACATCATTCAGAACAGCGGGAGTAAACCACAGCATGCAGCCCACTGGCTCTGCAAACAAACTCACTGGTGCACAGCTTGCCTGTCCCTTTATGTATTATCTATGGCTGCTTCCTGATACAATAACAGTTGTCAACACAGAGATCCTATGGCCCACAAAGTTGAAAATATTTCTAATGTGGCCCTTCAAGGAAAAGTGTGCTTACCCCTGATCCAGAATAAGCCCCACATGGAATTTTTTTAAAAGACAATTTAACTTGCACACAATGATAAATGATCACACCTATTACATAAGATGAGACACAATCCAGATAAGGCGTTTCTTACTCTGAAATTCTCTACTCATGTTAACCATGGTCTTGGAGTCCCAGGTACTCACAGCTCTTTGAGATTCTTCATCTTCACAAAGGCATCAAACTGGACAGATCTGATAGCATTCTCGCCAAGGTTCCTGCAAAAAAAATACTCTTTACTTACGCAAAGAACTCTGGGTACCCTTCAAGTCAGCCCCGTGTTTGAGCTAAGAGGCTCAGGTATTTTTCAGGACAGCTGTGGCTTTGCAAATGAGCCACAGGTACCAGGCAGATACCTGTGTCCTTCTGTAATTCCAGTGTAAATGGCTATCATTTCACATGTGTTGATGTAAGCATATGGAATAATGCTGGAACCAAGCCAGCCTCAACGGCAGCATCAGAGCTAGGTTAAGGCCTGCTCAACAAGCCCACAGGCAAACCTTTCCCAACAGAAATCAAACTTGACTCAAGGACAAAATAAACTAAGAATCAAGTACTGGAGTCATCTGCCCCAGAACCACCACACAGGAGAAAAATCACTCAGCAAAGCTCAGCAAGTAGTCAGCACTGTTAGGCAGTTCTAGTGGAGGTACAGGCCTCGGCCAGGACAAAATACCCTTGCCGAAGCGGGAAGGAGACCAGGGCCTGCGGAGGAGCTGGTTCAGGGGTGAGGCAGGGCAGGAAAAGGAAGAGTGGATTTATCCAAACACCAATGGCATTAATTGGGAGCTCACAGACTGACCATATATTCTGTAACTGTCCCCAGCACAAGCAAAATAAAGGCCAAATTTGAAGCTGACTTATAATGAGAAGGAAGCAGCTGGTGTTTCCATATTGCCTGTTTCTTGGCTTATAAAGATGTGATTAAATTGCTAGCAGGCATCCCTAGCCCTGCATTTGGCAGCCCTGGGGTCAGGGAGGGTCTGGTGAGATACTCACAGGTGCTCCAAGCCTTCCAGCCCCGAGAATGCTCTCTTAGCTACGGACTTGATCTTGTTTCCAAACAGAGTCCTGCAGTTTCCAAACATCCAAAAATGGGGGGTTGGGGGGGCGGGGGGAGGAGACACGGGATGGTTAGAGAAAGAAAATACACAATTAGGGTAGTGCTATCTGATAAGTCTGTCCAGTGAGAGGCAGGTGGAAATCTGACCTGTGCTGAGCTTATGGGTCTGAAAAGCACAGGCCTTCCCCTTTCTGAAACAAAACACTTTTATCTGTATTAGAATTTAACAGTGATGACAGGTCGGAATTGCATGCACTGTCTCGCCTAAAAAGGCCCCTTGCGATGTTAAGTGGAAATCTGCTGGTCTAGCCCTGGCTGTTTCCCTCCAAGGACCACCCAAAGGTGAGGGTTGAAGTTCAGCCATGGTCTCAGAGGAGACAGGGGGATGATTACTGTGTCAATGAGAGGAAACAGAGTCAGAAAAGGGAAGGAAAGCTCCAGAACCAAAAACTACCACCCACCTCTGAAAGCTGCATTCTGGGATCAAGGTACCCACAGGAGGCAAGAAGAGGGCAGGAGTCCATCAGGATGACTCCCCAGCTCTTGTCTTGGCCTCTTTAGCAAGAACCCAGACTATCAATGATGCCAATGGGCCCGGGCTCACTAAGTCTCAGACAGACAAGTTATCAAAGATCAACCACCAGCCCCCCACCCATAAGAAGAGGCTCCTGCTTCCAGGAAATTCCAATCTCAACCTTAGCAGTAACTGTTGAATTTTCTTAGGAACCAAAATTTGCCCCTGCCCAACACACAAAGAAGAAATGGGTCTTCTTCCACTAGGCTGTATAGTGCAAAGAAAAGTTTCTGGATAGAAGAGAAGGGACAGCAGCTAGAATATGCTGGACATTGGGAATGAAAAGAATCGAGTTTCAGTTTTTCCCTCCTCACTATCAGGTACTCTGATGAGAGCCCACCAATGTGTTCCCTCCGCCTCCTGTTAGCATGGGAACTGTCTGCCAGTGGACACCCAAAGGGAATGTGGCAGTCAGTTACATGGGCTCTGCAACTCTGACACACACGAGGATAATCTCCAGGGCTCGTTAAAAATCGACTGCTGGGAGTCGGCTCCCAGGCAGTCTCAGAATCACCAGATCAGAGACAGCGATTCCTAGGCAGCCCGTGCAGGTGGTCAGGGCAGAAAGCCAGTAGAGAAAGTCAGCCTGGTTCCACCCCTCATGCGGGGTGGGGTGCGGGTGTCCTCATCCAGGATCCACTGAGAAGTAGGAGAAAGATTTCAACTAATGGCCAGTTCCACCTTCAGACCTACATTAAGACTGGGACCCAAAAGAAAAACCAGCAAGCACCAGACCTCCCTGATAAACCATGGAAAGGAAATATACCCTTGAAGAAGTTTAAAGATGGCAGGGTAGCCCCCATGGTCCTAGCTTTAACCTAACTGTAAAAGGCCCCAGGGTCACCCAGGCAAATATGGAATGCTGCCTTGAGGAAGACAGCATCAAATGTGGACTGAGCCAGGCAGTGCCAGGAGCACTGGTGGAGGGGCTTTCTCAGTCTGCTCCCTGGGCACCATGAGCCCATGTGACCACTTCTGAGGGGCTTCCCGATGCCCCCACTTCATCAGGAACAGACTCTTCTCTCAGGGCCTCCAGTTAAGCAGCCCCACCAGTAACTCTGAGTTCAGCCTTCAGACAAAGCCAGCTCTGTTTCCTGCCTCTGGAGGTGAAGGGGAGCCAGAAGGCCAAAGATCCCTTTGCCTTTTCTTTCTCTCAAAGGCAGTCTGCGTGGATGTGAAAACAATCTCATCCTGAGTTTCTACAACCTCTCTCAATCTGAAGCTTTTATTTTAGAACAAATAAACCAAGCACACAGAGATACTGGTGGTCATGCTAACTAGCAGACAGGGCATAAACCCCACTCTCTCAGAATGCTGCCCACCTCACATTACTCAGGTCCCCAGGACGAGGTAGGTCCTATTAAATGTTTTGAACTATAGTGAAATCTCCCATAAACTAGAGCCAGGAAAAAGCTGTGCTTTATTTCACCCATTAAATATTAGTCACACTGACCTCTTTTACAATGAGGGCAGGCTGTTATTTCTAATGATGACAATAGCAATAAAACAAATTCTCAATTAGGCAGAGACTGATCACCCTGGTGGTAGATAAAAATAGGTCCTTACAGTTTCCCAGCAGACATGTGAGGAGTGTGGGGGCTAGGGCTCAGCCAGCAGACGGTGAGCCCCTGATACAGGCTGCTGTGTGGAGGAAGAGCTGGACTCTGAGTTAGGAGGATGCTCGTGCTGTCCCATGTGGTTGTGGGCCACTGAGACTTGGGTCTGCCTGATTTGAGGCTCCCAGAGAAGGGACAGCTGACCAATTTCTCCATACCACCAACTCAGAGCAGATAGTCACCCCAGGAAGCCACTCACCAAGTCCTCTCATGCATCTCCCGGCCGACCCAGCCTAGGGCTCCCACAGGTCTTTGGGCTCTTGCTAATGCAGTCCTGCAGACCCTGGGGGTGGGCAATGCTAAGATGGTGCTTGTAATGATTGAGAGTAGCCTCTTGCCCCCGCTGACTCGTCAACAATGAATACTGTTCTGTGAAGACTGGGAGATCTCCCTCAACTCGCAACCGGGGACAGTACCTACCGGGGCCCTCTCCACCCTGCAGGAATCAAGAAACTTGGCCCTATAATCCAATGCTCCATATTGTTCCCCAAACTACCATTTGCATATGCTACCCACCCTGTGTACCTCCTGGGGAATGCCATGGAAAGCACTCCACCCACAGGGCAGGCTCCTGAATCATCCACTGCACATAAGAGACTGAGTGCTCCTAGTCTGTGCCCTAGAAACCCTCCCTTCCCTCCTCACATCCTAGGACACTGCAGGCCCCCAGCAGGCTCCACAAACATTTGGCAAGTGGGGCATGGAGTTGGTGAGTATAATGATCACAGGCAAGTAAGGGAGAAGGACCTCTAGGCACATTCTTGCCTTGCCAGGGGCTCCAGTCTGAAGAACCATCCAAGATGGCTGTTCAGCAGCTACAGAACTTACTGGCAGTGCCACATCCACCCAGTCTTCACAGAGGGAAGCCTCTTATGGCTCTGCTGCTCACTGGTCTTTTTTGGAAAACATTTAAATTTCGGTCTAGTCTCTGGCATGGTTGGAAGGACCCTAGATCCTTGAATAACTGAGTAAATACCAGAGAGTTCCTAACTTCCCATTCTAAGGTAGATCCCTGGAACATCATCCCTCAGGTACTTCAAATGTGAACCCACACCAGGTCCACAGGACTCAGCACCGACTGCAGCCCACATGGGTCAGAACCATTCTCTATGCCAACATGCTCCTTACATCTAATGGACCCAACAGACTGCCACCAGGCCACTGAGAGGTGGCAATGTGGTGTCGCTCACAGACACATCTCCTGGCCATGGCCATGCCACAGAGCTTCCAGGCAGTGCTCTGAGGAGGGACGAGATCAAAGCCTGCCCTCCCTCCTACAGTGTTTACTCCAAACCTTCCAGATGCCAGGCGGAGTGGCTTTAACCAGAACCGGACACCAGAATCACAGAGAAGCACTTGCTTTCTTTTTTCCCATTTACCTTGGAAGACCTCGCACACCTTCACGGCAGATGAGTGCCACCTACCCCACGTGTCTATCACTCAGCTGCAACTACCTCTAACCCTGCCAGCCTTCCTTCCTCTTCCCATTCCCAGCCGGGCCGGATGACTGGGAATCCAAATCAGAGGCATCGCACTATGTTTTTTAAATTCAAGAAGAGGAGGATTCTTTTTTTTTGTTTTTGTTTTTGTTTTTTTTTTCTGCAACATAACTATGATACCATCTCACCTAAGTAACTGACTGCATATATTTATCATATGAAACAATTACTGTCATTGTCTCAATTTCCCCTTTTTATGTGCATCTCTGTTTTTCCATGCACCAAGATTCTGATCAGTGGGGCTAGGTCAGGGGAGGCTGGAGACTCTGAAAAAGTTCTCTGGGGTCTCAGCAGCAGTTTAGTGTGGAGCCCACTGCTTTGGGGATCCCTTGCTAAAAAAAGCACAGTGCAAGTGAGGAACATGGGGGCTTGTGCTAACTTCTTGGGGCTTTAGACAGAACTGTGGGGCCTGGTCCAGCAGGACGAAATACAGAAAATACTGGGAAAGATAGCAGGCAGTTTGGTTAGGAAGGCAGTCTGGGCTGTGGACACAGCCTGGTTTATGCAGAACCAGAGGCCCTACAGTACCAGCCATACCTCACATGGGAGGGAAAGCCTCCTGGAAGTCATGATACCCAGCAATGTCTTGGTTCCTCTGAGGGACATGCCCTGCAAGGACCCGAGGGTGCCAGCCCCTGTCCCACCTACACTTCTGTCAGTTACAGCTAAGGCCCTCACAGTGAAGCTTGTGCTGAGTGGCTGGCCAGGTGCCCCCCACCAGCTGCCAAATTCCCAGCTCCAGGCTCCTCCACCCGACTCACTGCGCTATCCTGGGCAAAGGGGTCAAGAGGTAGGGAGGAGGGAGCATTTTTTTAGGGAAAAAAAGGAAGACTGACAGACATTTTTGACATACTGTTGGCATATAGGATGCTTAAGAGAAACAATCCTCAGAGATTCCAGCTTCTTTTTACTCAGGACAAGAGGTATGAAAACTCTCTTTTTCAAAACAAATCAGAAACAGTGACTATACAGACTCTTCCCTCCACAGGCTTCCCCTAGGGCCCCCTGCTGCTGCTTCCAAATGTTCACTTTATACTCTCTACCCAGCTTACTGTCAGGGACGGGACAGGAGTGGTGGCTGTCTCCTCTGTCTCCTCCAACCCCCGCTCTGAGAGGTTAGTGAACAGTAATAACTGCTCCAATCTCTGCTCCTGCATGTTGCTTGGGCAGCATCTGCAGAAAGTGCTTGTGAAATGCAGAGAAAGGGTAGGGCAAGGGAGACCCAACCTGGGCTTTGGGGCCACACAGGCAAATTCTGACCCTGCCACCTACAAGCTGTGTGGTCTTGAGCAAAATCCCTTCAGTTATGTTTCTTCAACTACAAAAAGGTTGCATAACAGCCTGCCCTCATGAGACTGTTCTATATAACATGTGTGCCTCAGAGAGTAACTGGCAAATTCTAAGAACTTAGAAAAACAAAAATACCAGACATTTTGAATAAAAAATAGCTACTACATTACCCATAGTAAATTATTGTTTCTGTTTAAAATTATCATCTATGACAAAAACACCGACTGAAGACTCAGTGTTCAAGAGGTAGTCACCTTTAGACATTGCACACAATTTCTAGAAACTGAGCAAGAGGGCACTACTTGTTTGTATAAAAAATTTGGCGGTTTTCACATGAGTCAAAAATGAAATGGTAGAGAAGCTCCAACAGGCCTCCAGACACCAGGTCTTAGGCCCTAAGGAAATTAATGCCCAGGGTGTTATGAGACCACTGGCCAGAGAGAAGCTGGTATGCCTCTCACTCTCTTATTCATATTTTTCTTCCCAAACAAAAGAAGATAAATACCAGCCAGCTCTCCTCTAGCGGGCCTAGAACAAAGGAGGCCTGGCAGGAGCCAAGAACTGTCTTCACACGCAGGAGCTCCCAGAACTTCAAAGGGGAGATACTCACAGCTTGCTGAGGCTGTCAAGCCCCATAAAAGCGCCACTGGTATCTTCTATTGTGCCTGAAATCTCGTTATGGTCCAGATCCCTGGGGAGAAGACAGAAAGACAGCTCACCACCCAGTTCTCAACTTGTTCTTCAACACGAAGGGGAGAATAAACTGCCACCCAAACTGCCACACTGAAGCAGAGACATTGAGAAACATTCTAGGTGCCCAGCTGTGATGTACAGTCACGAGAAGCGTGACCACTGAGCTGCAGGAAGCCCAGGTTTGAACCCTGTGTGGCGCAGCCTGGCTTTCTCAGACTTCCCACAAAGCTGACACACACTTTGAACAAGCAGCTTCCCCAGCTCTGTGCACTGCTCCCAAGTCAGCTGAGGCCAAGGCTGGGGAAGGAGGGTATACAAACAGCACACGAGAAAGCCTAGTTTGTATTCCACCCTAGAGAGCAGATGTCTGGCCTCTGGCACCAAGACCCAGACTGCGCCCAGAACCCTTTTTCTGGACTTGACCAAGAAACTGTAAAGAGCATGTGGAAGGAAAGGGACAGTGAAGAAAGGGGCCTGGGCATGGGGCCCTCCTAGGGGTCACCTCCATTCTGACAAGTGGTTTTGGAGTCCAGAGCCTCTGTCTTTTTACAGGACCTGCACAGGCCCCGACTCTGAGCCAGGGATGACATCTGGGGGCTGAGTCAGACTTGTATTCCATTTTCCAGGATGAGAGGATAAGGCCAACTTCTCAACCCAGGCTCCTCCAACAATGCAAATCACAAGGCCAATGATTTAGCTTCCTCCCCCAGCTTCTAAAGCAGGTCATGGGCCCAGGAGAGAAGTTCCACCTGGCAACCAGGCCCCCATCTGCCAGATGGTTGGCCCTCCCCAACTCTCCACAAGGTTCTCAGTACTTACACCCTCTTCTTCCAAGCCCTCGCAGATGAGGGCCAGGAACAGAGAAGATGCTGCACTTGGCTCCTGGGAGCCTCTGGAAGGACTCCACAGTGCCAGGAGAGAGGGAGCTCTGACCACAAAGTGAAATGCTTGCTCTGACCTTTATTTTACAGTAAGAAGCTCAAAGAGCTGAGATTTTGCTGCTGGAAGCAACTTCTTTCAATGGGGTTCCTCCCTATTATCTACAAGCTGAAAAACTGGGAGCTGGGGTTGCAGCTTTGTGTGCCTGTCTATCCGCTCCCAGCCCTGGCTGCCAAATCTTTTCTCTTCTTCCTGGCCTACTCAGTCAGAATATTCCTAGCCTTGTTATTCAGGCCTTGCAAGGGCTCCAGGCTGACTTCAGCTTGAATGGCCTAGCATCTGGGCTATTTCACACACCCCAACAATGGCTCAACATCAAAGCCCACTCTGCCCTTCCACCAGGTGCAAGTGCAATGGCCTTCCTCCCTGACACAGGAACAGACCCTCTTTCTGCAGTGGGCTGGGCCGAAAGGAGGTCTCAGAACCTAACACTACTGTTGAAACCATACTGCCATCTTTGGGGACATTATGCCAATAGTTGCCTGCTTCTCTAAAGCCAACAACTAAAAAATTTGAAGTTCCAGAAAAGTATCCTGTAGCAACTTCTGGCAACTACACTTAATTAGAAGTTTAGAGAGAAATGACATTCTTGCCTCCATTTAGGTTAAAGGAAAAACATAGGACCTTCTAATTCCCTGTCTTGGAAATGGGGCCTCCTAGACACAGGGTCCCCAAGAGATGAGCCGCTGCATTCCCTTGGTCCACACAGAAAGCATTTAGAACTTAAAATGGAAGTGGCAGAGAGAGGACTCGAGACTGAAAGACTGACCACACAGCCACTGTCCTGGAGACTGTTCCAGCACTCAGCACGGGAAGCTTCTCCCAACCAGAGGACACCTGCATCCCACAGGTGGCTGTGGAGATTAGTGCTCATTAACCTTGAGTCATCATCACTCCATAGGCACTGCCCTGGTGAAGTGAGGGGCATTTTTTTGCTCAACCAGTTCTTTTTTGGTTGATTACATGTAAAAAAAATGTGAGACTATACCCATAACAGGTCAGTTTTAGATCCAATTTTAACCGGCAGCCAATGAGAGGGACTTCAACAAAGCAGCCAGCTGGCCTGTACTGCCTCCCAGCCAGGATCCCTTCATTCAATCAACCCCACAGGTAAAGACATACAGGATGCGCAGATTTTTGAGTCCCTTGAAGGCGCCTTCCGCGATGTGGCTGATGGAATTGTGGCTGAGACGCAAGATGTTTAAGCTGCTGAGGTCAGCCAGGCTCTCCTCATCCAGTCGGGTGAGGTTGTTGTAGGACAGAATCCTAAAGAAGGAAAGGGGAAAACAAATGTCACCTTCAGGTTACAAGAGATCACCCTCTTCTGATCAGCAAACCACAGCCAGCTGGGTCTCAGTGGGAAGGAACACGCACACAAGAATCCTGAGGGCAAGACTGGTCAGAGAGCTGGAAACCCATTGGGACTGTGACTGCTGGAATGTTCCTGGAGACCAGGAAGTATGAGGACTACACGAGGACATGCAACTCAAGAATGCTCAAAGTTCCAACCCCTTCGTCTCAGCACCCATGGCCTGTCCTGATCCAGGCTACAAAGGACCTTTCACATCAGGGGCCTTGAGTCTCTGGACAGGACCCCAAGGTGTTCCCAAAGTGAACAGGGAGGCCCAGTTAGGCTCTCCACATTGACCAGCAGAGGGCACCACTAACCACCACCTGGAACAAGCCTTCCTCACAGCACTTCACGCCTTTACCTGGGCACCATCCATGGCACCAGAGTCTCCTGTCCAAACTTCTAGGATGACATCAATCCTCCACCCCTCTATAAGCAGGACACCTTCCCTAAGCATCAAAATCAAACTTTCCTTCCTCTTGGTATGCCTCCTGCTCCTCTGATACGGCCCTGCCTGGGTTGGTTACTTGGAATGTTAAGCCATCTATTGTTGAAAAATCAGAAATTTGGTCTGGGACAGGAATATAGAAAATAAATTCAGAGAAGATTAATATGTTTGTAAAGGCAGCAGGGAGTAACATTCTTTCCCTCCTGGAGAAATAAGTCATGGTGCCTGTCAGTTGCAAAGACTTGGCAGGAGATCAAAATTACATCCTCACCTGCAATTAAAGAATTTAGTTGAAAGGAGGGGCGGGAATGTGCTGGAAAGCAGTCCTGAACCAGGACTCCAGGTTCTCCGGGTGTCGGGCAAACTGCCAGGCTGCTGAGGGCACACTGCTGTGACCTGTTCTGCCCCTTCTAAAGGGCACAGAAAACATTCTCACACTGACCACTAGCCCTTCACCACCACTGCCTCACCCCCTCCAATGATTCAGAGGACTGTCCTTCACCTTAGCAGTTGGACTGGCTCAGGTCTGGGGGCCTTAGAAGACCCCTCCTGCTTCCCAGGCTCCCAGGCCTGGATGACAGAGAACCATGGGTCCTGGGAGTTCCCGAGTCAGGTCACGGCCCAAGCAAACAGCCTATTAGGAGTCACCCAATGCCACATGAGAATACTACGCAACAACACTGCCGTGAAGGGTTCCAAAACTAAACCCAAAGGGTTAACACTCACATGCACACTCACAAAATCCAAGGAAAGTGAAAGGGAAAAGGAAAGCGGCAGGACCATTGACTGCTGCTTTAGGGAATGATGGATTCACTGATATATAAACTCCAGGTCAGCGCAGGGTATGTGGGGGAGGGAAGCCCAGATGAAAATACCAGCTGCAAGACTCAACAGTACATTTAAACATCCCCCGAAGTTTGCCTGGTGTGGTCAAGAGAGACCAGACACACAGAGGATTGGCACTCATAACAATTATTTGCTTCAGTGGCTGAAATCTCTTCCAACAGTCAAGTCTAGGGGGAAAAAACCCCACCAAACTTTTTTCAAAAAAGTAAAAAAACAAAAACACTGGTCTAAACTCGAATTGAGAAACCTTGAACATATTAAACTGAAATAACAAATACAATGAGAACCCACTTTCTTCCTCCGAAACAACCACTCATCTAGACATGAGGCACGAACAAAGGGACATGGCTATGTCCACTGAGTCCCTGGCAATGCTGCTTCCATTACTAGTCACTGACCCTGCCATGGCAGGCAACCATGCCCAAAGAAGTCCAACACCGCTGGTCTCAGGGACCTCGGACACCAGCTCAGGAGGTCCCAGTCCCAGCTGAGGCCCATCTGGGAGTCCCCCAAAGGGATGAAGGGCTGTCCATCTAAGTGAAGTGTGAGCAGTCACATCAGCACAGGAGCCTCATCACGAGGCCAGGGGAACACTGGTGGGGAAGGGGGAGGAGCCACTGCAGCAACTGTTTAAGGGCAGTAAGGCAAGACTGCAAGGCCGTGTGGATCTTCCACTATTGGCATGTCACCATCTCTCAAGTTCACTGTCCTTTATGTATTTGAGCCCAAATAAGCCCTTCACTAAAGAAGTCCATGTTACTTGTAGCCTTTAACATGCAATAGCTGCAAAGAGAACATGCCAGCAGGCTGCCCTGCAACACCAGAGGACTCTGCCCCAGGGACTTTCTCCAAGCCCAAGGAGGCCCTAAGGCTATCTGTAGGGGATGCAGAAAAGAATCAAGAGGGAATCAGGAAGCAGTCAAGCTCAAATCACTGAGGTCTGCTGGGCCTCAGGGTCCTGCTCTGGGCCTGGTGGCGGGGCCCTGCCTTCCCTCTAGAATAGGCAGTGCCTGCCTCTGAGCCCTCCCACCTGAGCCCACCCCAGTTCACCGTGCTGTGGGACAAGCCAGGCCTCTAGCTTCCTGGGCTCTGGAGGGTCCCCTACAGGCAGTGTCTCTCCAGAGCATGACACAGAGCAAAGTGGGACAAAACTCACAGTTCATGTAGCTTCTGGCAGAAGCTCCAGCCGTCCCGGCTAATACGGGAGATGGAGTTGTTGCTGAGGTGCAGCTGGTGCAGGGCCGTGAGGCCATAGAGTGAGCCGCTGTTCACTTCTACCAGGTTATTGTACTCCAGGTGCCTACAAAGACAGACACACACAGGATGAAGGGAGAAGGTCCTCTGGTTCTCATTCACCCCACTGCATAGGCAGCAGAGCTGGAACTGAAGGTCAAATACCAAAGATCCACTGGCTGGCACCAAGTATCTAACAACAGTGCACAAGAGTATCATGTGTGTGCAGGAGTAGGACAAGATGGGCAAACCAAAACAGATGGTAGTGAGTGTCCAAGCCAACCTAGAGAGCTCAGAAGGCAAGGGGAAGCTTTGTTCTCAACTGAACCCAAGACGAACCAAGCACAAGCATGGGCAGAAGAGTTGAAAGCACAGGGCAGAGACCACGAAAGAAAGAGAAAGCAGAGAGAACAGGAGGTGGCTTTCATCATCATCCCTGTTTTACAGATGAGTGGTCAGATTACTTGGATTTAAATACCAATTTTGCTACTCTGTGGGTTGAATGAATCTGAACACAAAGAAAATAGAGATATCTAAGAGTACTAACCTCATAGGGCTGTTATGAGAAGGAAATAAAAAAATAAATGTCAAAATTTCATCATAGTGCTGAGAACTTGGCTCCCACAAAGTGTATTAAGTAAGAAGGTTGCTATCCAGTTTCTTGACTCTGAACACCTGGCTGGGGATGGCTCCAACCTTGAGAATGAAAGTTAGTCATTCAAATACTGCCCCCATTCAGTATTACAAGGGCTTTGTGCAACTATGTTTTGCTGTTTATCCATCTCACTCTCTGCTGCTGCACAAAAAGCACTAAATTTATAACTAATCTCTAAGGCAACTAATCACCTCCAATTTATATGAATTTGTTCAACATAAAGACGATACGGTATGTACTGCTAGCTGCATTTTCTTCACAAATTCTCTTTTTATCTCAGCCCACCCAACACACAGCCACTTAGATTTCAAAGTCTAAAGTTACAGTTTTAAGGATGTCATGTAAAAGTGTTCTTAAATATGTAAAAAAAAAAAAGTACAGCCAGCCAGAGGGGGACATCAAAGACAGGGAGAAGCACAACCGTAGTGCTAAGGCCCTCACTTCTGTGTGTACAAGTGTGAGCGTGTGTGTGAAAGAGGCATGGTCCATGAGACACAGCAGAGAGAGCCGATGAAATGGGACCCAGAATTTTTTTGTTTAGGTTGCAATGATAACAAACAAAAGATAAATGCAGTGACGTCTCTCACAGAGACTGGAGGGAGCAGGAAAGGTGTCTTGACAAGTTAAACCGCTGACCATAAAGCAAGAAATCTTAAGTCAACCAATCAAGACAGTGGCGTAAGTGTATTAACTACAAACAGAAAACACAAGAGAAAAATGAGAAGTGACTGCCTCTTAGAAGCACACTGGGGGAAGAGGGATGGAAGGGTAGGAGGGCGGGCAACCACTGCTTTTCCTCACCATTTAAGTACGTTTACCACTATGAGTAGAATTTACTTTGGATTAACAATAAATTTAAATGTTTGAAAACAGAAGATGGACACTGCCTTTCCTGCCCTTCTCTGTGCATTCCTGCTACTTTGTGCCGCTCCGTCAGGCAGACAAATTCTGCGATGTGCACATCTACTCCCGGGATAAAGGGGACAGGCCGCCAATGCCAATGAACTCAGCAAGCAAAATAAATCTCCCAGGATGAACTACACATTTTTGGCCCACCTGAACATCAAGACTGTCAAAGCTCAAACAGGAGGGAGTGGGCTAGGGTGTGGGCCAGAGGAGAGGACGTGGGAAGGGCACCTGCTCCACAGTCTGTGAAATGCAGGAGTGGGGGGAAGAACAGCCCCCCAAAAATGGTTCCCTCTTCCATCTTCGATAACCAACTTACACCACTGAATCCGCTATAACTCCCCACAAGAAGTTTTCTTACCCTTTGAGGAAAAAAGTCTTATCTGGCAAAGTCCCCAGAGACACCGAGTTGGGCCTAGCTTAAGTCCAAATCACTGGGGGCTGGTTTGGGCTGAAGTCCTAAACGATCCTTGGGGCAGGACACTTGATGAACATGTACATGTGACTCAAAGAGACCACACTTAAGTCCCCGGCGCCCAAACACAGCCCTGCACTCACAGCACATGCATCTTGGACAGCCCCCAGAAGGCTCCGTCGGTCAGCTTGCTGATGTTGTTTCGCTGAAGCTTCAGCACCTCCAAACTGTCAAGCCCCTGGAACGTCAGGCCTTCGATCAGCCGGATACGATTCCGATTAAGGTCCCTAAAGATATAAAGCTGGTGGGTTCAGAGTGTCTGCACACACACCTCACCTACAACCATTCCCACACAGTCCCTGCTGGGTTTCTGAGGCAGCAGGGAAAATCCCAGTGAGGAGGCCCCAGTGGAGCTGGTCATGCAGTGGGAGCCCACCATGCAGGCAACAGCACTGACCAAGATGTGGCTAATGAATGAAAGAGGAGTAGAGAGCTCCTGAGCAAGTGAGCATGCCCATTTCCTCCTGGATACACATGACTCTGCAGTGAGGAGGTGGGTATGACTCAGGATGTGCATGTCTGAGGTAAGCTGTCTCTTAGCTCAGCAACAGAAATCCACACCAGATACCTCAATCCAGGAAAATCTAACCACTGGGTATCAGATGGCAATGGCACTTTCCACTTGGCCATTAATAGGATCTGTACAGAGAGGAGTTACTGTCTTTGGGTGTGTGGGGAACTAGACAAACCACAAAGCACACACATTTGGCTTCTAGCCCCGTGTGATAAAACCTCAGTTAACCAAAAGATTTCAGGAATCTGGGTGGGCTGGACCCATTAGTAACACTAGGGGAAGGGATGGGGAACACAGGGCTAGTCAGAAAGCTCTTGGTTTTCCCCCAAATACTTCCACAGTGCCTCACAGCCCTGCTTCCCACAAACCTCCTGCGCATGAAGAGCCCAGGCTGCAGACAGCAAAAGCTGGACTGCTGTGAGGGCTGCGTGTGTGAAGCACAGGCAGAGACAGCACTGGCCCCAAACAACTGTTTTGTTCTGTTTAAACCAAATCTCCAATAATGGCTTATTTTCCTGGGATGCAAACTTCCGTGACAAAGAGGATACAGAAAAAAAAGAAAACAACAAAAAAATAAAAACAAAAACAGGGAACAAATACTCCATCAGGTTCTGAAAATAGAGGTTTTCTTGAATCCAAACCATGTGCCATTCCTGAAGGGTACTCAACAGTGGTCATCAAAAAAACTAAACAAAGAAATCCTTTATTTAAAAAAATAGTAAATCAACAAATTTATAGGATATAGGAGATGAAGATGATGACCCATCTCTTGTTTTCTACTGTCTGGCTGCACTAATTTCCTCTCAAACTGCTCAAGAAGCACTGAACACCATAGTGTTCATGGCACAGATTTTATAGCTCCCTTAAAAAAACAAACAAACAAAGAAACCTTGAGGAAAATAAAGAACCTAACCACACCTGAAGCCTAAGCTTTAACCAGGTTCAGCTAACTAGCAGGATTCCTCATTTCATTCTAGAAAGTGTCATAAAAAATAAGCATATATATCCTCAGTGGATCTTTTTCTCAGCAACCTAAGGCAGCCCACAGGCACCAGACCCAGCTTCTAATTTGCTTTCATTAGGTGTTGCCATAGGGTCATTAATGATAGTGTACGCAGGGCTCGACTGAGGAGAAATGAGGAAGGAGCCACATATGGCACAAGGTCCTTGGGGAAATACAGCCTCCATAAAGTTTGGCTAACTTTAATTAACATGCAGGTTTCTAATACTCACAGCTGTGTCAACCTAGGTAACTTGAATGCTTTCACAGGAAGCTGGGTGATCCTGTTTTTGCTCAGGCGAAGCGTTAGCAGTGACCGTGAAAGACCATCAAATGCTCCTGACTCTAGGGTGCTGATCCGGTTGCTGGCCAGGTTGCTGGAATGATTCAGGAGAGAAAATGTAGTGGTCAGTAGGAGTCCTTCCTCGTTTTGTTATAGACACCAGGCCCAGCAAAGTTGGGAAAATAAGCCAAAACACATCCAGAGACACAGATTTCCCACGAGACATTTGTCATCCTGAGGCTGCAAAGCATATCTTCACTTCAGATGGGGAAGCCAGGGAAACGCAGGTTTCAGGACCATCCACTTCAGGCCTGCACAGAAGCCTTGTTTCAGCCTAGAGCAAACTGTGCTTATGGCCAGTGGGTGAGGATGAGAGAGAAAGTCAATTACCTCCACCCCAAGAGCCACCTGCAGGATTCCTTCTCAACACCCATCACTCAAGGATTAGGGTTCAAGGTTGGTGAGAAAAGCTCTGGGAAGCAGAAAGACAATTTCGAGGCAAGGTCAGAGTAGATGTAATTTGGGGACAGCTTTTAATTTTGCAGTGTACAGAGCTCTCATCGTACAGCTTGTAATAAATGTGCATAAACCAATGTTCTGTAATAATTGTAAATGTGTCAAAGAAAACACTCTAGAGAGCCTTGTGCACTCCCCTTAGAAAATAAGCAATACTTCAGCTTAACAATAACCCACAACCTTCGGACCAACTGAAAATAAGCAATACTTCAATGGGAGCTCTACTTACAGGATTATGCATGTAAGGGGCACTCCCCTTGAAACACACTGCAGTACACAGCTCAGACCTGTGCATTCTGTTGTACATAAATGATATCAAGTGATAAAAAAGAGAAAAGACAGAAAAGGGAGGAACAATATGATATTCCTATGAGAAGTTACCCCAATACCTCTTCTCTTCCCCAAACAAATGCTCTTTATATGTAGCTTAAGCAAATAGGAAGAAAGAATAGAGAGAATTTTCTACAAAAAAGAGGGGAAAGGAATAAGGCATTTTCCGTCTCTGCATCAGGCAGTGGCCCAGGGCAGGGCACATGAGGATTCTTTGCAAATAGGGCTGGACTGTTTGTTCTTAACACTTCAGATTAAAGAAGAATGGTCTGTATAATGAAGATATACTGGCTCATATCTGCCAAAACAGAAAGTCCTTCCCACTCTCACGCAGAGAGAGAAGGTAACTGCAATTCATTTTAGCAGTTGGTGGTTTCTTTGTTCCCACCGAGGAGGTGCCAGGTGGCAGGGGACACATGTGGAAGGCCCTCAGGGGGGCTTCAGCACTGCTGCACTGGGCACAGCCCGCGTTTCCCTTTTCCAATTCGGTGCCTTGATGCTGCCTAAGAAAGAAATCACTGCTCTACTTGTGGGCCTTGGAAAATCCGCACGCCAAGCCTTGGCCTCCCTGAACAGATGGGTCACAATGATCCCTCCTTTCAATGATCCAGCCTTTCAAAAGATCTCCAAAATTAATCAGGAATGTTAATAATGCAGAGAATGAAAACTCACACGTCATTTGAACATATCTCTGTAGCTTGGGGTTTCAGTTTCTTCCCCAAAGCAACATTTTCCTACCATGGGTTAAATTGGTTTTAACCTTTTCTTCCCATCTACCATCTGATGGGTGTAAGATGGGGCATTAAGATGGGTAAAAGCAAAACAGACCAATGACAAAATTTAGAAGATTCTGAGAACCCGCAAAATGGAGTCACTGCCCCCTCAAGTATACCAAGTGACACGTTTCAACAGTGCATGATTAAAAAGATATGCAGTGACAGGTTAAACGTTTGCAAAGGCCTCCCCTCACTACCATGACTCTGACTATCCTGAATCTTTCCTCTCTGGCTTCCTGGGAGGCAGCCCAGTAAATGGGGAAGAAAGCAGACTTTGTAGCCAAGGCAGACCTGTATTTGAGGGCTAGAATCTCTTTAGTGGTGAGTCTATTAGGCTAACCCTCACCCTCTCCCTGCCTGAAGCTGCCCCACTGTCTGTAAATCTCTACAAATAGAAGACATGGCCACAGGTCCCCTGCCCTTGGCCCTGCAGAGGACAGCCCTAGGAGCTCTAGGTGCCTATCCCCATGAAGTCAGCTAGGCCACACTGAGAAAAGGAAAATGCCCACCCTACACCCAGACCTGGATGCCAAGAGTAGAGCAGAAGCACTTACAGCTCCTTTATGGGCGGTCCGTATAAGAAGCAGGCGCTCCGCATCTCCGTGATGTTGTTCCAACTCAGATCCAGCACTTCCAAGGACAGGTAAGCCTTCAGTCGACTTCCCTCCACACTGCGAATCTTATTGTGTTGACTAAAACAAACAAAGGGTGGTGGCTTCCAGCATGTCCTTTTGCGAAGAGTTATTTTCCCCCCTTACTTCTTTAGACACATTTTTCACTAGTTGTTGCTCTTTCAGAAAATTACCAATGTAGTGACCCTCAAAGTGACATCTTCCATTCTCCCTTCCATCAAGGTATTACTCGCTGGATGGGTGCTAGACAGAATACTCAAGTCTGTCTGGGACAAGTCTGTCCAAGTTCTAAGCCTAAGCTGCTCTCCCCAAAGCAAGAACACAGGGGTGAGGTTTCAGACATGTAGAGAGCAGCCGGGCATGACCAGGACCAGAACTCACCGATGCTCCTCCCATCAACAATGTGCCCTGATGCAGCGGTCACCTCAAACCTTCGGAACCTTGTCCAACCCCTATGAGACTTTAGGCACCAGTGTCCATAGCTCGATTTAATCCATCCTAACACATCATTACATAAACTCCTTACATTTTACCGACTCTTACTATGCCAGGCATGGAGACAGGCACAATGGACTTTAAAATAGACAAATTCCCAACAACTTAACAAGGGAAATCAGGAACTCAGTGCTGGATCTAACCGGAACCCACCCCCCTGCACATCTGAACCTAGCCCTTGATAACTCCATTCTTCACTTTTCTCATTTAGAAATGTCATCTTAACATTTCCAAACTGGAACATACAGGATCTCCTTCTGATGCACCTCCAGCTGTCCTCTTGGGATTCTGTGGGCCCTTCCCTTATTCTCCTCTTGAGTCTGTCTCTGTTGCCACCACCATTCACCTGGCCCAGTGTGACATGATTTCCTACTCATTTTAGGATATGGATAATGCAACCTGAAACCATCAAAAATGTGCAGCAGATGTTAGCCTACGAGTTTGGTGGTATACCTCCCTCCCAGAAAGACATTCCACCACCATGATTTATCAGTACCTTTGATCCTCTTTCTGACAAATCCAGTCTAATCAACTAACCACAGGAAGACAACACATGCTGTCCAAGGCTGGAGCGAACAGCCCACGCATGGGTTTGGGTCAGTCTGGCAGATTCTCACCACTGCAGCCCTGATCCCACCGTTCAGAGATGCAATCATGTGCTGGGTGGCAGTGCTGGGCCTCTTGGGTTCCAGGCACTCACTCAGCCAGTTTCTGAGTAAACACTGTCAGGGTCTCTAGCCAATCAAAGCATTCTTGAACACAACACAAGTAAGCCAGGCGTCGCTTACCAAGTGGCATCTCTTTTAAACAAACACTTGACCAAATCAGTTCCAACAGGCATAAACAAGGCCCTCTTTCCCAGAGGCTCTAGGCTTCTCATGGAGTCCTTTGTTTTTTTTGTGTTGTTGGTTTTTTTTTTTTTTTCCTCACAACTCTCCCAGGCCCAAAAATCCATTTGTAAGGGCACAACTCCACACACAGAGAAATCTCTCTAGAATGAAAGACCATTTTTTTCTCTTCACTTCCCCTCCTCACCCCCCAAAGCTATTTCCTTTGAGTTCTTTATTAAGTTCTTAATAAAGATAATCTCTTCAGTTTTCTGACTCCAAAAGAAAAAGAAAGGAAAAAATAAAAGAAAAGAAAACCTTTATTATGTAAAGTATGGGAAAAAAAGAACAAGAAATAAAGGCAACAGAGCTGAGCTTATCCGGGAAGTCTGAATGCAGTGCAGGGAGCCAGGAAGAGTCTGAAAAGACGGGAAAGGGCGCCACAGGCCTGCAGTCGTAGAGGGGCCACGGGACAGCTGCTACAAACCCCCAGCACTTCACCCCCTGTTCCTCATCTCTCTCCTCTTTCATCTTACACACTCCTTCTTTCTCATCAGTCTACTTATTCATTGAACCAAACACATTCTGGGCCCCTGCTCTGTGCCTGGCCCACTCTGGAGGAAGGGCTCTGGAATAAAGACAGGTCTTTTTCACACACTGGAAGAGATCCCAACTTAGCAGGGGCAGCCATGGAGATGAGAAACAACAGGGCCTAGGACTGGGGCAGGGTTACAGAGGCAGATGGATGAACTGTGCTGAGTCGTACCCCCTCCCCCCTCCACCCCAGTTCCAGCAGGCAGGATGCTGATGCGGGGCAGACTGCAGAGCAGCGGCAGGGCTGGAGCATGGAGCTGGGAGGGCAGGCAGGACCATACTGGGCAATGCCTCACAGGCCAAGCTGAGAAGTAGGGACTCGTCACAGTGGGCCAAGTGAGACAGACCAGGAAGAGAATAAGGGAGAGACCCACAGTACTGAAAGTTGACAGCTGCAGCAACTCAGGCCTGGGCCCTTGACCCTGCCCATCAAACCCCACCCCACGACACCAGGGGCAGCAGGCCTTCCCAAGACATCCCCTCCACATAGCCATCCATCTGGGTTAGAGCAAATAGCCGGTACTCTGGAAGCCCTCCCACCTCCTTAAGAGTAGATGGCTCTGTAAATGTGTTTGTTGCTCTGATTCAATCCAACGTGCCACTTTCCTAAAACTGTGCATGTTTTAATGTCATGTGCAACATGGGGGTCATGATTTCACTCCTTTAATGTACCTAAGCAGCTTAATTCAGAAGAAGGTCCACGCTCATATTTACTGATTCTTGTCTAAGTTCTTTTTAACAATAGCTGACCAATTAGTGAACACTGGTATGCACAGGCCCTGGGTGAAGCCTCAGTGAAATCTCACATGAGGTAGGTACTATTCTTATCTCTAACTTCATAGGTGGAAAAATGGAAGCTCAGACATCTGCTGGAGTTTTCCCAGGGTCACAGGTGGGAAGTAAAGGAGCCAGCATGCAAACCCAGGGCAGCAGCCCCACCCACCAGCCCATCTGAGAAGCTCCCCCATCCGAATTTTATGGGCACTGCATCAGATTTGACGCGTAAACCTTCCGCAAAGATTACCTAGACCTGAATGCTAGCTATTTCCTGGTCAACCAGATTGGTGTGCGTAACTGTCCTCAGCCAGTCCTTGCTTTTGTACCAGCCTCCCAGTCCTGTGTGAGCAGCAAATCTGCAGAGGGATTTATGCAGCTCACTTCAGCAAATAAGGCAGATGGAGCTAAAGTTCTTACTCATGGATACTCTGGATGAAAAGAAAAGTTCCAATGAGATCATGTCTTTTACAGACCTATATTTGAGGGAGGACCAACACCCTTTATTCTTCAGGAAGAGAGAGCCACAAAGGGACGCCCCTAGACTTACAAAGAAAGAAAGGAGAGGAAAGGGAAGAGGATAGGGAAGAGGAGAGGAAAGGGAAGAACTACTACCAACTGGCCTCATCAAAGGGGCACTTCAGACTTTCCCTGCCACCAAATAAAATTAGAAGAATTCTGTAGTGACGGGCTGGGAGAAGTGTGTGATGGTCAGATCGCATGGCATCCACCTACACCCAGTGTAGGTTTACTCCTTGGGCTGCCCTCTGCGGCAAGGAGAACTTAATACAGCAGAAGTCTATTAAACCAACACCTGTTAAAGGCTTCAAAAATAAAATCAGTCTTCAAAGGCAGAGAGCAGGCAAGATAAGCTGTGGCCACTTGGCTACATTTTCTGAGCTGATGTTAAATTAGAAAGTAAAACAGACAGATGCATTTGAAACCAACATTTAAAACTTATCATAAGTGATTGTTCCATAATAGCTCTGTGAAACCCTGGTTTACAAGGTATTCCCTTTAGTAGGGAGAAGCTCTCATGTCACAGATAACAGCCAGGAAGAAAAGGCAGGGGATCAAAGGATGCAGGGTCAAGGTGGATCAAATAGATTACAGCTGGTTCCTGAAATGATGCACTTATTGCTGACACCAGGCAGGGATCAGCAACTGTATTCTATAATGGGTTAGACAGTAAATTTTTTAGGCTTTGTGGATCATTTGGGTATGTCACAATTACTCAACTCTGATATTGGAGCATAAAAGCACCACAGACAATATATAAATGAATGAGTGTGGGTGTGTTCAAGTAAAATTTTATTTTCAAAAACAAGCTGTGGGACAGATTTGGCCCACTGCCTGTGGTTTACTGATCCCTGGTCCATACTGTAGCAACCACTTTGGGTTTCTGGAAGACAGAGACCCAGATTCTAATCTAGCTCTAATGCAGCTTTGGAACTGTGTGTAACTCACTTTCTGTATCTGGTCCAACCATCTGCAAAATGGGGCTAAATGCCTCTCGACAGCAACAGAACCCTCCCATTCGCCCAATAGTGCCCATATCCAAAGCCACTAATTCCACACTTTCCCACTGATGTCTTTCCTCCCTCTTCAGGAAGTGAAAAATAGAATGTAAGTCTGTATCATTATTACACTCCTCATAAGATGACCCAGGTTCCTTACAGAGCTGGTGCAGTCAGGCAGGCATTCACACTCTATATGCTTCTCTTTCTAGCTCCTCCAGTTAGGCAGGATTGAAGCCAGCCAAAGCACTGGTCCTAACACCGAAACAGGCTTTGGCTCTTCCGGACAATTATGGTGACTCAGAAGTCCACACTGTCAGCCCCCAGAGCATTGACTCTTAATAGAAACAGCAAATCTTCCATAATACTACCTCAACATCAAACTTCTAAAATGTCTTACTTAACAAATCAACAAAATTCAAATAATGGCTCTTTCCTGGCTGGAACCTCTGGCTAAGAAACAGTGTCATCAATCTAGCCCTGAAATGAGAAAAGATTATAATATACCTGCCAATACTCCTTACCCTCCCCCTGCTCCCATTCCCCACAGTGATCCTGGTAGACATAGTTCCTCCAGTTCCACACTGGGCAGCCTCTGAGCAGCAACAGCACTTTGCACCTGGCGCATCACTGTGCTGCCCTGTAATTCTCACTGTGGTTCTGCACCGTAGTGTCTAACCCACTGTCCCCCAAAGCAGGCAGTCCAAGGTCTGATCAAAACAAATGGGAGGATGCATACATCCTTGAGTGTCACTTGGGGCTACAGTGTAATTTTATATTCCATATGTGGAATCCACACAGTGTGAGACAGTTTGTGACCCTGACATTCATTAGTGTAAAACTCAGTGCAGGGCAGACCGGCCCTGCTGCCTCCATCACAGGGTTTCTGTATTACAGCGAGCGCCAAAAGCTGTTAATCATTTTGAGAGCACATGTGAAGATAGCAATTTCTCTTTTGTTGTATAGTAAAGTTCTACCAAACAGGCCACGAGGTCCATAGTTGTTCTGTTTGTTTGTACATGTTCTTAATAAAATAACAAAGGCAAACTGAGAAGTGCATACATGTAAGTACAGAGATAAGTGCATTTTTACAAAATGTATTGCACCCATGTATCCAACACTCAGGTACAGAACATTCTCCCCCTGGCCAGTATGGCCGAGTCAGTTGGAGTATTGTCCTGTAGAATGGAAGGTCACAGGTTCAATTCCTGGTCAGGGCACATAACCAAGTTGCAGGTTCTATCCCTGGTCAGGGTGC
Source organism: Tonatia bakeri (assembly GCA_004024845.1). Classification (NCBI taxonomy): domain Eukaryota; kingdom Metazoa; phylum Chordata; class Mammalia; order Chiroptera; family Phyllostomidae; genus Tonatia; species Tonatia bakeri. Next base: position 205,071 of record PVIA01000555.1, read on the forward strand.
ATACTAGAAGGCAACCAATCAATGTTTCTCTTTCATATCAGTGAAATTTTTCTTCCTCTCTCACTTTTTCTCTCTCTAAAAAAGCAATGAAAAGAAATGGTCTTTGGATGAGGATAAAAAAAAAATAGATACAGAACATCTTTAGCATCCCAGCAGCCTCCCTCCTCTCCTTTTCCTATTGTTACTCTTAAAGGGAACCTCTAATTTCTACCACTTAATTTTGCCTATATTTGTGCTTTATATGCATGGAATTGTTCTATATAAATTCTTTTGCACCTGGCTACTTTCACTCAACATTATGAGTGTCAGATCCAGCCATGGTGCTGCATTAACAGTAGTTAATTTTTTTTCATTGCTCTATAATATGTCTATTGAGGGAATATAAAGCAATTTGTTTTTCATTTTACTCTTGATAGACAGTGAGTTATCTCCAGTTTGGGTTATTGCAAAAATCACAGCTATCAACACAGATGTGTCTCCTGCACATACCTTTGGTGCATATTTACATTCTGGCAGGTGTCAAGGTCCAGGTGTGGCATTGCTACAGTGCGGCCTTAGCTGACACTGGATAGTTTTCTTTCAAACCAAATATCCAGAGTTGAACTGAATCTGAAAAACCATTTGCCATGTTTGATGCTACTTCATTCACCTGCATTCCCTTCCTGCACCCCTCCCCCACAAAAAGCATTAGGAATATATAGCCTGGGGCCACAGAGCAAGGCCAAGCTCAATCTAATCTTGTTGTCAAACAGAATTACCGTATTATAATTGAGGATCTAATGAGTGCGACAACAGAAAAAATAGAATAATTCTAAGTCTCAAATTGGCAAACAATAAGGTGAATGTACCTCATTTGAGGACCAATGCCAATATTTAACTTGAAAGTGAAGATAAAGGGGTTTAAAAAAGAGTAAGTCCAGAAGAGCTCTCCTAGGCCAACTTGAAAGAAAGTTTTCTTTTCAGAATGAAGTTGAAAGCATCACCCTTTCACTAGCCTGCTTTATGTTCATCTTCTTAAAAAAACAAAAACAAAAATCTGTTCTATTGCATACATTCATAATTTGCTCCAAGAAACTGGTGCCTCGTAGGAACAGCCCAGCCTGGGTTAGTTGCTGAACAGGAAATGAGAATCAGAATAAGCAGGTCTCTTTCTCTCTCTATTGCTCACTCCCTCTACCTCCTCCCACTACTGGTGAATCACTAGGTCCCTGGGGAATTTTGGCAGATTCTCAGTCTGGCTGCAGATAACATTCTGGATCTGTTTATTCAGGTGGAGATCGGATAAAAAACAAGAGTGGCCCAGTGGCAGGATAAACAGCCTCGGCCAGGCAGGGTCACCCCTTCCAAAGTTAGGACTGGGCTATGTCAACCAACCTCCCAACTGCTAACTTCCTTTAGCTTCATCCTCCCCTTGGTGTCTTCAATGAACCCTCCTGATTAACTACTTGCAAAGGGAACATGATGTCCTCATGGGAGTATGTGGCCTAGGCAGCTTGATGCGCAACCTGGCCTAGCCCTTCTACCCATTGGCTTATATACATTCAGCCCAAGATCCAGAATGACAAAACCTGCATGGTGAAGAGTCAGCCACCAGGGGCCTATGAAGCCTGCAGTGACTCAAGCCAGTAATTGCTACAAATCATCAGCATTTGGTCCAAACTATTAGGGGTCTGCATTCTATTTTAAGATGCACTAACAAAATGTACTAAGGAACTGGGGTTTGGGGGCAGAGAGGGATGAAGAGCACAGGGGATCTTTAGGGCAGTGAAATAATTGTGTGACACTCTAACGGCAGATGTGTGTCATTAAAATTTGTGGAAACCCACAGAATGTACAACACAAACAGTGAACCCTAGTGTAAACTGTGAGTTTAGTTAATAATATTGTAATATTGGCCCATCAACTGTAACAAATGCACCACACTAATGCAAAATGTTAGTAAGACTAGGAACTAGAGGAGGAGGGAAGTCTCTGTACTTTCTGCTCAATTTTTCTGTAAACCCCCAAACTGCTCTGAAATTCTATTAATTATAAACAGAACAAAACAAAATCTCCTCAGACATTAAGTAGTCCTGAGGTCATTATACCATTAGAATGTAAGCTGCACAGACGCTGGAACTTTAGCTGATCTGTGCTAAATTCTTAGCACCTAAAAGTACACATAGAACATAAAAGGCATCCAATAAATAGTTGCTGAATAAACTCATGAATTACAACTTTAGCTCGGTCTCCTACATTCACCACCACAAACACGAACAAAGGAATGTTATTCAGAAAAAAAGAAAAACACTGACACAAGAGCAACCATCCTATTAAAAAATTTTTTAAAAGGTATACAATTAACTGTTTTAGGTAGAAAAGCTGACAGACATGTTTAAAAGAAAATGTCAAAATGAATTTTCAGGTTAATTGTACATTTCCCAAGTTCAATTTAACCCCAAACACAGACATTCACTGATCACCCAGGGCTGGCAGAGGTGCGGGAGCTCTCGTGCTGTGCAGCGGACAACACTTCCTCCCTCCCGCCTGCCCCTCAGCAGGGAGGGACGGAGGAGAGCAGCCCGGCCTGCGTCTGCATCTGTGCAGGCACCTCCCCAGCTCCTGCCTTGGCCCCGGAAGAGGAGGGTAACAAGGAATTCAGCTGGGAGTGTTCTGATCATATACCATGGACCGGAGGAGGCCCTTGAGCCTCATCTGCACTGCACACCCCAAGGAGAAAGGCTGTGCCTGTTAACACTGGCAGGGACTTCTGAGGGCTGGCTGATGCAGCAGGTGAGGGGAGTGATGTCAGTTCTGTGACAGTGGGAGGTAACTTGTCCTGACCTCTGGGTAGGACAAAGTGGCACCAAGTCAGGCCAGGAGATGGAAAGCCAGAAATAAGGAGCTCCTTGCATCTGAACTGCCATCCATATATGGGCAACCCCGGGTCAGAAAAGCTGGTGTTTCTGTGCTCTGGTAAAGGCTGACATGGCCACTCTGTTTTTTCTCTTGGCTTTCTCTTCTGAATAAGTCAGTACATGCCTGTATTCTCCTTTTCTCCCCTTCCCCCCAGCACCCTGCTGGCCCACACACCCAGGACACAGGTGGCAGTTTTCTCCACCACATTAGAGCCCCCATGACCCAAGAGTCAGAGCACCATGCTGTGAGGCCGTTAGGTGGAATCACAACCCCAGCACCAGCACTGGCCTGTGGGTGCACCACAGCTGACCTGGACTCACCTGATTGTTTCTCAGTGAGTTTTCAAGGTCCACATATCTGTTCTCATTTGGTTCTGAGGGGAAGCAGGGAGGAAAGTCTGCATGCCTAGCCCCATATCTAATGCACAAAATGACCCAGATTCATGGGGCTGAGCTACTACTGTTCCTGGCAAAGAACAGTTGGGCCAGGTGGAGACAAGACAGCAATTAGCAACAGAGTGGTAAGAGAACACCTTAAGGCTCAAACCCCAGAAATTATCACAGTAGTGTGCACAAGGAAGGTGTGAAGAAGCTGCAGTGGATAATTCTCAAACTCATGGCCCTGCCCAAATGTGGGTCTGATGGGAGAGCCCCCCACCCCTCACTGTGAGCCATGACAGCAAGCACGTCTCTCCTAATCCATAAACACTGTCGGCAGCTGGGGTGAGGCTGGGGTGGTACAGAGGATCAACCAGGAGTCCAAGACCAACAGGCTTTGTCATCAGCTACAGAGGTTTCTGTTCCTCATAGATTTCACCAACCAGGACTTGAATAAATGGAATCACCAACGAGAAACAATACAGTGACCTTACTCAAAATTTCCAAATGAAACATAGCCTCCTTCTCACATCACCCTCCCACGTCAGCCTCAGACACGAAGTGCCTGTGAGCGCCCAGCACTCACGTGCTCAGGAGACTGTCCCACACCACCATGCTCAAGTGAGAAGCAGGATGGACAGTTGATCTCACACGACTGCCACCCTCTCAAAGATGTCGGCAGAAAAAAGGCAGGCAATACTATACACTGCTTTCCAACACAGTATGATGATGACAAAATTTTTTTGCCCTCCTCTCTTTGGCATATTATTTTAATGTGCTTATCAAATAGGTAAACAAATTAAATTGATATTTTACAAAGCAGTTAATACAACCTTGGACACTGACCTTTGGGACCTGATCCTTATGTTTAGAAATGCCTGGTATGCATGACAGTTGCAAGGCAGAGGGCCTTCCTGGCAGACACAGCCAAGAGGGCCTTTCCTCAAGGACTGCCAGTGGGGCAGGGCCCCAGGGGCACCACACAGAGTTCCTGTACTCCCTCACCAAGTAGGTTAGTGCTGGGTTCCAGAGGCTCCTCGAGTACAGGGTGCTCCCCCTGCACCCTAACATTCTCATGCACACAGACAGTTCCAGGAGGTGAGAACATCAAAGGGCCTTTGTAGCCAGAGTTTAGAGTGGAGGCCCAGGGTCTCTGCAGCAGCCTGAAGTAGTTCCAACGCCCAAGTTGGCTGCATGGGGGCAGTGAACCCTACACCAAGGAGCTCCAACTTACCACTTAGCCACCTAGGAGGCACACCACACTTCTTTCTTAGCAGACATGGTAGCTGGAGTATCAGGAGCCATAACAGCAAGAACAGTGGTCTCAAATCTAACATGGTAGTGCTTACCAGGAGCCTGGCTCTGGCTTAGTTCATTTAATCCTCATGACAACCTGAAAGGAGTATATCATTACTATCCCCATTTCACAGACAGGGATGCTGAGGCACTGGCAGATTAATGCAGCAGAAAGTAGTGGCTGGGACTGGAGCCCAGATGTGAATCCTTATCCCACACTCCTACTTGGGGTGTGGAATGCCTCACAGTAGAAGTGGGCTAAAGAACCCTTAGGGAAGAGAGCTTCTCTGAATAGCACCCTGTGCCTCCCCCATCTTTTTGGCATCCACCAGGATCCCCACCACTGGAATCTATGGCTCAAATGAAGGCAGGACCCAACTCTGCACATGCAGAGGGCACAAATCCTCCTAGGGCCACACTGCACAAGCCCCCGCCCCCACACCTAAACCTACACATGTGCACATGGGCCTCACAAGCTTTCAGATGTTGCACACAGTGGCTGCAGAGCATAACCAGACTGCCCCTATTTATATTTCAGAGGACTGGTGTGGTGTCTAAATAGGAGTGGGTATGACAGAAGAGAACTGGGCTTTCTACAGGGAGCAAAGAAACTGATCACTCATCACTCTATCCCATGCCAGAGAAGGCACCTGCTGACTCAGGATCAGAGAAGGTAAGGCCCTAATCTGGGGTCACCCAACTAACCAGCATGCAAGGCCAGGTACCCTCTGACTTTAGGATGTGCCACTCTCTGGAGGGACAGAGACACTGGCTATGAAGACAGAGATGGGTGCCAGGGTGCCCCTGATATGCCCTCGGGGCAAGGAGAGGGCCACTGGCACATTCCCTGTGCCACCCAGGCAAGCTTCCCTCTGAAGTTTCAACAGAGAAGGAATCTGCTTCAGTACTTGGCTGCAGCATCCAAGACAAGATCCTTTCCCTCTGGGGAGAGATACCACTTATGTGCCTTTAAAAATAACACCAGGCCAGCTTCCTGCCCCATCTGTAAGACTTCTGATCTCCTGCTCATATGATTTAGAATATCTCTTAACCACCTAAATTCCCAAGCCTTCAGCATATGCTCTCACTGCTCTCTGGGAGGGTTAAGGATGTGTACGGCTGGATTAAGGATTCGGCCCTTTAATGCAGTCCTTCTTATCCACCCTGAAGATGGTAAGACCTGCTACAACATCAAAGTGGCACCATCTCCAGCACCTCAGCTGCCACCCAGAATCACATCCTCCCCTCGTCTTGCCTGTTCTGGGTCCCTATAGGACCTAACACTTGCTCTGTTTCTTTCTTGAAACCACAAATTTCGATTTTCTTCTCGGCTTTTAGTTCCTATTATCATGGACCTAAGTGTACAGACTTTTAGAAAAAAGATGGGAGAAAACTAAAGGTAGGCAAAGTTCTTAGACTTAACACTAAAAGCACAATGCATAAAAAACTTCATGAATTAAAAATGTTTCCGCTGTGAAAGATCCTGTTAAGATAAAAAGGCAAGTTTCAGGATGGAAGAAAATATTTTCAAATTACATATCCAACAAGAAGTAGTATTTAGAATATATAAAGAAAGAACTTTCAAAACTTAGCCAAAACTGAATAATCCAGTTAGAAAATGGGCAAAAGACTTAAACAGACATTTCAGCAAAAAGAATAGGCAGATGGCAAATAAGTACATGAAAAGATGCTCGTCATTAGCCATTAGGGAAATACAAATTAAAACCGCAATGCGATGTCAATACACAGCTATAAGAAAGGCTAAGATTTTAAAAAACTGACACCACCAGATGCTGGCTAGGATGTGGAGAACCAGGTCACTCACACATTTCTGGTGGGGACATAAGATGCTATAGCAACTTGGAAAAGTTTGGCAGTTTCTTAAAAACCTAAACACAACTACCATACAATGCAGCAATTATACTCCAGGGCATTTATCCCAGAGAACTGAAAATTTATAGTCCACACAAAAACCCATACATGAATGCTCACGGAAGTTCTGTTTGTAACAGCCAAAATCCGGGAACACCCAGATGTCCTTCAACAGGCAAATGATTAAACCAAGTGTGGTTCATACATACCACAACCCCAAAAGCCAACCCTAAAAGCCAATCCTGAAAGGTTACATGCTGCATGACTCCATTTACACAACATTCTTTAAGTGAAAAAACTGCAAATATGGAGAACATATTAGAGACTGCCATGGGTGTGGGGCAGGAAGGAAATGGGTATAGCTATAAAAAGGCACCAGGAAGGATCCTTGTGGGATAGAAATGTTCTGTATCTTGAGTGTATCAAGGTCAATACCTGGGTTATTAAAAGTTCTACAAGATGTCACCATTGTAGGAAATGGGGCTAAGGGTGCTCAGATCTCTCTGCATTATTTTTTACAGTTTCATGTGAATCTACGACTAGCTCAAAATAAGTTTAATTAAACCAACAAAAAACATATCACGGTGGAATCAAATAAAGGATTGGGTGGGATTTGGGGTGAAATCAGACGGCCAATATGCTACATCGTTTGGTTTCCAGCATCTCCTTCAAATCTGCAGGAACCTACCCCGTATGACTCACTGTGAAGGGCCAAGCACCAAACACTGCTGGGCTCTGCGAGGTTTCTGAGATCTAGAGATACGCAGCACTGTTTACTTGCTTTCCACCATTTGGGAGCAGGGGCGGGGGAAGGTCCTGGTGAGGAAGGTGTTGCTGATAAAGCTTATTACACCAGTGTGGCCCCTGCCTGGTATGTCAGGAGTTACCATTCAGTTCTGTGCCCTGTAGCTAACTGAGCCAAGCCCAGCAGTACTTGGCCAAGCAGGAGGGCTTGCTAGGCATCCAAGCTCAGATGGTAGACACAGGTCAGGCTTGAACTGCCAGACACAACATTCCCAAAGTGCCATCCCTGGAACACTAGCAATGGGTACAGTGTCATGAAAAGGTTCTGGAACTCTGTTCCAGGGAGGTATATATCCTCCCTTGTGGGCTGGTACAGATGCCCAAAGCAGGTCAGCCAAAGAAAAGTGTTGATGAGGGCTCTAATAAAGATATCTTTCATTCTGCTTGATTCTGCATTTGCTAACCAAGGCTCCCTTTTCATGAAGTAACTGTTAACATCTCACAGAACAAGAGCTCCAAGTAGCTCATTTTATGTGGTGACACCATGCTTCATCCCTCATTATCAAAGGCCCTGACATGTGCTATAGCAAAGGCAGCTGCTTATCTTTAATTCAGTTTTCTGAACTATCTGACTACATTGGAGAAGTAGTCAGGGTGGTCTGGACACACAGAGGGACCTGCAGTGATTATTCATCTTCACTTCAGAGAAAACCTTGCCCCAAACCACCTGCTGGCCCCTCACAGGTGAGCATACACACCCATGCCACCAGAAGGGCAAACCAGGGCTTAGAGAGCTGCTCTAAGGAAGCAGCAGGATAGGGGTCAAACCTGGATAATGGGAACCCCTGCCTGCCATGGGGCAGTTTCTACTGCTTCCTCTATCAACATCTGCCCAGCTTTTTAATAAATCAAGAAAGCAAGACCCATCTCTTGGCTGAAAAGGAGCCATGCCCTCTAGGAGCCCCCAACACATGATTTCTGCTAATACTCATCCCAAGTTTCTCTCCAAACCTTGATAATAAAGGTCTAGAATGATCCACTTTCTGCCCTATACTCCACAATCACTTATGCTTGGATTGACCCATCTATTTAGTGAATTTACTTATTCTTTCAAACAGGTGTGGGATGTGTTATGTGTAGCTGCTGTAAGAAAAAGTAGACTTGCCTGCAGTATGGTCATCCCCCTAACCCTATGCTCCAATGCCCCCAAATGTACACACAAGTCAAGGATACAGGAAAAGACAGATGTGATGGGCACACTGACAGATGCAGACACAATGTTGTGGAGGAAGCAGGTTAGGAGGACAGCCACTCCAGACCAAACTGACAACATGAAAAAGGCATGGAATTGACAGACACAGTCGGTATGGGCTTTCATTCTATGTAGTTTGATGTCAAGTTCAAGGCAGGAGGTGAAAAGAGGTCAAGAAAATGGAAGCAGAGGCCAATTCTGAAAGAGCTGAGAATTTATCTCATAGGTGATGAAGAAGCTACAAATGACACGTTCTTCATTCATTTCTTTACCAAACACTAACTGTGGGGCAACCATGAGGCAGGTACTTCCCTGGGTGAGGTGTATGGGAAGGGATGAGGTTAGAGGTCTCTGGGAGACACATGGGAAGAAAAGGAAGGCCAAGGGTGCCTTTGGAGCCAAGGCCATGAGCAAGCCCATTAGAAATGAGGTACATGTTGCTGGTATGCAGTGGACCAGAAGAGCGGGACAGGATACCATCTCCCTGCATTATTTACCCAAACTTCTCAACACCAGTGCACATAGCACAGCTGGCCCGCGCATCTCAGCCTCTACTGGCAACCCTGGGTTTCAGAGGCAGTGGGTCCCCCACAACAGCCATCTCAACTAGAGGTGGACACATACCCCAGGCCCCACTCAGTCTATAGGAGGGGCAGTAGCCCTGTGTATTCTTGACCCTGGTTAAGGGTGACTGATGGGGAACCAGACTCTCTCCTTGGAGTTGAGATGACAGACGTGCAAACAGGAAAGGTGACTTGTGGAAGGTCCTATAGTGGGTGCCTGGCAGAGTCAGGGCTAGAAGCTGACTTGCCAATCTGGTTCCTCTCTGAACACTGGTGTGCTGACAAGATGGAGGCCATACACAGCAAGGAACAGACACTTCCTCCTATTCCCTAGCACCAGCAACACACTGCAGAATGACCTGCATTCTGGGACCAACAAGTAGGATGTACTTGTTGGGTGATGTCCTGAGAAGAGGATGGTGAGTCACCAAATATAATCCAACATCCTGCTAGAGTGGGCAAAGAATGGACCATAGTTCTCTCCTAACCCCTCGACCCCCCAAAATGAGCAGCCATATGAGAGGCAAGGAGAGCATGAACCTTGACCTTGCCAGGGAACTGATCTGATGATGCCCACAATTTGCAGTAGCACTCTGGTTCCTAACTCCATTTCCCTGGACAATTTATTGAGTTTTCAGGAGCTAGAGCTCTTTTTCAGGGAATAGAGAAAAGTGAAGACAGGCATTAAGACTCTTATTTGGAACTACATAATTCCTGGAGAATCACCAAATCAGGGCTCTTGTTAATACACTAGAGAAGGAGGGAGGGGATGGGGCCAGCCTGACCTACAAGGAGCCCCAGGTGGTAAAAGGGATGAGGGGCAGGGAGGGACAACCAGTCCTCACTCTAACTCCCAGAACCAAGCAACAGTTGCCAAGCAGATAACCACTGTTCTTCCACTTATAAAAAAGAACACAATTTGGAGAAAACATCACGTTCTAAAAAGTTCAAAGGCATTTTTTCCCTCATTTCCAAAATTCTACTTATCCTTTGCAACTTATCTACGGGTCCAATTCTAAACACAAGCCTCACAAAACTATCTAAATCAATGTAGAATTTTGCTACATTACAATACAACTTTGGGTGGGATTAGAGGGGACCTTTACTTTCTACAGCATATATTTACATATCATTTTTTAAAAGAAGAAAGTTGAGCTAAATCTTACTTTCAAAATTATTTTTAAAAAAGGTTTTGAAAGAGACTGAAGTTAGTAAGTTTTGCCCATTGTTTTACTGTAGAGGGGTTTTGTTTTTGTTTCTGGTTTTTTTTTTCGCCATCATAACAGGACTTCTCTGATTTATAGGTAGACTGCATGTGAGAGCTGGGTGGGCTGACTTTCAGGGGAAATAAATGACCCAGGTTAGATGCCAAATCCACACTCACGTTCTGTGATCATCAAATGAGGGGGTCATGTCGAATCAGACCAGATGCCACAAAGGCGAAAGCAGTTTCCTAGTACTTAAAGTGGCTAAAGTCACAGTGCCCTCCCATTAAATCAATGGTGAAAGAGGTAACTAAAACCCATAGCGGGGGGTCCTCAGAATCATCAGTATTTACTTTTCTTCCACCTGGAGAGAAAAAGAAAGGGGGTGAGCCAAGGCAACATTTTAAGTGACAGGTATGAGAGGTAAAGAAATGAACTGGAGGGCAATACCTTGCACTTGCAATAACCCAATTGAAGATCATTAAAATTTTTGGCTGCACATTGAAATGACCTGGAGAGCTTTAAAAAACAAAAAACACCAATGCCTGTGTCCAATGTCCCTCTCGCCAAAAACTGGCGTGGGATACGGCCAGGGCATGAGAAAAGAGGAAAGAAACAAACCCCCCTGCTCTATGCAAAGCCCCCACAAAAATTAATGTACACTCACAAACATGGGGGTTACCCACAAGCTTCAACTAGTTCACAAATGAGTCACAGGGGAATCTGTAAGGAAGGTCTGTTTCTAGGGGGTGTAAATAGCCTCCTGGTCCCGTGTAGAGACCACCAAATCCCTCGGAACACTGCAGCCACAGTGGGGTCAGCCCTGCCACACCCAGAAAGCGCTCAGGAGAGAGCTGTCAGTGATAAAAAAGTGTCTACTACTTGGGACACGTTCACTAGAACCCCAGACACGGTACTGAGGACATACAGTACTTAGTGAATCCTCCTCATATCCCATTATTATCAATAAATAAGAGAACTCAGCAAGGGTGATGACGGCAAGACTCAAACCCAGATCCATTTGATCCAGAACCTCCACTTAACCACTTTGCTGTACTGCCCCCTCTACATAAAGCCCAATGATGCAGAAATCAATAAGGTGAAGAGACCCCTTTGTACCTACCTTTTTCCTATGGCTACTTGGTCTTTACAAATTAATTCTATAGCAGCCTCCCAACCACAGACTATTTCTGAGCCCTCAAAGATTATGGGGAGACTGATGAGCAGAGGCCCTGGGAGCTGAGAATCCACGCCCCTGCCATTCTTCCCATCATGCATTTCCATCTACTGGCTGAAGAAGTTGGGAAGAAAGAAACTCCCACAAATTGACACCTTTATCTCAGCAATTTGGGTTTGAAAGGCATCAGGAAGTGAGGAAACCATGAAGGAATTCGCCTTGAAGTGATTATGTTGGAGGGTACATGGCCTATGTCAGAAGCTGATGGCGCCATTGAACAAGTCTGGGCTCTGTATAAACCGCAACAAGATGATTTCCCTCACTATGCTTTTAACAAATGGATGATCACACCACCTCAGAATAACTTAGTGGCCGTGACTAGGAGGCCAGGGGAACAGCTGGTCAACGTCATGTTCAGGGGCTTGAGAAGCACTTGCTATTACTCTGCATCAGTTAAGAAAATCCTACCGAGGCTGCCCACGGTAAGTTTATGTGAAGCCAACCTTACAAAAGTGCACACACTTTAAGAGACACATACTGCCCTTACTGGGAAGGAGCCTCTCAGCCCTGCCCCAGGGCAACCTAGTCTTTCGGTCATAATCCTGAGGTTTCCCCCTAACACAATTGGATATGTCATCTCTTGAAATACAAGACCCTCCCAGGCTCCCAGACTATACACTTCCAATTATACAGAGAAATGAGATCAAGACTCACCTGTGCCACTTCCTGTGTGACCTCTAGCAAGTTTCTTGCCCTCTCTGTGCATCAGGTGTCTCATCTGTAAAATGTGCTCAACGACAGACCCTGTGTCTCCTGGGACTACAGAGGTGATCAGTGCAACGGGGCCCAGGAAGGCACGTGGAGCAGTGCCTGCCAACTGTCAGTATATCACGTATGCTGACCATTGCAATTTTCATCACAAAAGACTGAACCATACAAGACTGCCAACATTTTGACCCTTTTTGAACTATAAAAAAACAGACAATTTTGTATGACTCATCTTAATACACTGAGTAGACTATTCTATCTTTGAAGGCCCTTGCCTTTGAACAAGCAGGGTGAATCTAATACTCCCTTCGATCACCTAATAATGACAGGCCTTACAAAAGGAAGGCCGGATATAAATGCAAACACATTTCTTCCACTTGGGCTATAAAAGCTGAAAATGGCTCCCAGGTGTGAGCAGACATAATAGGCTCTGCCTTCTTTGCAAGGTCACCATGGGGGTCAAAGTCAAGCTAGCCATTTTCGGATTAGGTGCACAGACTCACAAGGCTTCCCCAGAGGTAAATGGATTAGAGAAACCACCTGCAGGAAGTGGGCCAGGGGGAGGAGGAGGAAGTGGTCCCAGTTGGAAGGAGACTGCTGATATGGGCAGGGGCCAGCCCCGTTCACACGGGAGATTGCACAACTGACAGAACAGCTCTGCCTGACAGCCACAGTCCCATTGCCCTGGGGTTGTCGGCACCGCAGCTGGCAGGAGACACCTCCCTCCAGACCACACGTGCTTTGCCAGCATCCTATTCCCTCTGGATCTTGGACTGTATTTAAAGCTTACACAGTCATCAGAAAAAATGAAGGGGGGGTGGCAAACACAAGACAAAAGCCAATCTCATCAACAGAACCTAAGCTACAAGTTCCCAAAAAAGGCAGTGACCTCCATGGCTGAGCTCCTATTCCACCACACTCCCCTTCCTTGGCTCTGAGACCCTACAGCTGGTGTTCGCTTCATTTCTGCAGCAAACGACTTGCAGATGTACCGCTCATGTGGCTGCCTCATCACCCCTAACCCTAACCCCTCCCCACTCTCAAAGAAGTAAAGAAAAAAGTAAAGAAGGAAAATGACAAGTTACAATTGTGTGTAACTTGGCAGGCTCACAACAGAGGCCATAGTGGCTCCTTTCCCAGTGAACAACTCAGACTCAGGCAAGAGGCAGTCTGCACTCTAGAACCCCTGAGAAGTTCCTGGGACAGAAAGCTGCTTTCTTTGTAAACTGGGTGTTTAATTTTCTATTTTGAGGCTCATGGGTGGTACCCAGCATCTGATGGGGCTAGAGTTCTAAGAACCAGGGGTCTTGCTCTGCCTTCCAACAGAAGCTGGCTGGCTCTTCTACCAGCCTGCTCATCAACAAGGGAGAGAATGGAGACGGGCAATCTGAGCTGAAGACGGGCTGAGAACTAAGATTCAAATCTTAGGTGAGGGCAAAGATTTATCTGATAATGGTGATTGATCAGCAGCAGGGAGGTCAACGGTGTGCTGGCCTCCCTCGCCCTGTCCAGGTAGGTGGGGCTATAAGGAGAGTCTTTAATACTCCTAGGTTGAGATAACAATGGGTTTGTCAGCTAGACTGCTCAGCAAGTCTCGCTCCTCTGCAAGAACTGGTAAAGGGCTGCAGGGGAGACTTCTTGTTCACCAATAAATAGCAAATTCAGCAGAGACAAATTTACAACCACCTTAGACCACTAACCCGCAGCCACAGCCAGGTCTGTTCTCTCCATACTCAGTAAGTGTCCTCTACCCCCAGCTCTTTTGGGACCCACCAGCCCAAACAAATGCCTGCTGCCACATCAGTGACATTGGGAATTTTTCTAAATAATTTATTGCCCCCCAAATGCTAATCAGCTTGGTAGAAACTTGACACATGAACCTTGTCCCCCAGCCCTGTGTGCACCCAAGCAGTGGTTCTCAAATGGGGGTTCCCAGAGCAGCAGCATCACCTGGGAAAATGAGAATGAAGAAAATTCTTGAGTCACACCCCAAACCTGCTGGATCAGAAACTGTGGCTGAGTCCAGCCATCGGGTACTCCTGATGGGTGTTCCAATATAAGAACGACACAGGTGACTGAGAAGCCACAGCCTCTCATAGGAATGGGTGGCATGTTTTATCCAGAGCACAGAATTCATTCACACCACCAAAAATCTTGGCAAAAAATGCAAAAGTGAGCATGCCTCTGAAGACACAGGGGAGCAGCTGCAGCCGCCACTTCACGTACTTTCCCCCCAGTTGTGCTGTTTCCTGACTAGCACCACATCCGGGAACCCAACCAGACACTGGCTGCTCAAAAAACAAGGGCACCCACTTAAATCTGACTTGGGGCTTTTGAAACACAACTCTGTTCACAGTTTCTTCCTAGAGTGTTTCAGTCACTATTACCTCCACACTGTTGATGAAAATGCACAAGAAGACCCAGAGCAGAGAAGGCACCAACAGTCCCGGTGCAAACACTGGCCTTCCTTCACCAGCAGGGCTAAATTCGGTTCTTAGGTGTAGAATGCCTCTCTGAAACAGAGTTGGGTAAGGGCCATTACCCATTTCTACATTTTCTACCCATTAAAATGACTCGGTCCACTCTTAAACTGATGATTTGTGGGTGGTCCATCAAATTCCCCCAGAGGAAAACTGAATGGTCTGTCACCTTAAGAACTGCTATGTCCACCTCACCTTGTACGCACACCTACAGTCTCCACAGGTGCAGCTATGTTTCAGTAGGCAACGAGCTTCACTAAGATCACCACTAAACATTTTAAGACAAATTATTTCATACTTCTGGAAATAAATACCATGTATAAAAAAAAATTTCAACATCTACACTCTATTATGTCTGCAAATTGTGACCTTCCTCTAGAGAAGGCAATATGGAGAAAGTCTGAATGTAAGCTGATTGAAGAGACAGGCAAGGAACCCCACACCAACTCCTTAGGGCACAGATGGCAACCACAAGGCCTGTGGGCTGAATCCTGCCTGGCACCTTGTTTCTACCTGGTGCCAGCGCTGAGCTCCTTGCCCCCAGTTAAGGAGTAGTTACGTTTATACAGCCCTAAAATTACATTCGACCCTTTGAAGGCAACTGCGAGGCTGATGTGGCCCCCAGTGAAAAGGAGTTTGACACCCCTGCCTTAGGGGGAGAATATATCTGCCCTCCACACCCTCCCAACACACACACACAGTTTCAGGAATGCCCACTAATTATTTGTTATTCAATGTAATTTCACCTGTGCTTTACTCCTGATCATTAACAACCTTAGTTCAGGTCCTAAAGACAACCCTAATTTTCTGCAGTGGATTCTGGGTCCTTCCCTTTCTCTCTGGCTCCCTGTTTGGGTCCTATGAGATCTTAATTCCTCTACCAATCCCTTAGCAGTCAGCCAGATCATCACTGCCTCCCCTGAAGGCTTTGCTCTTTAATTACACTTTAATGTGAAGTGATCTTCACATTAATGAGCCTATAAAGAAAACTGATTTAGCCCCTCTTTCTCACAGGGCTTTCGAGGCACATAGAGAGTTAAATACTGTTATTAATTTTATTTCCCCAGCAGATCTATCCAAGAAGAGCCTTCGTCCTTCAAGGCCTCAGGGCCAACCAACTCCATTCAGGGCTCCTGCCACTTAATTCCCTCTGAATAGGGTCACGGACAGGACACCAGGTTTTATTCCTTCCAGGTTTTATTCTCTGGAAGTTAGAATGAAGATATATCAAATATTCCATGACTTTTATTTAATCAGTTTTTCTTCAGCTAAGAGGTCACAGCAAAATATATAACTAAGTAGTCAAATCTACTTCTGATATTTTTATTTAAATTATTCATATTCTCATATTCTAAGTTTTCCAGGTCCATTTGCTAACACAAGAGAAAAATACTTCCATTAAAAATATTGGTTTTCAGCCCTGGCTGGTGTGGCTCAGTGGATAGAGTGCCAGCCTGAGAATTGGGGGGTCAGCAGTTCGATTCCAGGTCCAGACATACACCTGAGTTGTGGGCCGGGTCCCCAGTGGGGGTGCGCATGAGAGGCAACCACACGTTGATGTTTCCCTCTCCTTCTCCTCCCCTTCCCCTCTCTCTAAAAATATATAAATAAAGTATTTTTTTAAAAAAATTAGTTTTCAGATGATTGGTTGCCAGCGTACTGGAGGGAAGGGGATAGGGGAAGTGACTCCTTAAAGGGTATGTATGGGGTACTGTTTTGATATGATGACAACATTCTGGAATTAGATAGTGGTGACGGTTGTACAACCTTGAAAGTGTACGAAAAGCGGTAGAACTGTACATTTTAAAATGTTTAAAATAATGAGTTTTAGGTTATGTTAGTTTTACCTCAATAAAAAAATTATTTTCAAAAATTTTTTGAAGATCAGAAGCAAAAGGTACTTTGATGTGCTTTCACATTCAACATAACCGAAGGGATTTTAACAGCGCTCTTGCAAAGTCACAGTGTTTGTGTGCGACTGCTCTGGCCTAGCTCCCTCAGTTGATCTAGGCCAAAGGCAGGGCACAGGAAAGATGGTTCAGAAAAAGCCTGAAATACATCAGTAACTGGAAAAGAAGTTACATGGACAAAGCCCAACACCATGTGGGAAAAAGGCTCCAACCAATGTGCCAGCGACAAATGTTGCCCTGCTTTAAAACTAAAGTCCATTTCACAGCATGCTTTTGACTCCTAGGCCAGAAAACAATCCAACCATCTCCGCTGTCACCAGTCTTCTCAATGATACAAGTGCAGTCACACTACAGGAAAAGTGAAAATTATTCTTCACCAGAAACGTCACTTACGTACCACACAAAATTACTAATGCCCTGGGAATCATAACTTGAATTTCCTGGACTTTATATTTTTAAAAAAACTCTCAAAGTGAAAATCTAACGGCAGATCTTGCCCCCATTTAACAAGTCTATTGCTTTTTCTGAGAACTATTTCATGAAACTAGTTACCTTACTCTAATGCAATCCTATTAAAAGATTTCCTTCAGTTTAGTGTTTTTTGTTTTTTTTTTTAAGAACAAATGGCTTTGGCATTATCCTCAGAATATGATGCAAATAAATCTGCTCTGTGACAAATACTTTAATTGAACTTGATTCCTTTAATAAGAAAGTATTAATCAACTGAAATTCTACTGAAAGACTCTAGTTCCCCCAAACTGTAAAAAACTGTTCTGAAACCAAAGAGTAATGCCAGAGGTGAACTATTTTATCGCGAGGCCCTCCCAACTGCGGCCCAGCAGAGGACCCTGTGTCTGGGGCTCTCAGAGCACGCGAGCACGGAGCCGGGGCACTGACACGGACTCGGGCGACAGGAACCTAACACAGAGGTGAAGAGTTGACTTCCAGAGGCCAAAGTCCGCAATTCCAGGTGTCTGGGCTGAAAACCACGAACCTGCTGCTTCTGCTAAGTGACGAAAAGCAGTAATAGATGTTACAGGACATCAGGGTCAGTAACATCTTTTTTGTGACATTATTGCCTATCTTAGTTTCTGAGTCACAGAAGGAATATGAAAGCTGTCTTTTATCCTTCAACAAATGATACAAAACATCATCTGAGACAGCTGGATATATGCCTAGTCCACTTTTTCCCTATTGCACCTGCCTGTACAGCTGACCTTTAAACAACACAGGGGTAGGGGTGCCAAACTCCACCTCCATGCAGTTGAAAATCCACATACAACAATAGTAGTCCCTCAGTAACCATAGGGGATTGGTTCCAGGACTCCCCTCAGATACCAAATTCCAAAGATGCTCAAGTCCCTTAAACACAATGGCAGAGGTCAATACATAGTCAGCCCTCCACATTCTTGGATACCCAACAGTGAATCAGAAATATTGCTTCTGATCTGTAGTTAGCTGAATTCATGTATGGGAAACCCATGACTATGGAGGCCTGACTGTTCATTGAAAAAAAGCTACACGTGTTCTGGCTGGTGTGGTTCAGTTGGTTGGGCGTTGTCCCTCAAAGCAAAAGGTGGCTGGTTCAATTCCCAATCAGGGCCCATGCCTGAGCTGCAGGTTCAGCCCCTAGTAGGGGCATGAATGAGAGAGGCAACCAATCGATGTTGCTCTCCCTCTCTCTCTCCCTCTTTCCTCTCTCTCTAAAAAAAAATTAAATAAATAAAATCTAAAAAAACACAGTGGAATTTCTACACGTAAGTGGAACTGCATAGTTTAAACCTGCCCTGGCTGGTATGGCTCAGTGGACTGAGCACCAGCCTACGAACCAAAGGGTCGCTGGTTCGATTCCCAATCAGGGCATATGCCTGGGTTGTAGGCCAGGTTCCAAGTAGGGGGCATATTAGAGGCAACCACACGCTGATGTTTCCCTCTCTTTCTCCCTCCCATCCCCTCTCTAAAAATAAAAAATAAATAAAATCTTTAAAAAAATCCTGTATCGTTCAAGGGTCAACTGTACTATCAATGTGAACATTTACTTAGCTGACCAACCACATTTTCAGACAACATGTCAGAGGCTTCCCACATCTGATGATACTGCATACTCTTGAGGTCACCCTGGGAAGGCCTCCAGGCCCCAACTGCAGAGGCACAGGAGGTGCCAACTAAATAATTGTTCAAGATATGACACCTTTTAGTTCTATGGTTCTGAAAAACCAGACACATCAGTACAACATGCTCTTTGAAGCCTGAATAGTTGAAGTCATCACATGGCTGGAGATGCTAAGTGCGTCACCTTCACATATCAGGTCAGAAAGTATTGCCCATCATCTGCTGCCATGTCCTCTGCAAAAGTCCACTTGGGAAATACAGAAAGGCTTGAAGATGACAGCAAGTTACCTGTAATCCTACTACCCAGATATTATGGGGCCAACCTAACTTTGCAGAATGACATCCAGGCATCTGGTCCAAGATTAGGAGACATAGGACTCACAGAGAAAAGGAAGGTAAGGACTCTTCTGTTCCTATAATTTCACAGAAATCACTGACCAAGTCAGATGGAGAACAACTTTAGGGCAAAGAGGTAGCTGTCAACACTAACCTGCATTTTCCAAACTCATTCAAAACCAGAGAGGGAGTCTTCTCTTCTGCTCCCCTTCCCCCACTTTACATATTTTAACACAGTCTTAATGGAAAAGCAGGAACTAGGCCAAACAGCCCCACTGCTCCAGGCATTTGGGCTAAGGAACAGAAATGTATTTTTAGTCAACAGAGTAAGGCAGGATTCAAAGTACATAGGCCCTGGGGGCAAGCTAGGGGTTCTGCCTGTCTCTGGCACAGGGTGGCTCAGAGTCATCTGCCACCACGCTCTTGTGTCAGTGCACAGGGGCAGATAAAGGGGAGATGCATAGGCATTTATGGGCAGTGTCAGTTTATCTCAATTTCGCAATTTACAGGGACTCGGGGTTCTCAAGTCCCTTGGGTTCTCGGGGTTCTCGGATGTTCTCTGTGGCCCTGGCTTCCCAACCAAGCCTGGAGCAAGGGGAATGAAGGCAGTGCTTCTGTACTTGAATGAAAGGGCAAATGATCAGGGGAACTTAAAGTAGCTTCTGACCCAGTAGGGCAGGGATGAGGCCTGAGATTCTGGACCTCTAAGGAGCTCAGCACCAATAACACTGTTGGTCCAGGAACCATACTTTTAAGTAGTAAGGTGTTAAAAGCATCTTCCATTGCTTTGCTCTGTGAACATATGAAGGATTATCACATCCTTAATCAATCACATCATTTAATTTAGCCAGTAATTATACACATCCCAGTTGGTGGGCACACAGGCTGAATAGGCACAAAAAGTCACTCAGACCTGCCTGGGACAAAAGGCCACAGTCTTCACTCCAACACTTCACAGGAACACAAACTGAATCACACCTCCTGTGTCTCTAAACACGAGATTATACCAGGCGCAAGGGGCTGTGTGACAACTACCCACCAGCCAGAAGCAGCAGCGACCATCTTTAAAACACCTACTATGTGCTAAGCACAATACAGGAGTTTCATAGATATCCCATTCCCCTCAAACTCAGCCTCACTTTCCCTGCACATAAAACAGGTCAAGAACACATTCTGTAAATAAGATTCAAAGAAATGAAGTTGTTTGTCCAAGACACAGAGCTGAGTCAACATTCTAACCTCTGTCTCCTACCCCCACAAGTGCCTTGAAAGAGTTAAGCCTGAAACACTGTCACAAGGATGAGCATCTCCTGAACATAGCCTATTGCTAGAAAAACCCAGAGATCTTCACGCTGCACCAGCAGTCTTATAATACAAAGATGGATGGCACCTTGCTGCCAAGTCCCTGTGCTCAGCCTGCCCAGCCTCAGTGTCAAGAATAGATATATACAGGTGAGCAAATAAGTTACAACAGCAGCAAAATAAAAGTCAAATAAAAGTATGTGGGGCTGGAGTGGCAACAGGAAATTCATCGTAAAACGCAAGGTGCTCTGCTGAAGAACCTCCCAACACGATCTATTGAGAGAGTTACTGGGCTCATGACTGGCTTACCCGGAAAGACTGGGTAACGTCAAAACATGCAAGCACCTCCACCTGACTACTGGAGCAGGCTCTCACCTGCTCCAGCAATAACATCCCCATGTTTCCTTTCTTCCTTCCTTTCCTTCTCACTTAAGTCCCTCTGCATGCACACTTTTCCATTTACAGAGTATTGCCCTAAATAATCAGCAGGTTGCCTGCTATCTCACAGTTGACCATGACAACTAATTCCTTCTTTTTATGCTGATTTTGGAAGACTGGGATATTTCCTTTTTAAAAAAGATTTTATTTTTATTTAGTTTTAGATAGAGGGGAAGGAGAAAGAAAGAGAGGAAACATCAATCAGTTGCTTCTCACACACCCCCAACTGGGAACCTGGGCTGCAACCCAGGCATGTGGCCCAACTGGGAATCAAATCAGTGACCTTCTGGTTCATGGGCCAGCACACAATCCACTAAGCCACACCAGCCACAGCTGGGGTATTTTCTTTTTTAAAACCAAAATAGGGGATTGAATCACGTTACCAAGTTCACTGGCACAAAGATGAACTTGCAGTCTTATAATTCAGACAGTTCCCTTTAACTCCAGTTTATTCACCTAAGAAATTTAATTCTATATGTATCTCTGGGCATTAACAAGACCAGTTTCTCCCCAAATCAGAGATGAGGCAAAACTTCCAGGTTTTAATTCTTAAAAACCCCCAAACAGCATGTAAGACATTTGTCATGATCATTAGGACTACATGAAGAAAGGCTGTTCTACACCAGTAAGTACAGGATCAGTTTCCTACCACCAAATGTCAGTATGGTAATATGGCAGCCTTATCACCCAGCCCAGAGTCCCCAAATGCACCACTTACAGGAAGAGAGAGACGATGTGAGATGAAGCAACACCCAGGGACGGTATGGCTGTCAACTCATTGTTGTTAAGATACCTGTAACAACACAAAGAATTAATCACCTACATGGTTTCAATTAGTAGTTTGAAATCATATACTAATAAGGGAAATCAGAAAAACAGTGCTGAGTTGGACATGGTAATAATGAATAAAACATGAAGTTAAAAGTGAGTTCTTAAATGGAAAGAAGTCAGGTGAGATCACAAAAACTACCTATCACATCCACGGTTTGGAAATTAACACTCAGGGAGTGTCTCTTGTCTTCCAAAAACTTCCAACCTAAATCAGAAATCAACACTAACAATCAAGGAACAGTGACAACATGCCAAGATGCGCAGTGCAGAACAAAATGTCCCAAGATCACCCAGGAGAGTAGAGTCAGAAAAGGATCTGAGGAAGAAAGAGCATTCCTTTCTAGATGTTTTCACACAGTTGGACACAGTGGTCTGCAAACTGCTGCTCTGTCCTCTCCAGAAGGTGACACGCTGGGACATAGAGCTGAGACAGACGTGCGTGAGGTTCCCAGGGGCTTGGACATGCGGGGCAATTATTCTGATGCCTCATCTGTGCAATAACAAGAGAGTTGGACTGGAGACTCTCATCTATTTAAGATTCCAGCTTCTTAGAACTCTGATGGACCTTCCAGACACATTTTCCAGAAATACATACATACGGACACATTTTTGCACATAGACATTTTGAAAATTCTCCGCAGACCAGAGACGCCCTCTCTCCAAGCTCACTTCCTGCTGGAACACTCTACATCTGTGTTTCTCCAGTTCACATCTTTTAGTGGAAGGGGAAACCTGCAAACCAAAACACTGTCACCCGGGCTGCCCCCAGAGGCTCTGCAATCCAGCCTCCTTACATGGACATGTATTTCTAAATCTGGGAAGAGAATCCAAAATCAGGCTTGTGAAGTAAGCCCAAAAATCCTTAAGAAAGCCAAAGCACAGTGTTTAGGCTTTCTGCCAAGTGATGGGCTGAAAAGAAATTGTATCTGAGATGCAGAATTAAGGGGGTAAAGCTAGGCTATCTTAGTCTCCTTTTTTTAAGGGAGTACGTCTAACCTAGATCATCTTGTCACTGTTTGAAGACAAGGCCGTGAAAATGACAGCTGTATTCAGGTATGCATACAGCTAGCATTTGCTTGAATAGAATAATCTGATTGCCATCTTTTGTAGAAATTAATAGGAAAAAAAGAAAAGACAAAGGCCTTGAATTATCCCATTTGCTTTGTTTAGTGCCACAGCCAGCTGGAGATGAAGTTTGGCAATTACTAGGCTAAGGGACACAGAATGTCTGTTTCACAGTTTCATGACTACAGCATCTGGCAGAGAGAAAGCAGATCCTTATCATGTGGCAAATCCTTTCGCTCCTTAAAGGGCCCTTGTTTGTGTACTGAAGTAGACAATTAATTACTTTAACAGTCTCTTATCTGACTTCCCCTAAACCAGATTGCTTCTGCTTCACCTTTTCTCCCCAGCCCTGCAGTGATCCATTTCAAGTCTTGGTACAGAGATACTGAAAACTCTACATCAATCTGAATCTACTAACAAATTTTCATAGTACCATCAATGTACTTATTACTAAAAAAGACCCTCAGATCTTATCAGAGCAAGCTTGCTTAAGAACTCTTCATTTCCTAGATATTTATCCTAAAACAGATCATGGTGGTAATAGTAATAATTTAATAGCGCCAGCCAACTTATTGAGGGCTTATTATATGCCAGGCAGACACAGCTCTGAGAGCTTTTCAATGTATCGGGTTGGCCAAAAAATTTGTTTAGTTTTTTTCTGTAAGATGGCTCTAACAGCACTTAGTTGTCTTAAACTTCATTCAAAACAATTTTGTTAGGTTGTACTGTGTCAGCTGTCATATCAATGTGCATTTTTTAAAAATATTATCAAAATTGGTAAATTTTTGTGTAGCCATTTTTATACTGAAGAATGAAGAAAATATATAGCATTTCAGCATATTATGCTTTATTATTTCAAGAAAGGTAAAACGCAACTGAAATACAAAAAGATGGTTTGTACAGTGTATGGAGAAGGTGCTGTGACTGATCAAATGTGTCAAAAGTGGTTTGTGAAGTTTTGTGCTGGAGATTTCTCAGTGGATGATGCTCTACAGTTGGGTAGACCAGCTGAAGTTGATAGTGATCAATTCCAGACACTGAGAACAATCAATGTTATACTATGCAGGAGATAGCCAACATACTCAAAATATCCAAAGCAATAAAGTTATTGGTGAAAATGAAAAATGTATATTTTATTTTACAGAAAAATCCATTTGGATTATTTAACCGACAGGTTAAATAATTTGATGATGGATACTAGCAGTAAGTGGCAGTGGCCCTGGGAATCCAGCCCCAAAGTCTAGATTCTTCTAGAATCTAGCCACCACACTCTATTTCTTTACAACTATCGTAACCACTCGACATGTATGATGTAACTTCATCATCGCAACCCTGAGTAAGGTACCAGATACTACTACTGTTCCATGCCTTAAAGGTAAGCTGTCTAACTCCTGTTTCACTTCAAGTCACTTCCCACGAGTAATAGATGAGAACTGAACCCAAATGCAATTGCAAGTCAAGAGACCAACAAGTGAAAAGGTCTGCAAGTGCAAAGCTCCTGCCCCTAGGTAACATGGTAGCTGTGTTTCAGCCTGCTTAGGATCTGACCTGACTTTAAACCCGAAACACACAGTATGGACTTCTCTGCAAGGGAACTTTTGCCAAATGAACTTGGTGTCAGGCCAGCCCTCCTGCACACATGACAAGCTAGTCCACCCAAGTTCACAGAAATCAATGAATAAGGAAAAAGGCATCATCAATACCAGTTCAAGTCTTGACAAAACTGCTGGAAGTGGAGAGTACAGGTGCAATGAACCAGTACTCAAGACAAACAGGGCATTTTGTCTGGAGCAGCAGCCCCAGATCAATAAGTGGAGGCAGAAATCACAGGCTCTGCACATGGCTACTCAATTTACAGAGAGGACAGGTGGAGCACAAAGGAGGATTGCATGGCGAGTTCTTTCTAGATCACGTCTATGAAAAAAGAACTGCTAGCTAAATGTACGTCTGTTAGCTCCACAGTATAGCTTTCTTTGTTTGCCCCATTCCCTGCTGAAACAAGAATACTATCCTCAGAAGGCAGTGGAGGCCAAACTGACTCTGCGACATTACCAACTTGCCAGACTGAAATAGAGACTGGTCAAAAATAGCACAACCCGAGCCGGAGGGAAAGGGCTCTGGGGAAGTTTGCAGTCTCCACAAGTAAGAAAATGGCAGGAATTTAGGACTTGTATTTAATGAAATCTAACCTTCACACTCTCCCCATATCTGCTTCCATCCAAAACCCTAAAAATCCTTTCGATGTCTGGCTTCTATGACTGAATCTTTTTCCTGATGATTCTGACCAAGAAGTGCCTGGCACAACAGATCATGAGTCAGAATCGTGGCCCACCTGATCTGGAAGAGATGTGCGTAAGGCAAATGGGCAGCATTGACCAACTGAACCCAGGGCTGAGCCTGGACATGGGCTTTTCCAGTTCAGCCTTCAGGGACCTCAGCTCTCTCTGAAATTTCCATTTACTTGGCTTAATTAAAGGAAGTTTTTACATTTTGCAAGATGCAAAATGTTAAAAATAAAAAAGCCACTTCAGAGTACTTTATTATTACCCAGTCAACTTAGGCTTTAACAAACAATAAAAAACAAACCCAAGGAATAATTCTGGATTACGGAGCTTTAGGGTTTTTGTTTGCTTTATTTACTTACTTACTTTACTTATTTGCTAATTAGCTGATACTAGCACACAGTAAAATTTTCAAAGCCTTTCAAAAGAGAATACCAAGAATATACAGTGAAAAATAAAGCTTTCTTGCCCTTGGCCCTCTGGTCTGCCTCCAAGCGGAGGCGCCTGTTCCCAGCTATTAGAAATGCACGTTGTTCTTTCATACAAATGCTTGTGTCTCATACAGACTGTTTTGTTACACTATTCTTCCCTTACTAATACATCTTAAAGTTTTCCATAATCCTTTTAACCTCCTGCAGAGTACTCCTCTGCTGGCATGAACAGTATAGTTGAACCATAATTTATCCAGCCATTCCGCTATTCCTAGACACCTCAGTTGTTTCCAAACACAAAGAGAACTGCAATTAACAGTAGTCAAAGTTGGGCAGGGAGTTGGGACTTTGGTTAGTTTTGTTTCTTCAAAGGGAGCAAGTCACCAATAATAAATAAGTAGGAGCACAGGCTTTGGAGTTAGGGCCACTTAATAACTGTTATCATTAGCGCTTTTAGGTACTTGAGAATAGGGCATACTAAATAACTGGCAAGACTTTATGATATACAGTTTGTATACCAGATGGCCAGGTATAGATGTTTTAGTGCAGTGATACTTCAATCAGAAGCAATAATAATAAGGGCAAATGTTTCCTCTGTGCCAGGCTCTGAGCTGAGTGCTTTACATGTAAATGTCTCAACAAATGGCATGTCAACCTTTGAGGAAGGTACTAAATTAACTGATCACCCTGCCTTAAAAGAAGAAACCAAGGCACTGTTACAGAGCACTAGGAATTATTAGGAGGGGGTTTTACAGTTTGAATTTTTAAATCAGATACACCTGGGTGCATTCAACCCCAATCCTATCCCTTATCCATAGAAAGGCCTTCAGCATGTCACACAACCTTACTGTGCCTTAGTTTCCTCTTCCAAAATGTAAATAACATAAGTACCAACTTCATAGTTTTTTGGCTGGATCCAGCTGAAATAATTAAACCTAACAGTTTAGGATATAGCCAGATACAAAGTAAATGCTTAGCAGGTGCTGGTAATTCACAGCCAAAAAAGTGGTGCCTCAAAATGACACCCCTCATTATTCCAGGCCTCCCTTAAGCAACAACACACACACACACACACACACACACACACACACACACACACACACACACACACATGAGAGCACAGGCCTGAGACACAGAGGGTGAGCCATAAATACCCACAGGCAGGGCCTAGTCAGGCTTCCTTGCCGCCAGCAGGAACATTTTAGGTCAATGGCCCTGGGAAGCACATGGCAGCACCCACATTAAGCATTCTTGGGCCAGGCAGCAGTAACATGATCCCAGGGTGGTTTTTAAAGAGGATGGTATAAATAGCCCCTCTTATTAATAGAGGAGCCTGGCCATCCAGGACCCTGGCTGGAGGCCCTCCTGGTGGGCTTTCCTCAGCTGTGGGCAGTGAAGCTTGTGGGGCCTGGCAGCAGCTGCACAAATGTCCTAGTATCCTCCAGGGGCCTCCAGCGGGCTCACTTCTCTTCAACCAGCCCACACTGTTCTGTGGTCCCAGCTTCCAAAATAAAACCACCACTAAAACATCACTGCCTGCTGCTTGCCAGCCTGTGGTTCCCCTTGCTGAGGTTTCCAGACTTGCACGGCTCTGCAGAGTTCAGAAGAACTGACAGGTCCTGGGAAAACCTGAGCCCAGTTAATTCAGAAGCAGCTTTGTGTCAACTATAATTTTTTTCTTCAATATTCTTCCTCACCCCTCACTCTTGACAGCCTCTTTCTGTGTCCACCAGATATCAGACTTCCTATCAGTGGCAAGTTCCACTACTCTGGGCACCAGGGAATTTGTCTCACCCTCAGCCCCATGGTGTGACACCAGGGACTGCAGACAGTCACAGCAGTAAAAGGTTCAACCTATCAGCCCTCAAGAATTTGTTCTTTAACAATGCATCCAGCCTGGGTGGCTATGCAATTAGAAAGTACTAGAAGAAAAGAGAAATAACCTTTAGTGAGTCATTCCCACATACAAGGCCTGGGTATCATGTCTAATTAACAATTATAGCAATAATAATAATGCGTTATTATGTCCACTCCATAGAAGAGCAAAGGAAGGCACTGAGGCACTAAGTAACTTGTCCAAGGGCAGAATCCCGTAAGGGACAGAATCAGACCTCAACCCAGGTCTATCTGCTACCACAGAGTGTGTTTTTCCCACTACACTGTGTTGTATCCAAACAATGCAATCCCTGCCCTTAATCTCCCACACACAGGAAGGTTGTATTGCCATAGAGGACACTGGACAGGAGTGAGTTTGGGGATGCAGGCTCAGGTCTACCACTCACAAGCCATGCAGTTCTGGCCAATTCTCCACACCTTGGTTCCCTCAAGTGTCTGAAAAAAGTATGAGTGACTAAAGGAGTGCAGTGCTTAGCACAATGACTAGCCATGGTCAACCTTCCTGAGGGCACTAGCAGAGACAGGAGGGAAGTCCTACCTGAAAGAGAAGGAGCACAGGATGGGCCCAGGCCTCATCCACCCTATAAGTGCAACAGGAGCTCAGAGGAGGGAGAAAAGCCAAGCTGTGAGGGGAGAAAAGAGGCTTAACTTAGAGGACTGTATGGGTTTGGCAAAGAGGTCTAAAGGAGTAAGAGGAAATACTCTGCACCTAGGAAGAGCAGACTGGTGTAGAAACAGTGATACAAGTTGATAAACACTGGATTTTCTGTGTTTAAAAACTCTTCAGTTGAATGTTGTATGTTAAGATGAGGGATGTAGGAACCTAGGGCAGTGCAGCTTCAGGGTTAAATGCTTAAGACTTGGAATTAAATGGATTTAGTTCAACTCTCAGGTCTACCAACTGTGTAATACTGCCTAAGTGTACCTAACTTCTAGCTTCCATTTCCTTTTCTGTCTAGTGGGGAAAATTATTGTAATGAAAATAATTTATATGAATTATAGTGTCAATGTGAGGATCGAACGAGGTAGTATTCGCCAGCATCTTAGAAAGGTGCTACTATGATTGGTATTATCTACAGTCTGATCCCAAAATTACATGTGTAGAGATGTATGTTTTTCACTAAGTGTTCACAATGGTTTTGTCTGGGTGATAAGAGTGTTGATTTTAATTAATTTGTCTTTACATATTTCTATAGTTTTCAAATTTTCTGCAGTGGGCCTATATCATCTATGGCACAGGTGACAAACACAAGGCCCATGGGCCGAATTCGGCCCTCCACCTTGTTTTATCTGGCCCAGCACCTTGTTTCTACCCAGCAGCAGTGCCAAGCTCTCGCTTAACTGTTAAGGAGTAGTTGCCTGTATACAGTCCTAAAATTATATTCGGCCCTTTGGAGGCAACCATGAGGCTGATGTGGCCCCCAGTGAAAATGACTTTGACACCCTGATTATGGTAAAGTGCCCTAAAGTCTCTGTGGAACTAATATTCCTGATAATCCTAATATCCATTTTAAAAGCAGAATTCTTTACATGGAAACATTGAGGCCTGATTTAAAGGACACTGCAAAGGAAGACCACTTGGGTTCCAAAGGAAGCAATGCCTAGCTCTGTTTGGAGATGGGATAGGAAACATAAACCTTTACTGTCCACTTTTCCGTACCTTTGTTTCCTGGGAAATGGTAAGGTGGAGCTGGTTCCCTGGGACTTGTGGGAAGTACCAGCCAGGTGTGTTAACCCAGCTGGTCCACAGGACTTCCCACAAGGGAGGGGATCCTGCTACACTTACCATGTTCCTGGAATTTCCAGTAAGTCCAGACCTACCTGACTATAGCACACCCATCACTGAGGCCTAGGAAAAAGAGAGGGCTACAACAAGGGAGAGCTGAGTGAGCAGTACATTTGTCACCGACAACATGAACACAAATGTTCCTTCTAACAAGCTTAGACTGGTGATCCAGGGGTGACGCTCCTGTACTAGGAGAGGGTTTTCCCCAGGAGCTCTCCATCCCTCCAATCCCCCAGGGGCTTGGGGAAAAGCACTCACACTTCCTGTAGATTCGGCAAGTCCTCAAAACCCGAAGGGTCAATCTCAGAAAGTCTGTTGTAACTCAGGTTTCTGGTAAAGGAAGAGGGGGGGGGAAAAGTTGAATCAACATTTCAAAACACCCAACATTCAGGAAATTTCTATTCCCTGCCCCAAACAAAATAATGACTGCCCTAATTCATGCATTATTTTAAGTAACCTTACTGACATTGAGAGTTACAGACATACCTCCTGGCACTTGCATCCATAAACAAGTCACTGTGAAAATCTCAAATCACCTGAGGATTGCTGAACTCAAATGAATTTTAATCAATACCATTTCAGCACTTAGCAACTTGAAAGAAATGCTAAGGTAAGTCAGTCCTCTACCTGCATTAGAGTGTCCTATTCCAAAGGTTTCGCACCATATCAAGTCCAAGGCCATTCTAAAAGACACTTTTTAATAATGTCTTACTAAAACATCAAACAACATCAAGCAGGAATACAGAAGAAGAGCGAGATAGGGGACTAACCCTTCATTGTCTAAAAAAAAATCAGTGGTTCTCTATCAATGATGACATTTGGCAATGTCTGGAGACATTTTTAGTTATCACAACTGAAGGGAAGGGGGTGAGTGGCTACTGGCATCTGGTGCGTGAAGACTAGGACACTGCTAACATCCTGTAATGCAGGGGTATCAAACTCATTTTCACTGGGGGCCACCTCAGGCTAGTGGTTGCTTCAAAAGGCCAAAATAATTTCAGGACTGTACAAATGTAACTGCTCCTTAACTGTAAAGGAGGTGAAATTATATCCAGTTAGGTTACATTACATTGGGTTAATTAATTCACAGGAATAGAATACACACAGATGTGGTCCAACTGGACCCTAACTTCTTGCACACTGAGTGTGCTCTGTGCCACTGAAATAAATATATGCCAGCCCTGAGGAAGCTGCAGAGGTTAACAATTTTCACTTTAGCTATTACTTTCACTGACATTACTGCCAATTAACAGTGCTACTAATCATGAGTTTAAATTCTAGTTCTTAAGGGCACAATGTTACATAAGTGGCAGCTACCTTTTAACCTTACTCCAGAGATATTCCAGTCAATACTAACCAACAACTGACAGTCATTTCACTGTCGACTCAAGACATTCATCTAAATAAAAGTCACATTATACTTGCACTTAACAGTATATCTGTATTCAGGGCATAGCCTAAATAAAAAGCAATTTGTCCAGAAATTATGTTACTACAAAAAATTAAGGATGGTAATTTTTAAAACCATATTACTGAAGCCAAATGTGAGCCTGCCTGCACTCAGGGCTACACAGAAATCAACAGGTTAGACTAAAAAGAAAATTCCCAAGTGGAGAGAATTCACCCACATCAGAAAAAGGACCAGACAGCCTGAAATTGTCTAGTTTGAGCACATTTTCTTAAAAGGGAGAACTGAAATACTGTTCCTGGGTCCAGAGACACTGTGAGTTTACACTGACTATACATTTGTACCATCACAGGTGATGGAAGGTATTGAGCGGGGGGAGACATCAGAGAAAGACTGAAGGCACCACGCAGACAAGAGCCTGGAAGGTAGGCGAGAACGTGGGTGGTCGCCCTGCAGGTGTGGGATGAGGCCGACACAGGAGTGCCTGCCTGCCTGCCCATCTAATGGGCATCTGCTCCTGGGTCTCCAGAAAGAAGGCCAGTGCAGAACAGTCTTCTTCACTGTCAAGGAAGCTCAAACTCTGAATTCTTAGATGAAATCTTTCCAATTCTTAAAAAAAAAAAAAGTAACCCTAGATGGGCCAAACTATATGTAACTGCAGACAGCATCTGGCTTGAGGACCACCAGTTTTCAACCTTGTATCTAGATCACTGACTCTTGTGGCTACAGGTTCAAAATGAATGACTTGTTTCAGGCTTATATATGGAGCCAGTGGTGGAGCTGGGGTCACAGGATCTGGGTCTTAGGCAATTAACTGGCAGCCTCATTTTAAACTATCTGGAATGAAACCACTTAAGGCTACTTTAAAAAGGGCTTTCCATAAGCTGGTCTTAACAAGAAGCCAAACAATATCAGGACCTAACACTGAGATCCCAGTAAGCAGAAATGAAGTTGAATATATTGGGTCGGCCAAATAGTCTGTATGATTTTTCCTGTAAAATAAAAATTTTTCATTTTCACAAATAACTTTATTGATTTGGATATTTTGAGTATGTTGGCTATCTCCCACATGGTACAACATTGACTGTTCTCAATTAATGTCTCAATTTGATTGCTATCAACCTCAACTGGTCTACCTGACCGTGGAGCATCATCCAGTGAGAAATCTCCAGCATAAAACTTCACAAACCACTTTTGACTCATTTGATCAGTCACACTGCACAAATCTTTTTCTTTTTTGCATTTCAGTTGAGTTTTTACCTTTCTTAAAATAATAAAACATAATATGCCAAAAATGTTGTTTATTTTATTACATCTTCAATATTAAAATGGCTATACAAAATTTACCAATTTTGTTTTTTTAATGCACGTTGATATGACAGTTATCATAACACAACCTAACAAAATTGTTTCGCATGAAGTGAAGACAACGAAGAACTACTACAGCCATCTCATAAAAAAAAAACTTTTTGGCTAACCCAATATTTGTAAGTGGAAATTTAAAGCTCTCAATGGGTCAGCCTGGATGTGATAATGTTTCAACATTCAGTGAATAGCCACGCACCAAGAAATGACGGTTAAGCAGACTGGCTCTCAAGGGTTAATTCTCCCCTGGGAGCATCTACAGCAATTACAGAGAAAAGACAGAGGCTGAAGCTTAGGTCCCCTGGAACAGCTTGTACTTCTTAGCCAGAGCTTTTAAGTCTAAGAAGTGACTAGTCCTGCAACCTGAGACAAGCAGTTGATCATCAACTGCTTTACCAGGAAATGGGGAAAATATTTACTGTATTCTCCCACATACATATATTCTGAAGTAAAATCCTCGGAGATATTTTCTTGTTTGCTCATTTCAGGGAGACACACTGCCAAGCATAACTTTTTTTTATTGTAGTAAAATATAGATAACATAAAATTTACCACCTTAATCATTTTTAAGCATACAATTCAATACATTCACACTGTTGTGCAACCATCACCATCATCCATCACTAGATCTTTGTCATCTTCTCCCTGAAATTCAGGACCTGTAAACACTAACTTCCTATCTTCCCCTATCTCGCACCCACAGGCCTGGCAACCACTAACTCTACTTTCTGTCTTTATAAAATGTGACAACTCTAGATACTTTCTATAAGTGAAAGCATACAATATTTGTCCTTTAGGGTCTGGCTTCTTTCACATAATGTCCTCAAAGTTCATCCATACTGTAGCACATGTGAGAATTCCTTCCTTTTCAGGGCTGAATAATATTCCTGTGTGTGTGAACATGTGTGTGCATGTGCACACACACTGTGTGTATCCATTCAATAGTTGATGGGCACTTGGTTTTTCCCATCTTTTTGGTATTGTGAATCATACTGCTATTAACATTGGTTTATTTTTTCCAGCAGAATGCTAAATAAAGTTTTTTTAACCCTCTGACTGCTATTCCTACTGACATTAATTTTTCAATGATTAAGGAACTACATTTACTCAGCCCAAGTACTGTATATGGAGGGATATGAATTCTCATCTTTGTGCTCAAAGATAATTAAATACTTAATCAGTGAAAAACCTTTAATGAGGACTTTCAGGTGGCAGCTGACATGCACACAAATCTAAAGCATCTTACTTATTTCTACAAACATGATCACCCCTTACCCAGCTGGACAACTGAATGTGTCTTAAGTTGAAGGTTTCAGATTCTCCTGTCAAAACAATTCATCTGTCAGCAGGACAGATGCTGTCAAAAGCATTTCTGCACCTTTCAGCAGCAAAGAGGAATGAAAAGAAACCTCGGGGAATTTAGTTACTGCCAATTGCGGCTTTCATTAAACATTTTGTCAGCCATTGTCATAACACAAATTTTCCCTGTTCTTGTACAAAGGGTGCACAAATCTTTGAACAATTGAGCCCAAACACAGATATTCTTTCAGCTAATCTGCTGAAAGATGACCGTCAGCCCACCCTTTGCAGCACATACAAGAGGCACCTCTGCTGGGAACAGCTCAAGTTTTATCCAGGTTTTATCTGTGTCTGAAAAGCAAACTGTTTAACAGTGCACAACACAATCTGCCTGCTGATCATTTTTCCTAACAAGGCCCCTACCCCAAACCCACAGAACTAGAAAAGCTAAGGCTTTAAATCGCTGAGAAATCCCCACCATTATGTAAACCTGTGGTGTCCAAGTCAGTAGTCACTAGCCACAGCTACCCATGTTTGTATTTAAACTAATTAAGATTACATAAAATTAGGAATTCAAAAGTGTTCAACAGCCGTGTGTGAGAGTGACCAGCCTAGTGCACAAGGCAAAGAGCACCTCTGTCGTCACTGAAATGTCTGGTAAACTGTGCCGTATCTAAGTCATGGGGTAATCAACAAACATTTCTAAATCATGAAATCATTAACAAATACAGGGTCCAGCACAAGTAACGCCCCCTATTTATTACAAAATCTTTTATTATATAATTATAAGCATGTGATTCTGTAACATAACAATATCACACTTAAGCATACCATATGACATTTTAGGTTAAATGTTGAAATTAAAAGTATAAACTATTACACCCATATTATTACCCTACCAACCACAGTCAAGCAGGCCTTACTTGCCAGACCCTGTATTTAAAGTGAAATGACACCTATATGAGAACCTTGGATTTTAACAATAAATTTGAATTTCTGAAGAATTCCAGAGCTTTGTTAAAAAGTGTGGTAGGGGATGAACACGGATTTTAAGGGGATGAATACCCACATCTTCCAGGAGCATCAAAGTTCTTAACCATCCCAACAGTGGAAAGGGCCTGGGAAAACTCAATTCACTAGGAAGACACTCTTAATTAAAAAAAAAAAAAAAAAATGCCCTCTGAGTGTAACTTTATAGGCTTAATCAGTATTTACATAATCTGACCAGTATCTTCCTGGATTACAATCAGAACCACATATTATGAACTTGGCAAAGCCCACTCAAGGCTGGCAAACAATAATTCATTGACTCCTTCGAAGTTGAGGGATGAAAAGTTCCATTTGCCTTCGAGTAAGTTGTAGTGAGAAAATAACCCCAGTGTCCTTGGACAACATAATAAGCACTCATCCTCAAAATCAAGGTCACTGACAAAGACAAAACCTCTAGCTGAGAAGGGTGGCACAGCACGTGGTTACATCTTCCACGTTAACAGGAATCTTCATTCAGAGTGGAAAGAACTGGCCCTAAACCTATGACAAGCATTCCCTAGGGAGGAGGTTTCCATATTCATTTTGGCTTCCAGGCCAGGCTATTTCCCATTACTCAGCCTTGTCTGGACTCCTAAATGTCACCACACTGCATATTTTTAAGCTTTCAGATGCCTGCAAAACTGAGTAATACGGCCGGAGAGAAAAGTGTGAAACAATCCAATGACCCGACTATTGAGCACTACTGAAGTGGCCCGGGACTAGCCCAGGGACTTCCTGTTTCTCTGATGATGGACATCTCTTCTGAGCCTCAGAAACGGCATTGTTTGCCACCCATTTTTAAAAGGAGTCACCTGCTTAGGACCAACTGAGCAGGTCTTTCAAATGTCAAGGGGTGTGAATGAGGAAGAACATATAATTCTGTGAAAGTTATTTAACCCCTTATGCTTTGAAGGCTCTTTCTGCTGAATTTTACCTTTTGAGGAATTATGTGCAGCACACATCAAGTTCCAATAAAATCATCACATTATGTTCCACAGACCCACATTATAAGGCTTTTTGAGAATAAGAGATTTCTTTTAACATCTAGAATATCAGATACCCTTTTTGTTTTTCTACCGCAATGTTTCCCCTCATTAACAAGTGCCACAACAGCCTAATAATGCACATAAAAGGCTTATATTAAGAATACAATTGTACCTTAAACTGGAATCATGCCTCTGGCCTCCTCAGCCCAGATTCTCACTCAGGAGAAGGTTCTGAGTGTGCTGCCATCTCTCTTCAGTAAGCTAGGCAAGTGACATACTCCCTAAACTGAGGCTTGGAAAAAGAAACACTTTCTGCAAATAATAAAAGGCAAAAATCACCCAGATATTAAGTAGATACATACAGCTCATTTTGTAAGCTTTTGGTCAGTTATATTTAAGAAGTCAGTAATGAATCATAGTTACTTCAATTTTTGAAAATGTTTCACACATAATTCCCTATGCAAATGAGGTATACAAATAACTCAAGAGAAGAGATAGTCCAGAGTCACTGCCTACTTTTACTCCTTAAAGTCAACTACAGAAATCAGTGTGGGCCTCTGAATTCTGATGCTTAAGATGTTATCTAAGAGCAGTCACCATGCCTGCTTCCATAATCCCTGGGTCTCAAATGTGTGCCTCTACCTTAATAGTTCACACACCTTATCCTAGCCCGTGGTTAATTTGAAGGTCTAAGTTTTGTCCTTTAGCACCCAACAGCTATCAAATTCAACAAGCAGTAATTGAGGGTTTTCTACAAAGTATACTGTACTAAGTTCTGACAAAAATCAGGATAAGATCTAGTCCATGACCTTAAGTTTACAACATATGTTCAGACAAGCCTCTGGACCAAATCATGATAGCCAAAGGGTCTAATATGGCAAGCAACTGTGAATGGCAGGCCAGCAGTTGCAAATTGGTGGCTCTTGGGCCAAAGCTGGGCTTTAGGGAAATTTGTTTATTTGGGACCAAACAGTGTCTGGAGAAACATAAGATTTTCACCAAAATAATAATAATAATAATAATAATAATAATAATAAAAGTTTCAGTTTCTCTTGAAAGTAATCACTGGGTCAGCATTCCCGATAGCAGCAACCATTTTGCAAGCACTCCGGGGGAGCACAGACCTCTCCACATACTGGCCTCTTCAGTCAGCTGCAGCATCTGTGTGGTCTCTGGATGCTTCTGAGTCTGTCATTCCTGGTATGGATACCACTGAGTCCAGATGGTGTTCAGAGCAGGTAAGATCAGTTGTGATAAGAAAGATGTATCAGAAAAACACAAAACCTTAGCTCAAAATGGAAGAAGGGTAGGAAAAGAACATGGTTTTTGAGGAAGAGTACCAGGAAATAAGGCTAGAAATGTTAAACAAGGTGTAGAGGTTTTTAAACAAAGCAAACAAAAACAAAAACAAAACCCCAAGAAGTTAGGACCTCCTAGAAAGGAAAGGGGAAAGACACAAGCAGTTTTAGGGCTAAGTCAAGAAGAGTAGCCTTAGACGTGTGTTGTCAGATGCACAGCCTACCAGTAAGTTAAGTCTCAGTGCTAGGCCCCCGTAAATGTTAATCTTCTGAGCCATTAAAGTTGATTTCCACAGAAACAGAATATCTCTTCGTTCAACTACTTAAAACTTTGACTATAACAGTCCAGAGGCCCACCACTGAAAGCAATCAGCATTTGCTTTCTATAACATCCTTAAAATAGGATATTCTAGGATTTATTTTTCCTACCAAACTAAAATTTTGACTAAAGAAAGACAATGCAATTGGGTGTGATGTAATTTTGTTATTTAAGCACTCTCGTACTTAGTTGTGGGGTGGTCCAGGAGGAGCCCACAAATTTCCTATAACAGTCTCTCATTGAATATGGTACATGCATCATTAACCCCTAAAGATGAACTAATTTAATTAGGAGGAGGCACTGGAGCCATAGCAGCTCTGAAGTTGGTGGGGAGTCTGCACAGGTAATAGTTGCTGGCCACAGGCTAACCCTGTCACAGGTTAACCTTCCCACAGGCCTGCCACAAGGGAACACCACCATGACCACCTCAGCTGGGAAGAGATACCTACAGGCACCAACTGGTATGACTGTTAGAGAAGTGGCTTTGTGGGAGACTTGGGAATGAGCAGGGGGAGGGGGGGTCAGTGGTCTGGTCCCTATTCTGTACTTTATCACCTCTAAAAAGGGATCACAAATCTGCCATTTCAAAGTCCTCAAGCTCACAGAGGTGCCCAACCTTTTGGAGTCTCTGGGCCACACTGGAAGAACAAAAGTTGTCTTGGGCCACATTTTAAATACATTGAAACACATAATCACAAAAACATCTCGTAAAGTTTTAAGCAAATTTATGATTTTATGTTGGACCACATTCACAGCTATTCTGGGTTGCATGTGAGCTGCCAGCTGCAGATTGGACACCCCAAGACTTTCCAGACTCATCACCTCCACAACAGGACCCTTTAACCCTTGCCAGACACCATCTAGCACATAGCTCATCTTGACCTGAAGGCCTGGCCATTATGAAGAACTGAGGGGATGTGGTTCCTGGGAACAGTCTCTTCCCCAAAAAGGCCCCCACATCCCATCCTGAAAAGCAAGGCACTTCAGCGAGAGCAGAGAGCAGAGTGTTTAACACTCATGACCTGGAGAGGCTGGAAAGTGCAGCAAGAACCTGCGTTCACCTCTAGGGACACGCTGAGAGGCTGGAGTTTGTTTCTTCAGTGAAAGAGTGAAGAAGGATTCCCCTAACTGAAAACCTTGCTCTATTAAAGCAGGAAACAGTGACTCTCGCTTCTGTAGCAGTTAAAACAAGTCAGGCAAACAGGACAGGAAGTCAGGGATAAATTTGGAATCCTCAGTTCACCAAGTGCTTTGTCAAGTCCAGCAGTGCCCCTCTGCTCACAGAATAATGTTTTCCTTTCTCAACACCTCCATCCATACCCCTCTGCCCCTATAAATGTCCACGTGGAGATCAGCCTCCTGCAAAACCACCACTGTAAAATAAAGGGTGTCTACTAAAAGCATGATGCAGCTTTAAAATTCATTAACTTTGGATTTACATATGAAAGCTGCAAACTAACAGTACCGGATGAACATGTCTTTGACTGCATGTGTAACCCAACAGAATTTGTGTAGAAGAGGACACGCTGACAACCATCAGTCATACTGTGATTCTCCATTTCACACCGTGATTTCACACACTTTGTGCCCACAATTAAAAGCCCTGAGAGGAACATTGCTATGGGAGGGGAAAACAACTATTTTAACACAGCACCATAAAAAGTACTCCTGGTCACAAGAACGGGGTGGCCAGACCCCAAGCCTGTCTTTTTAGCACAAGGGACAACCAAGGACTTCACTGATTAAAGGGGTAAGGAAACTACACCAGCGATGCTGGATTCTCAGAAATGAACCCTCCAATAGTGCATCACTTCCCTTGAGTACAGACACACATTAAAATGTTAAAATAAATAACAACCTCCACCCCCCACCTCTATCTGAGTCCTTATACACCATTCCAACACTCTTCATCTAGATGTTTACTAGAACCAGGAAAGGATCAAGCCCTTTTGAGGCTTTTTTACCCCTCATTTCAACAACTCCCTCTCTAACATAATCCAATCAATGAAAATAATAGTATGCAAATCTCATGTTACAGAAATGTATGCCAAAGGATTAAAAAACTGTGTTAACTCCATTCTGGATGTGTAATGATCAGGGCTTGTTGTTGTTAAAGAGAGTGTTTAGAAGGACAATTTCAGGCAAATACACTTTTGGGTTACAAAAGAGCAAGATATAGTAAGTTACCTAGTTGTCCTTTATAGGGGAGGAAGAAGGAAATGAAAGTGCTTTTTTTAAGCAAATATATCTGTACAAACAAAAGCTAACTTCACTGTTATCGGCATCTCTTTCCTCCCTTCCCCCAACACAAAAAATTTTAAGTGACAAATGACACAAGTGGGTGTAACTACCTCCCCAGGCTAGATCTGCTCAGAAGCAAAATCTGTCCTGGGAAGCCTGGGTTTCCTAGAGGTGTGTGCTGGTGTCCCCTGTCAGCTTCCAGGGGACTTACATGCATCTTTCATTTTTCCAACTGAAATCACACCCACTACTCACTGCTCTTTAACATCTTTGTGCCTAGATGAAGCCCAGCTTCCGAAATCTAGGAAGCTGACACAAAAATACTCCGTATTTTAACACAGTAAGTACAAGATTCTTTCAAACGCTATCATGTGTTCTCAATACTACCTTCTCGTCTAGGTTTTCAATACCATCTTCTAGGTCTCAAACACTGAATATCACCTCCTAGGGTTATCTTCCCTTCCTTTCCCGGCTACCTCAGCACTCAGAAATGAAGGTCACTCAAATATACAGGACAGATCCCTGCTATGGAATTCAATTCCAAATCTGAATTTTACCCACAATTTTTCAAGAATACACTTGGTCTCTTATAGGAAAGTACACAAGTGTCTCTAGATATTTTTTAAAGAAAATGTGCATTTTTTAAAAGGTTAGCCTTCTGGCTAACAATTAAGGCCCTGACTTTATTCACTAGCTTATTGACACATGATTTCGTTCTGTCAATTTTTTCATTGTTTTTTTTTAACTTTATGTGTGTTGTCAAATACTTAGCTAAACCCCAAAGGCAACATTTTTCTTCCTATGATATGAGACATCATGAAACACTGTAACTTAAAATAAAAGCTTGTCTCCACTGTTTTCTCAGGGCCACGGCCACTTCTCTGGCTCTGGTTATTTAAATGGCTGAAGAGATACTAAGTCAAGATGCAACAACCACAGAGTATTTAGTATGCATTATTTCATAGACTGCTTTCTGCTATTACAACAGGGAAGCTCCTTTTCATTGAAATTAAAAGCACAAAGAATGAGAAAATGCATGTGACCTCCATCCTTGAACAGATTAAAATTTTACTATTTTAAATGGAAAAATGGCCATGAAAATGACTAAACCATTATGTACGTTCATTTCCTCCTTTAAAAAAGAATCATTTACCAAGTCCTTTCAAAATGATGCCTCAACTTTTCCACATCTACCTTTACCCAGGGCCAGGGTAGCCCAAAGCCAAGAGCTCATGTCTTCTCTCTCTCTCTCTCTCTCTCTCTCACACACACACACACACAACACACACACACACACACACACCCCACTTAAGAGATTGCAGTTCCAGGTCATTTACTTCCAAAGATGCATCTTAAAGGGTAGATCCTAGCAGCAAATTGTACTTGCTAAACTATACCTTACCCAAATACAGGTACCTACAGCATGTCAGTTTTTAAAGTAAACACCAGCAACTTCTGGACAAGGTGGAGACGTAGGTAGACACACTGTGCCTCCTCACAGAACCAAACGAAGGAAAACAACAATTTAAAAACAAAAAATAACCAGAACTGACAGAAAATCGAACTGTATGGAAGTCCAACAACCAAGGAGTTAAAGAAGACACATTCATTCAGACTGGTAGGAGGGGCGGAGCTGGGCAACCAGACAGAGAGGACTTGCAGCAAAGTGGCGGCTGGCGGAGCGGGCACTCCCACATACACGCGCAGATAAACCAGGTGAAACAAAAGGGGGGGGGTAGGAACTCCCAGCCTCACAGGAGAGTCTAATGGAGAGACCCACAGGGTCCTAGTACATATGCTAACCCACCCGCCTGAGAATCAGCACCAGAAAGGCCCAATTTGCTTGTGGGAAGTGGGGGAAGTGACTGAAATTCGGCAGAGAGTGGAGCAAGTGCCACTGTTCCCTCTAGTACCCCTTCCCCACATACAGTGTCACAACCCAGCGACGTGAGTTACCCTGCCCTGGTGAACACCTAAATCTCCACCCCTCACTATGCAACAGGCACATAAAGACAAAAAAAATGGCCGAAACAAAAGAACAGATCAAAGCTTCAGAAATAATACAACTAAGCAATGAAGCGATAGCTAACCTATCAGATGCACAATTCAAAACATCGGTAATCAGGATGCTCGCAAATTAGATGAAAACAAGAAGGCTACACTAAGTGAAATAGATGAAAATGTACAGGAATCAATAGTGATGGGAAGGAAACTAGAACTCAAATCAACAGTGTGGACCAGAAGGAAGAAAGAAACATTCAATCAGGAAAAGAATGAGGAAACAATAATTCAAAAAAATGAGGAGAAGCTTAGGGACCTCTAGGACATCTTTAAACGTTCCAACATCTGAATTATAGGGGAGCCAGAAGGAGAAGAGGAAGAGCAACAAATTGAAAACTAATTT
Organism: Tonatia bakeri; assembly: GCA_004024845.1. Lineage (NCBI taxonomy): Eukaryota > Metazoa > Chordata > Mammalia > Chiroptera > Phyllostomidae > Tonatia > Tonatia bakeri. The sequence goes on from PVIA01000555.1 coordinate 246,441, forward strand.
GAACAAATAATGAAGAACTTCCCCAATCTGGGAAAGGAAATAGACTTCCAGGAAGTCCAGGAAGCTCAGAGAGTCCCAAAGAAGTTGGACCCAAGGAAGCACATACCAAGGCACATCATAATTACATTAGCCAAGATTAAAAATAAGCAGAGAATCTTGGAAGCAGTAAGAGAAAAGGAGACAGTTACCCAGGAAGGAGCTTCCATAAGACTATCAGCTGATTTCTCAAAAGAGACCTGCAAGGCGAGAAGGAACTGGAAAGAAGTATTCCAAGTAATGAAAGGCAAGACCCTGCATCCAAGGTTGCTCTATCCAACAAAGCTTTCATTTAGAATGGAAGGGCAGATAAAGTGCTTCTCAGATAAGGTCAAGTTCAAGGAGTTCAGCATCACCAAGTCCTTATTATACAAAATCTTAAAAGGATTTATCTATGAAAAAGATAAAATATATGTATAGTAAAATGACAGCAAACTCACAATTATTAACAACCACACCTAAAACAAAAACAAAAACAAACTAAGCAAACAACTAGAATAGGAACAGAACCACAGAAATGGAGATCACATGGAGGGTTATCAACAGGGGAATGGGAGGAGGAGAGAGGAGGAAAAGGTACAGAGAGTAAGTAGCACAGATGGTAGGTAGAAAATAGGAGTATAAGAATAGTATGGAAAATGTAGAAGCTAAAGAACTTGTATGTATGACACATGTATGAGCTAGTGGGTGGGGGGTGTGCACGGTGGAGGGGAGTGAAGGTGGGAAAACGGGACAACTGTAATAGCATAATCAATAAAATATATTTAAAAAATAAAGTAAACACCAGTAAAAGTAATTAAAAGCTCTACAAAACTCAATCACAAGTGACTCCTTTTGGAGTCTCAGTTACAGGGTGCAGAGACCTCAGCAACACCACATGGATTTCTAGATACTCCATATCCTCTTTGTGTGCCAAGAGAGACAAGAGCCACCTACTTCTCACCTCAGCAGGAAATCAAGTCCCACCCACGGTTCACACCAAACCCAGACATCAGATGAGCTCATCTACATCATGGCAGCTTCCCTATGAAGAGCTATCACTTCTTTGCCTAGCACTTTATCTGATGAACACATAACCCACCTCCTACCCCTGCTCCCAGCTTCCACCGTCAGTCCTTGTTGAAGGTAATGTGATGAAACTAGTTGGTTACAATTTCTGTTCAGATTGCCTGAGTCAAGTAAGTCCATCAGGACTTCCTTCTAATAAGCACACTACCTTGGGGAGAGAAGAAAGTTTGACTTTTCCTGCATACTTCACACTAACAGAACTGACATCATAAAGCCCTCCTCAATTAGAGGGCAGGTGAATACTAAGCCCAGAGATACAGGGGATCAAACAAAGTATGGTTCAGGGTGGGACATAGTTGGCTCCATACGGCATTCAGGTCTGACATCCAGATAAAACCCCCAGGCTGGCTTTTCTTTCTCCCCAACCTCCCACGCTCAGTTCTGAAATACTATCAACGCAAACCAAGGTGCTCCAACCCCAGGTCTGGTCTGCATGACCACACAAGCATGACTCTGCAAAACCGTGCTGGCAACCACATTTACTTGCAGCAAACTCAAATGGGATTGGTAAACCAAAGCAGGTTGGGATTGGGCTAGGTTTAAGCTCGCACTAGCAAAAAGAGAAAACCACCCACTCTCAAATGCAAAAAGCTACTGCAGAAAGCACCTGCACAAACTAGTCAGGGTGGTTTATAAGGTTCCAGCACCTCAAAAACACTCTTTCATTCCCTAGGGGCATGAGACAAATGGTAGGCCTGTCACATTGCTGGGGTCAATATTTACCTAAGGCCCAGATATTCATGATGGTATTAACAAGGCACTTCTTCAGTTCACTTGTACACATAATTTGTCACTACAAAGCCCCCAAACAGATTCATTCACAGCTTGAGTTTCTATTCTTTCATTCCATAAAGGAGTATAGCTGAGGGGCCTACAGTCTATGTCAGCAATAGTCCTGGTGGCTTAAGAATAAAGTGGACCACATAACACAGAACTACCAATCTCAAGTGGCATGCACCCAATGGTAACAAGATGGGGAAGGGAATAAAGCTCCTGCTTTCTCCATTTTTATGGTATGCATGTTGTCTGCACTGGAAATGACCGAAGCTCAGACCATGCAGTAAAGTAACTGAACCCGTAGCACTACGCCTAGGCATTTCTAACTGTGACTTGCTCACAGAACAGGGTTAATCCAGCAACCAATACCCAAAGGTATGTGAAGCTCAGATGGAGACTCGCTGTTCAATAGCCATTTCATAAGATCCAATTCTCCCAAACTCCCTCCTCCTTCGCCCTTTATGTAGTCTTCCTCCCTCAGCCTCTCCCTCCCTCCAAATAAAGACCTCTATGCAACTCCCCTCCCGGGGTTTAAAGTCATAAGAGATAACTAGTCCATTAATATAAACTTTAGGAGGCCCTTGGGGCCTCTGAAGAAAGGTGAGAGGAAACCAGGGGCACAAGTGGATTCCTCCAGGTCTCTTGCCATCACTCAAAGTCCTCAGTCCCTTTTGCCATGGGTGCTGAAATGCAGACCACTCAGTGGGTTGTGTTGGTTTCTTTCAAGGGGATAGCCTATGGCGGCCTGCTTAGGAGGCCAATGTCAGGTTTTCATGCCTAGGAAATTGAGGCTATAAAGAAAGGTGGTCCTCTCTCCAGTAACAAATGAAAGAACCTACTTTAAAGCCCTCTTGGCAAAGTTGATGGGAAGTAACTTTTCAGCCAGCTTCCTATACTTCACTAAACCTACTTTTCTGATCCCATACTCACAATTCTTCCCAACTAGATAGGCATCCCTACCAAACTCTTCATTCCAATTTTGGATACTCCATGCAGCCCAGGAAGGATCATCACACTTATATCTGCCAACAGGCTGCAAATCACTCTGCTTCCTTCCTAAGCAGAATGCAACGGTGATGAGCTATGATACATAGTACACATGTGGTCTGTGAGGGACCAGCATTCCTACCTCTGCTTTAAATACACCTGCTGAGTGAAAGCAGGCAAGTACAGAGCCCGAAATGGTAGCAGCAGAGGGTGTGGTCAGTTTTATTTTTTCTTACATAAAAATATACATGACACTTAAGCAGTCAATATTTCCTCATGCACATTGAAGTTAATAATTCACAAACCAACTGACATTCATCAAGGATCAGAAAACTTAAAGGTGGTTTGTGCAAACACTTCTGTTCTTGCTCTTACTTAACAGCTGGTGTATTTAACTGATGGCTTCTGTTGCCATTAGGGGAAGGTAGCACTTCAAAATGTTATTTGTTAAGCCAGATATACTACTATCCAAGTCACCTAGCCTCTAGATGTTATGCTATCCAAATTCCAGCAATTTTTTTCTCATATGGAACAGTTAGGCAATTCTAAGACAACAAAATTATTCTAATTTGCTGGTAAGATTTTTATCATAATCATGCTATCTCATTTCTAATCCGTTCCCTCTACACGGACAATCCCCAAAGACACCAATGCACGATGGAGCTACACATACAATGGAAACAGCACTCATCCAAGAAGCAAGCTGCCTGGATCTCAAACCATATTGTCTTGCCCACATGAGAAAGACATGCCTCTCCACCTTGGTCACCCCTCACCCCAGAAACAGAGGGCCTAAATTCCCTCTTCCCCCCACCCTTCTGCTCTTCATCTTTCTTCATCTCACTTCACCCTCTCTAAAACTGTATGCATGCTAAGAATGGGCTAAGGAAGAGGGGATCTATGGAAGTCTTCTCCAGCCATTATTTGCATGTGTCCTACTGATTGCAAGAAAGGATTACCAGTTGGTGGTGGTGCTTGTTTTCAACCAAAGGAAATTAAACCTTGGAGTATGAGTTATCTGCAAAGCCATGCTCCACAGCATGGGTTTATGAGCCTGTGATAGCTGCAAGGCCACAGGCAGCCTTGTTAAAGAGGTTACACATTAACCACTACACATCTCAAGGGAGATCCTATCACCTCCACCATCTCTACACCTTCTATACCCTGCCTTTGAAAGGGCTTTCTGGAAGTTGTGCTACCATGGCATTTGAAATAAATGCAGATGGGTCCATTTTTTTAGTTTTTGTCTTTAGTAAACTAGTTTCAATGCGTGTAGCTGGTCCTTAAAAGACATTTAACCAACTCCCACTGGGCAGAAAATAAGCAGTCCCAGGAGACCAGAGGTTTGGATGGCCAATCTGTGGTTACTTCTACAGGTGTGTGTAGGCTGTATCGGACACAGGAAACAACGCCTGGGACCATACAACACAGCAGAAAAGCCAGTGGTCACCCACATTTGGTTATGAAATTAATGAACAGAAAATGTTTATTAAACACCTTCCATGTCCAGTGGCACTGGACTCCATCCAGGACTACAATGCAGTAAGGTAGTCTCTATCCTCATTGAATTTACAACCAGAAAAGGACACAGATGCTGAGCAAGGAATCAGAGCCATGCCCCTAAGGCTCTCCTGGAAGAAGGCAGAGGCCACCCCGACTTGGTGCTCTGGGAAAACCCCTCTGAGGAAATGTTTACCCTGAGCCCAGAAGGATAAGTCATGCAGAAGAGGCACAGTGGCAAGGGCACAGTGGCAAGGGCACAGTGGCGAGAGCACAGGCAAAGGTACTGAGGGCGGTAAAGGCTTCGCTGCCAAAGAAGACCCAGTCCTGTATCACCCAAAATCAGAAAGCCACAGTATCAGGCGACTGCAGAGGACGATGAGAGGCAGGGGAACAGGGACTTGGAGCCACAAGAACTTGTAGCTGAGCCTAAGGGAGTCCACCATCTAGGGCAGTGAGTCTCACACATAAACCTCCAAAGCAGTGTCTCACTGAAAGCCTGATGAACAGGCCGACTCCCAGGCCTTGGCACCACAAATTTGGACTCCGAGGTCTATGGAGGAGTTTGAAAATGCCTACTGGCTGCCTAAAGGACTAATAGAAAGCCACCATGTAATTACTATTTCATGTGTTTAGAGATTTACCCACTGCCCACTCTACCTAAAAGGATCACAAAGGGGGGCTGTCAATGTGTGTTCAAAGTATACCTGTAAGCGTTCTCTCAAGCTCCCCACCACCACCCAAAATCCCTGCCTCCATCCACTCAGTTCATCCAGAATGGGACTGAGCAGCAAATTAAAAAACAAAACAAACAACGAAAACAGAAGATCTGATCCTCTACACCTAGGCCCAAGGTTCTAAATGCTGGCAGTTTCTGTACAGACCCCCTGAGGAACACAGCGAGCCATTCTCCCTCTGGTTTCTTGCTGTAAAGGAAAGCACTGCAAGGCCTCGGCTTCCTTTCCCATTAAAAGCCGCAAGGGCCATACTTTTCAATTAGCTGTGTCAGCCTACCACCCTGAAGCAGCCCAAGTTCAATATGTCTTCCTCCCCCTCAGCCCCCCCGGTTTCCGGTCTCCACCAAACATTTCACACCTCCTTATTGTAAACCTGTCCAAAGCAATTACCCCGCCTGAGTTTGGACAGCCTCAGCACTGCATTTCTGTGTAATTTATAGCTGCAGTTCTCTTCGGCAAAACAGGCTTGCCCTGGAGCAGAGGAAATGCATAGAAAACGGTCAGACCTGGCTACAAATGCATATGCACAGTAAATTTCCTTTGGTTACAGGAGGGCAAATTCTCCCACTCTAGCAAAGAACACTGTGTGATGAGCTGCCCCAAAGGGTCTGAAATCTGTACTCACTGCAAGAATAACTACTGTTCTCTTCTGCCACATTCCCTCCTTTGCCTGGGATTACAAACAGGAGACAAGAAAACCGAATAAACCAGGCAAGTATTGCCCATTATATTTCTACCTAAAGATGTTAAAAGTCTTCAAAACCTTAAAAGTAAAATTCTGTTCACCTAAGGAGCGTAAGACAAAGAAAAGTATTGGGAAATAACCAAAACCAATGAAAACTGTATGACCCAATTTAAAAAATGAGCGAAGAAACTGAATTGACATTTCTCTGAAGACATATGAATGGCCAGCAAGCACACAAAAGGTTGCTCGGCATCACAAGTCATTATGGAAATTCAAATAAAAACCACAATACACTTCACATGCACTCGGATGGATAAAATTAAAAAGACAGACAATAATAATAATTACTGGAGAGACTGTGCAGTAATAGGAACCTTCATAAGCTGCTGATGGAAGTCAAAAGCATGTAACACAGGCTCTCTGGAAAATAGTCTAGTCGTTCCTCAAAAAGTTAAACAGAGAATTACATGACCCAGCCATTCTACTCCTAGATACCTACCCAAGAGAAATAAAAACATACATTCATGTAAAAGTTTGTATACCATGTTTGTAACAGCATTATTCATAATGCCAAAAAGTGGAAACAACTCAAAAAGTCCATCCACTGATGAATAGAAAAACAAAAGTTGATATATTCATTACAGTGGAATATTATTCAGTCATAAAAGGAAAGAACCCTGAAAACATTATGCTAAGTGAAAGAAACCAGATACAAAAGGTCCCATACTGTATGATTCCACTTATATAAAATGTCCAGAATAGGTACATCCATAGAGACAGCAAGGACAGGTTGCCAGCAAATGGGAGGTAGGAAGAATGGGGAGGGACTGTGAATGGGTGATAAAAATATTCTAGAATTAGTAGTGATGCTTGTATAACTCTGTGAACATGCTAAAAATCCTGAATCACATAATGTAAAAGGATGACTTTTATGGCATTTAAATTACATTTCAATAAAGCTTTAGCAGGCTTTTAAAATTCCAGATTAAAAAATGCCACCTATTTCTGTATCATAAAAATGCAGAAATAACCTTTACCCTTTAGCTGCTAGTAGATAAATGAAGTTGGGAGCAGGCAAAATACCCACATTTCGGATGCTAAAGCCATGACACAACCTTCAAAAATGCTGCCCTCCCAGCCAGCACCTTCCTGCTTCCTAAACTGTACTGCATGCATACCACAGCTCTGCCCAGGAATCTGTTAGCAGTGAAAACCTCAACTGGAGTCTATCCTCTCACAGAACACAAAATTCTCAGCATTTCGAAAGAGCATTTTTTCTTCTTTGAACTAATTATTTAATAAGGCTCTGAAAAGCAGGGTTCCCAATAGCTACCCATTCAAAAATTAAGAACAAGCCATAAGGCAGGAGGAAATGTCACCACAATGCGGAAAAAATGAATGAGATTAAGACTAAGGTCTGATTGATTAAGATATAACCCCTTTAAGTGGTTGTGGCAGGCAAATTTTAGAATAAAAGCCAGCTATTCTGGAAAAAAAATCCCTCCAGAGGAAAAGCTGGGAGGGTGGGGGTCTGAGACTACATGTTTCCATTTTAGAGTGAAGTGTGCCGAAGTGGAATGAAAGCACACATAAATGGTCAGTGCCCCACCCACAATCCCATGGGTGTGTTGGTCCTTCCTGGGCCAGAGCAGGTCCCCCCAGACTTCGGGTACCACACCAAGGTGCTGCCCTCACCAGCAAAGACGTAGTTAACCGGGAAGTCTGAAAGTCTAATGGGGCCAGGATGCTAACAAACATCAAAGGGATTCCAGGTGCTCCCCTTATGCAAAACAACTCCTTTCACCCAGCATCATTCACACTTTCAGAGTGCAAAGTTCACTCTGATACTGGTGGCTTTCTCACTTTGTAGCTTTCTTGGCAAGTGTCCCTTGGCCTGGTTGTTCATTAATACACAATAAGAACATTAATAGTATTGTTTTGCCTTGGGCAGGGGGGCTGCGACCAATTTAATAAAGCCAGCATTGTCCCTAGGGTGGGGGAACCCCACCTTGCAACTGACAGAGGATTCCAAGATACACAGATCACAGGGTATGTTCATGTCCATACTCACACAGAGTTAAGTATTTCACAAGATGTTTTTTATATGCCTCCACAGCAAAGAGGTTAAGATTAAAATGTTTATCTTACCACAGAAATTGACCGGCACTTTTTTCCTTTTAACCCTTTCAACCCCAAGTTACTCTTCACCTTTAAAACCTTTACAGAAATACTGACATTTGCAGCAGGAAGACAAATGAAGGAACAGCTTGAGCCAATCAGACTAAGAGAACACTGGACAGTTTGCTACTCTTACTTTTCAAATCAGACAAACACAATGACAACTGACTTTCAAGACCATGTTTACATTGTTGAAAGCCACATTCCAAACAGGCCGGTCGGTAGAGGGAAGCAGCTCACAGGCCAACCTTGTTTATGCTCCAAGTAGGTTTGACAGAAAAACCACATCAATTTGTTTTAAAATAATTTCCATTTGCTGGAAACTGTTCCTGAAGGGTTCTCCACCATGCTAATCTGCTCTGATTTCTACCAGCTGTAAGTAGCAGGCAGCTAGGGCGACGGCAGGCTGGTTCTGCAGGGCTGGAGTGGCAGCACCTAGAGCTCTGCAAAGCCACTGCCACCTTCCCCTCCAGGACACACAATCAACGTCCACTTAAGAAGAAAACAAAAACACCTCCTAGTTCATAGTCACAATCTGTGACACGCCCATACAGAAAACAGTTTGTTATGCAATGACACCTGAGGAAAGAGGCTTTTCCTACTCACAAAAACATATCATCTCTTGTATTAGGGATACATATTTGTATTTAAGCCCCAAGTTCACACTTGAGGGCACTAAGACAATTTATTTGCCTAACTGAGCACCAGAAAAAGAAATTTTTTAAGGAAATGCAGATTAAAATAACTGAATGCAATTTTCATGTATTAAACTGGTGTATGATTACAGAAAAAAAAAGTAATGTTTGTGAGAGTGTGGAGGAAATGGGCACAATTTCAACATAAATTGGTAGCCTTAGGAGCAGTGGTGCCAAATCTTAAGAATTTGCAATATCCAAAGCAATTTGGATTCAGTAACTCATCCTAAGGAAATAAAAAATATATAAACATATATGTATAAGGATGTTCACCACAATTTAGGAAAAAAGCCTAAATGCCCAATGTCAGGGAAAGTTTAATTATAACTTAAACTGTAGTTTTTAGAAAATGCCTAAAATGAAGAAAATATTCATGCTATTAGGTCTTTATTTTTTTTTTAAAAAAAAAAAGCAGACATGATGTACACCTGAAACTAATATAATGTTATATATCAATCATGCCTCAATTAAAAATTTTAAAGCAGAATTACAAATAAATAGCAACCCTAAATTTGTTTTAAAAATGTTAACTCAAAACAGGTATTCAATGACAAACATTGCTGGAAATGTATACAACAAAGTGGTAATATTTATCGCTGAATAATGAGATCAATTGTTCTTTTTTCTTTTGTAGTTTCCTCTTTATTCAATAGACACGCCTACCAGAAAACTAAAAGTAATTAAAACAAAGGCATGGTCACCAGGCAAACAGATCAACAGCACAAAATCCCTTTAACATAAAGTCACCCTCCCCAACCATCACAGCTTACTAGGTACACAAGGTCCTTCCTACAGAATCACAGCCTAAGACCTCAATACCATTAAAATACACATGAGGTAGAGCTCGCTGGACAGAACACAACTTTCCCACTGCCTCTCGTTAGCATTGCAGGAAGACTGCCCACACCTGAGGTACACGCCAAAAGGGGCCAGATTTAGAGGTCCATCTGCCCAAACTCTCCTGCGTGGAAACCTCTGTAAATCTAAGTTGCTAGTTTGAATTGAACCTGTGAGGGTATGGTATTCTAACCTTAATATTCTTATAGCTTGCTCTGGTCAAGGAGAGGAGCCTTTCCCACTGCCAGGGAAGAGAGAGAAAAACAACCTTGGCCTGGTCACCTTTTTTGTCAAAGTAGAGGACTTAGCAAAATAACAAAGAGCCAAGCAACCCAAACCAGCTGCCTGGCCAGGGCTCAGCATAAACTGAGCAGAATAACCACAAGGGAAGGGCGTCTAGACAGCCTCAGTCTGTGCAAGAAGCAACTCTCCCCTGCAGTGTCAACTCTGAAAAAGCAGACTCCAAACATCAGCTCCAGCAAAGAGCAGATGAGAGCCATGTCACAACTGGGAAACGCACTGTAGGCTCCCTGGCCAAACGTAACACAGAGGAGAGCTCCCTGCCAGCCCACCTGCCAAGGACAGCCACCAGAGGTCCAGAGGGAAAGTGATGCTGGGACCCTACATGGGATACAGGTCACATGCTTTAACTGAAAAGGAGCTCCAGTAACAATACTTGGATTCAGGACTTTAAAGCCACCTTCCTACCACAGAAGGACTAAAAAGACCATCTATTTTTAGTGTGGCATGTAAATTACCTACCTGTCATCCTTCCACTTCAGTTCTCCTTGCAGCTTCTTCCTTACCTTTCTTCCAATGCCTCAACTAGTTTCTCAATTAGCATTTGGTGGCAGACGGAGAAAACTATCAACTAGACGAGGCATATTTAGGAAATGTACAAAGAGATGAGCCCCTAGGAGGCCCGAGTTATCCTAAGTGTCTGGGAGAGGTATTTCTCTAGAACTTATGGGAACACATAGAACGAATAAATACCGAGAGCTCTATCTACTTCCATATCTGTACTGGCAATGAATGTGTCCCAGGCTTTGTGCTAGATTCTGGGAATACAACAGTGGATCAGAAACAGAGCCAGTCCCTGCCTTCAAGGAGTTCACAGATTAATGGGGGTGAGAGACGGTAATCAAATATTACATGAAACTTCTGTATAAAGAAAGTACTGCAGAGTCCTCAAGCAGGAATCTAACCCAGAAGGAAAGTCAGCAGTGGTTTCCAGGGGAAGAGACATTTAAGGGGGATGAGTAGGAGCTTGCAAGGCAAAGAAGGAAAAATATTTCTTCAGGCAGAGGGAACAAAATATTAAGAACCTAGAAAAAGTTCCACGTGGTTGCCAGGACACATGGAGCCAGACAAAAGAATGATGAAGGTGGAGAGGTAGATGGACAGCCAGAGCTTTACCCATTGAGAGTCGTGTGTTCCAACCTACGATTCTGCAAAAAACCCTGTGTCTTAGAGGGGCACAAACCAGATTTGAGTAAAAAGATCTCTATTTCCCTGAAGCAGGGGTGTCCAATCTTTTGGCATCTCTGGGCCACACTGGAAGAAGAAGAGTTGTCTTGGGCCACACATTAAATACATTGAGAAAGGTAATCACAAAAAAATCTCATAATGCTTTAAGTAAATTTATGACTTCGTGTTGGGCTGCATTCACGGCCATCCTGAGCTGCATACAGCCCATGAGCCGCAGGTTGAACACACCTGCAAAAGTCTGCGTAACACACAGACATAGTATAGAAGAAAAGTGGAACAAAATTTATCACACAAAATCACCGATGTATTCCAATGTGCTTCCATCTCTCTCTCTGCTATGGTCCTTTTTTAAATGAAATGTCGGGGGCAGTGGGTCACTGCCATAGCAGTCTCCCAGGATCACATACATCTCGCAGGGCCACACAACCCAAGGCACATCAAGGATTTCTGACAGCATATAACCTCCATTAGCAGGCTAAACTGTTTACATGTTCTGGAGTTAAAAATACACCAGTCAGGTCAGTGTTAACACCAAGGCCTTATCACCCAGGCTGTTTGTAAGCTGGTTACACAAGGCCGGCCTGGGACTTGCCCATCTTCTAACTGTGCCTCAATCTTCAAATTATCTAAGGCTACATCGGTAAGATTATAAGCCACCAAATATACAGGCATTTAAGAAAAACACTTTCCAAACCCAAGGATACTTTACTGTTTATAAATAGTTTACTTTTTTTGATCCCTGAGTATATAATATTCTCAGTTGCTCCAGAAACCAAAGAAATATGGAACAGGAACACAAACCACAACCTAACAGAAACAATAAACAACAGATGGCGAGGCATATGCTAACACCCCCTTCACCAAAGGGACACACCAAAAATGGACTCTACACACCAGCCTACCAATAAGAAATGTGCTGTTCAAGGTCACTTTCAGACACCATTCCAGAGCACTAGCTCTACATGCAGGCCCTAGAAGAGTTGAAGGACCAATCACTGGCCTCAAGGAACTCACAGACTTGGAGGGGCAAGACAAACACAAGAAGGCAGACAGGACTAGTCTTACAGTATTCTTTCTGAATACAATCATGCAGAGTCAGGTTTGAGTTCCAACTCCAGGAAGTGTGAGACTCTGGACAAGTCAGTCAACCACTCTGGGCCTCATGCATAATATCGAGGTAACATATTTCACAGAATTAAGATGATAATTAAATTAGTTAATGTACATAGGTCCTGCTGCAAAAATGTGAACTTCTCTTACTGCTATAGTTATAATAATAATGACTAACCTTCCTCAGGTTCTGACCGTGTGTTAGGCCCTCTTCTAAAAATTGTAAAATATTTCAATTTTTCCTCATTTCAAGTTTAGTGAGCTAGACACTACAATTATCCTTTTAACAGAAGAGGATACTGACTCAGGGGGAAGCTGAATAAATTGCCTGAGGTCACCCAGGAAGCTGGGCTGCCCCTTAACAATATGGCTGTTTCACCCCCACTGCCACCACCCCTCAAAACCACACCTGTGGAAGGAAGCAGAGCTCTGTAGAGGACAAGGACAAGCCTTATCTTCCACAGGAGACCCTTTAACACTTCACCCTTCTGGGCTTTTCACTGGTTAACACGGCTTGAAATTCTTTGAAGAGTTGAAGACAAATGCTAAAATAAATTCAGACTCACAGGTCATATTTGCTTTAACTAGTGATTCTGATTATTTGGTATTTATGAAAAAATTTTAAATATCATCCATCTCAAAACAAAGGGGTGGGGTCCCAATACTACGTGTGGCTGTCACACCGCTTTCCGTATACAGAGGTATCTATTTTAGGTATCACAATCTCAAGTCTAATTATTTGGCCAATTTTACTTCAATGTTCATTTTTTAAAACTTTGACTAGAATTTTCCAAGTGCACTGTAACTTTAAGCTTTTGTGTTTCTTCTACATTTAAAAAGAAAGACATTTCCCAATATATAACTCCCAGATGGAGAATTCACAGATGATTCATCTCACAGAACAAGTGTTCAGAGACATCAGCGCCAAACAGAGGAAAAACTTGGAATCCCCTTCTCTCTCAAAGTTAGAGCTCGCCTCGATCTGCTCTGTTCAACAAAGTTTGTTTCAATTATATTTCCAAATTCTTTTAACAATGACTGCATGGCGTCGGGTACCAACACATCTGATTCTGTGAAGTGGTTCTCAAACAGAAAGTAGAAAATCGGGAGAAAGGGGAAAAGGAAGGAAGGACCATCTATAATTGTTGTTTTAGGTCAAATATTCTCTCCAAAATTTCTCTTGGACATATATCAGAAAATCCACATGCTGTACTTCTCACTTTTGAAAGCCTGCTCTGCAAGGAACACTGGTGACTGGAGAAAGCCTCTGAATTCATCCCTTAACCACCACCCCCCTGCCCCTCTCTCCAAGGGAACACAGATCCTCAGCACAAAATACCCTTTACTTCTACCTCAATTCCAAAACCCTTTTGTTAAGTCCTCCACACAGGTCAATTAGAAGAATTCTTCAGGAATAAATCTCAGAACCCCTTTGGGAAACAATGAAAATGTGTGAGATCATTTCTGCCCAGAAAAAAGGTACCAAGCCCCATGAAGGAAAGTCATAGGGCAATTAGTAGGGAGGGATTCCTAGGTACATGAAATTGAACAATCCCCATTGCTTTCAAGTCAAAGTAGAGAAAAAATACAGGGATCTGTGAAAACTTAACTAACCAGACAGACTGAGAATCCTCTAGGAGAGAATTAGATTTAAAAAAATACATTCACCAGAATGAGGGCAAGTAAATAAGAGAGACTGTCTGACATTGACAAGAGGCTAGTGGAAGGGTAGGAGGATTATTTGCCCTATTTTGATCTCAGAAAGCACATGGGAAAATGCCATCTTTAGGTCTTAAAGGAGAATTTTTTAAAGTAAAAAAAGTCTAGTTCATTGGACTATTTGCTTTAGTCCTAAATTAGTCCCTAGTTCCTGTTAAACTTCCTGTCAAGTTCCAAACCACTAACTGTGCCTTCAATTCCACAGCATTTTAGTTGTATCCCCAAATTTCCAAATTCCAAGAATTTGTTACAAAGAAAAAGAGAAAAAATCCGAAGTTTTCTCCTTATGAAAATTTACATGACAAAGAATGAGTGGAAGAGAAAAGCCCAGGAATTTCCACTCAAGGAATTAACAAACTCCATGTAGAAGAAAGGTGGATATTCAAAACAGAGAAAATGAAATTTCTGTATTATTTAGTAGGACAAATAAAGTCTTTTAAGGAGTGCAGTTTTAATATGGATCATGATTTTCAAGAATAGTGTTTGTCTAAGCCAAAACCAATGAAAACCCAGTCAGATGGATAGATGTGGTATAAATTTGACCCTCCCCCTTCTAAAAGACCACAATTGGAGAAATCAAGCCCCTTGACTGTGCATACTAAGCTGTTGAGTTTCCACCTTGAAAGGCACACACTAACTCTCTGGTAAAAAGGTGGAAAGTGCCCTGGCAAAGTGGTTCAGTGGATTGAGTGCCAGCCTATAAACCAAAGGGTCATGGTTTCAATTACCAGTCAGGGCACATGCCTGGGTTGTGGCAGGTTCCCAGGGGGCGTGTATAAGAGGCAACTACACATTGATGTTTTTCTCCCTCTCTTGCTCCCTCCCTTCCCTTCTCTCTAAAAATTAAATAAATAAAATCTTAATAATTAAATAAAAGGTGGAAAGCCACTCTGATATGCATGTTCCTTGCACACAGTCAATGGTGAGCCAGCTTAGGAAGGACAGACAGGGAGTGTGGCTCCCCTTCCTTTGGAGATGGTCATTTAAGGCAGTTTACTGGCACCGCCTGCAACTGTACTCATCCCAACTATGCACTAAAGGCCTACTTAAGACAGATGCTGCCTGCAGTGGCCCTAAGAAAGGCAGAGATAGGCAACTCTTTGTGAAAATGTGCCCTTAATTTATTTGCTGTTTCCAACCTAAGTGTTCAAAAGCAAAATCCAGGATCTTATGTAGGTCTGTACCAGCTCCCACAGTTCTCTTTGGGCCAGAGGGAAAAATATGGCAGCATCAAAGAAATACCAGGAAGTCCTTTCTCCCCTTCAGCAACACAAAAGGTTCCCTCATTGAAAGATCCCACGCACACTCTATTTCCCTGTGCCAAGCGGGTTACACATCTGAAGATTCCACCCAGAAGCACTGACCCTGCAAAAATTATTTTTAAGTAAGTATTCTAGACACACAGATCAGTTTACTAATTCCTACCATCCAATGAGTAGTTAAGTTCATTTCCTCTTTGTTTCATGTGGGATAAAATCATAAAACCTGAAATTGACAAGTTTTTACAGACATACATCCCTTTATATAAAGGAAATTAATTGATTAATCCAAGGGCACACTGCCAAGCAGGGTCAGGGCCGGGACAAAACCCCAAGGTCTCCTGACCCAGCCATGGGCTAGCTTTTCCCATCCTACCACATTCCTGCCTTCATAGCTTTAGGAAAATTATTTTTTTTCCTGTTAAGTCAGTAGTTTTATTCCTGTTTGATCAAGAACCTCTTAAAGAAGCTTAAAGAAAATGTGGGCTCCTTTCTGCCCAGAAAGATGTACTGTGCTCTAAGACTTCACATATAATAAAGTTCCCGAGACCTGCTCCCCCCAAAATATTTGCCAGTTTTTAAGTTAATCTGGAATCCAATATAATGTAATCATTTCTAAGTACTGTTCTTTCAAGTAAACTTTTGAATGAATCCAAAAATCTCCACAGAAGAGTTCCTGATTTTTCTCTTGGGCAAAGCACACACCTTGATGAGGCCAAACCACCCATGGCCAACAGAGCCCTCACAGACACCAAATCTGAGAAAACGTTCAGAGGAATTTGGGCTGAGGCAAACCTTAACAGATGAAAAACATTTCAGTTTGCTTTCTGGATCTCCTCCCTCCCAAATTCGGAAGGAACACTGTCCCACTCAAGCTGCGTCTGCATCCATTACTCTGTTCCATCAACAACCAACTTCCTGGGAGCAATGAGCTCTTAAGGCTGTTTACGCGCTCTGCAAGCACTGAGAGTCTGTGCGCCAGAAACTTGCACCAGCCCAGGTGGGAGGAGCAAATCACAGGCAAATTTTCTTAATTGAAAATAAAATAATGAAAATATAGGTAAGATGCACAGTGCTGGGTATATGCACTGCTGAACCAAATGAAAAATGAAGTTCTCTCAATTTGCAAAACAGAAATTAAATTCCTAGTTGGAATTTCTCAATTGTAAGTATTTTCCCCCATAAATTTTTAAAAACCCTTTGGCATGTGCTTCCACTTTTCTAAACATAGAATCCACTATAAGATGGTATCTAATTAAATATCATATAAATTTAATTAAGCTTAATATATCCATGAGTTTAACCTGACCATGTTGGACAGCGTTTAAAACCTTTGAACACTCCATAATCTATGTAAGTTACAGTTTCACAAATGGAATATAGAAATCATTCCATAAACTATGACCAAGTGACTGGAGCTCGGATGACTACGTGACTGACCCCAATTTGGATTCCTAATTAAGCTGTAGCCATCATGAAATCTATTGTAAAAAGGGCTCCAAACCAACCAAGTAACAGGCTGTGGAAAAATTAAACTATGGACTTCCACAAAACAGAACAAAACTACTCTGCAATTACTTGGAGAAAAGCATTCTGAATCTGTATGAAGCTTAAATCAAGCACAGAGGGTGGGTTCCAGGAACCTAGTTCTTTGCTTTCTGAGGATTTTCTTACAAGGTGCCCTAAACACTATTTAAAGAAGCCTCAAGTAGCCACAGCTGGAGGGTCAGGCCTTACAGAGTAAACAATAGTTAACTCAATTCAGACTCAGGACTTAACTATAACCAATGGCTAATTATCCTTCTATTAAGTAACAATATCTGAAAAGTCAGTTTTTAAATGACCCATTTGTAATTATGTTTGTTCACTAATGGATTCCAATCAACAATTAAATAGCACAGTAGAAACTTGCCCATTGAGAGCTACAGAGGGAGAGAGGAGAGTTCTGGCAAAGCCTCCAGGAAAAAGCACTTTTGAAGCCCCTCCCGAAAGAACAAAAAACCCTGTATTCTGAAAACATAAATTAATAATGCACACTGTATATGCTCAATAAACATTCCATAAATACAGAGCTTACCAAAATTCCCTTTGCAAAAAAATTTAAAAACCCACAAAATAAAAGCTGAAATTTTTCAGGTTGTTTAAATCCACATTTTTTAAAACATCCTTAGTAAATTGTATGATGTGTGAATTATATCTCAATAAAGCTATTTTTAAAAACCATACACATTTACAAATGAAATGATAGGCCTGGACTTGCTTCCCAAAAACATGCAGAGAAGTGCATTGGGAAGTAGACCAAAGAGCTGGGGGATGGTACCTAGACTTCATTACATTGTTTGTCCACTTCCATTAGATGTCTGTTATCCCCATAGTAAAGGGTAAGAAAAAAACACCCTACACCAACAGAAGGGAATTAGTTTATTTAAAGTACTTGGCTGCATATTCAATGTTCTCTTAATTCAGAATTTTGTTTTAAATAAGACTTTTCAGCTCTGGCTGGTGTGGCTCTGTGGACTGAGGGCCAGCCTGCGAACCCAAGGGTTGCTAGTTTGATTCCCAGTCAGGGCACATGTCTGGGTTGCAAGCCAAGTCCCCAGTAGGGGGCACCTGAAAGGCACCACACACTGATGTTTCTTTCCCTCTCTTTCTCCCTCCCTTCCCCTAGAAAAATAAGTAAATTAAAATCTTAAAAACAACAAAAAAAGACTTTTCAGATCTTCTCCTCACAAGAAAAAGATGCTATATTTCCAACCACCAACTTCCCAATCAGTTATAGTTGTCACAGCCTACACAGAGCCCAGCGTGTCAATTTCTTTTCACCCAGCCCAAAGTGCTAAGACTCGGATGTACATACAAATGCTTCCATACAAAGAACGCTACAACTACAAGATTTGGAACTAAAGTGAGGTTATCTGTCCCCAGTTCAAAAGTGCTCAATCCTTTTCATTGTATCTAACAGGCACCATCAAGTAGGTAGGAATTTATCAGTGTAACGTGTGCTCTGGCCGAGATAAGCGGCAAATTATCTGAAAGGCAAATTATAAATTGGTGGAAGGAGCAAAGGACAGGAAGCGAGGGTGGAGGGACATCTGCTAAATGCTACAAAGAAAAGTCTTAGATGATTACATTGTAAGAAAAAAAAAAACCTACTATCTATATCTCTACCTTGTTTCTCAACATCTAGCTAATTCTACTTGAGACAGACCCTCACTCATTTCATTCATTTCTTCCTTATGATACCTTGAGATCTAAAAGATTACAGACCTGTGAGTGACAAAAGTTTAAAGAATAATCAATGTAAAGTGCTTAAAAAGAGACAGGTCATGCTTTCTTTAAACTCTCTGAATGGCACCTTTTGCCAAAATAAACTAAACAAGCAGTGATTGGAACCTGCATCCTGGTTCATAAGGAAACCAAGACATATTAGACTTGCAGGGATGAACGGATTGGTTGTTCGCACAATAGGCTTTGCCGGTTGTGGTAGATTAAACAGTAAAGAAGCAAATAATTGTAGCCATTGATGTGGGCAAGGATGTCAGTTGTGGCCACTCACTGGGGAAGGGACATGGGTACAGGTGCGAAGAAGCCACCACACATTGTTCTTCAGATGGCATCCTTAACAGATTCCGCAGGTGACTGTGCTCACTGCCCAAGGACCCCTATAAAGTTACTTTAGGATTGCAAGCAAACCAAACCAAATGAAAAATGTCAGAGCTCTCCAGCTCTCTGCATAGAGCCCAACAATTACCTCCCCTTACACCTCCTCCTTCAACTATTTCCAAAGAAAAGTGGGTACAGTACAGAGTTCAACTGGCCCCATAGTCTGTAACATAACCCGTGTTTTGAGGAGCACACCTGCATTTTTCCAAGCTATTGACCAAGAGGAGTTACTTGCATCTCGGTCAGGCTCAATTTCAATGAAACCCTGGGAAATAACAGGATAAAATTATTAGTTTAAGGCTCTCTCACTTCCCTGCCTCCTTCCCACATCTCACCTCCCAAAAAGATAATGCTAATAGAAGTAGTTGCACAACTGGAATACATTGTTAAACCACCTCAGAAATTTTTGCTAATTGCATATATAATTTGTTGCAACTGTTCATAGCTTCCTGCCTGTACATCTGAGTTTCCCAAGGCCACGTGAAGTTTCACTGTTTCTCTCTATACGTATCACCAAAAACTCTATGGGAGATGGCTGCTTGGGTGTAAGCCCTGCCGTCCTGCCCAATCCGAAAGAAGCCTTCATACCAAAAAAGTAAACTTTTCCCAGGAGGGCCTTTGTCACCAGGAAATGTGACTTGCAGAATCTTTGTATGAGAGGATGCAAAATTTGATGTACTGAGGTCTTAATATTCAAATTGTGCTCTGGAATCATCAGCAAGTCGATCAACCCACATTGTGAAATTGGGCTAAAACAAATGTGTCATCTAACTTTGTCCTCACAGCAGCCATAAGACAGAATATTATGATCCCTTTTAAGAAATGAAGGAAAAAGGTTTGCCCCAAATCACACACATGGGTACAGAGCAGTGGAGCCAGGGAATTGACCCCAGAAATAATTTTCTATCTCTTCATCACTATTCGTAGTGAAGGGTGTGTACTCCGTGTGATCACCAGATGAGAACTTCCCCAATTTCACAGAATAAAACTGAAGAAGCCTTTATCCTCACCCAGTCCCTTCCCCATCAGTAACCCAAACCAAGATTTGGGGTTGAACTGGCAAGCAATTGCCCATTTAAAGGGCATCAAAAACAACTGAAGGCAAGACACCAAAAGCATGAAACCCATGGAAATAAATAAATAGCTGTTTTTAAAATAGAGACTTTTATAAACAGACTGGGTTTATAGCTTGTGTTTCAGAAGACAATGTATAAAGTACTTGGATAGAAAGTACATATAAAGTATTAAATTATATAAAACATAACAGTATGTAAGTATACAATGCATAAAGCTTTTGTATAAAAAAATACATAAGCACATCCACTCCCCAGAAGACAGGATACAAATTAGCAACTTCCAATTGGACCGGACACAAACCAATTTTCTTTTTTATATACAATCTCCATCCATTCAGTTTGCTTAATGACAACAATGGACGTACCAAATTCTTCATTAGAAAATTTCTCAGCCCTAGGCATGTAACTGGCTAATTAACTGGTCAGTTTGGACAGTATTCTAAACACTGCAGTTGTATAAAAAAAAATAAGTGCAGGTTCCAAGAGGATAAACTACTGTGGAAACTTTAACCTCCAGTCTTCAAAGTCCTACTTCTTTGCATGGAGAGCTAAGAACATATCTGAGCTCCTTACCAACTCCCACACTTTCTCTTGAAATAAAAGCAGGAGACCAGCACATTACTGACACACAACATGAAGTGGAACCAGGAGGCAGATGGAATGGACCCCACTGCCTCAACATCATGCTTAAGTCATTAAAAAAATTAAAAAATAACAACAAAAACCACTAACAGCCCTGAATTTCTCACAGGCCAAGAAACACTGGGGAGTTTTAGGTATTTCTCCTCCTCTGCCTGGGAATGTCTCCTCCTCCCCTCCACCCTCCTATCTAAAGACAATGCCTTCAGCCTTTGAAACTGCAACCACTGTAAAGAGCTCCGAATATTAACACAGCCTAGAGTCCCATTGCTTTTAAAAGACCCCTAGGGTTTCAAATTGCAGTCCAGAGGAGGGGGAAGGTCCCCAGTGAGTAAATGTCACAAAGCTCATTCAAAAAGAGTTAAAAGTTAGGCTTGCTCATGAAACTTCAATCTATGGGTATGTCAGAGAAATCCCTTTGAGTTTTAAACAAGTAAGAAAAAAATGTAAAAGACCTGGGACAACTAACATTCTTATTGCTTAGAGTGACTTTCAACTCAATGAACCCCTTTTCTAGATTCCTCTGCCTGTGGACGTCACTTTTAAAATAACCATAGGCTATTTTAAATAACCTCCTTCCGCCTTTCTTCCCACTAACAGATCTTCAGGGCTTTAGCAGGTGCACAAAATGGGCCCAGGTGCATTGTTAAGTCACACAAAAAACCCTGCTGCTCTCTTGCATTCCTGTCCAGCCTGAAAGAGAGGATGCTGAAAAGACTCTGCACCAAGGAGACACCTCTGCAGAATGGGGGAGAGGCCCTTTCATTGTGAGCATGTGTCTGAGGGAGAGAAAGGTCAGCCAGAGGCCATCCCAATGTGCTCAGGGAAAGCTGCCTGGGGAACCCAGGCAAAGGAATTAACACTGCAGGGACGGAAATCTTCAGCTCCAGGAGCAGAGCTCAGATGCCGGACATTGGGACATGTCCACTAGGATCCAGTTCTCATTATACTGCACTGAATCATCTTCATCTTTTTGGAGACGAAGAATTATTGTTGACAATATATTCGAAAGTTCAAAGTTTGTGAAATCTAGTGACCAAATGTAATTATGGAAAGAGATGAACCCACTTCTTTTTAAAACGGTCCCTTGAAAAAGGAGGCAAGAACAGCTCTGACATACCCTAAAGGCAAGATGAACACTGTGCCACATAGCTCACTGGGCCTTGTGCAGGGGTCCCTAAGCACTGAGAAATTAGATTTTATGTCCATAATTTCATATTAGGGTTCTTTCTCTCAAGGCAACCAATTCTATTTGCCAGAGGCTTCCTCTTACTCAAAAACGGTGTGGGAGAACTAGTAACAGACAAGTGCCCCAGCCTGGAGAGAAGCAAGGCCATGCTTCTGACATTAGTTGCCAAAAGTCCTCTAAGTTCCAGCTAAAGCAAAACTCTGAAAGCCCTCTCACCTTTTGGGTTTTCTTTCCACCATTTCCTGGTGGGTAAAAAACTCGCTATTCCAAATCACCCTTTGCCCTTCCTGACAAGTAGGAAAACGTCAATGTCTCCTGTGTCCTTGATAAGTGATACAGGGACATAAAAGGGAAATGGGCAGAAGTCAGGACCTCAGGACAATCTGGACAATAATCTATTTCTTAAAATAAACAAACAAACAACAACAACAAAAACCCTGGAGAATCCCACGTTGGGTTCCTGAACAATCTGGTCACCTGAACATTAAATCTAACTTGCATAAACAGGATGGGAAGTATTTTCCAAATTCTTAATTCACAGCACCCTGCACACCTGGACCCCAGCACAACTGTAAAATTTGAAGACAAAAGCACTCTTTGCTTCACAACTACAACAGCAACCACATTTTGTTTTTATTTTCTAAAGTAATCATAAGCATCACTTACATGCCCACACCAACAACTCAAGGCACCCAGGTTTGGTACTGGAGACACATAAGGAGACATAATCCAAGGAAACCCAATCAACACATTCCTCTTCATGTGGCACAGGAGAATCACATCTGGTGTCCCTTAATGAAAGTCTTTGCTTTTGAATGCCACGTCGTCTTCCCTCCACACTGAGAATGAGAATCAGGGTTTGTGCTTCCTCCCTACCATAATCCCACTGGGCCATTATTTAGCTCCGAGAGAGGAAGCTAGCAACACTGTGCTCTACGTTACGCCACAGATAAGAGTCTACTGTACATTGTATTTAATACTTCAACAGTTTCTGAAGTCTTGCTCTCAAAAATAATTTCAAAGAAAGCAAACATCTGAGTTCTAAGAAGTTCAATTTCTAAGGTTCTGGGAAGTTAGAATAAGGCTTGGCAGTGCTTGGTGCTATTTATGAATGTGCTGGTTGGACTATGCCAATCTCACCTACGTAATGGGATGGCAGACTCAGTTACTGCTTGACTACTACAAGTTATTGTGCTAAATAATTGTCCTCAGACTCCAGGAATGAACGCCACTCCAGTCCTTCTATTCAAACTGTATGTACATTCACTATTAAAAAGTATTAATTTCCTTATGTTAGGCCTAAGAACAGCTCCAAAATTAGATATGCTGTTTACAAAAGCAAAAAAAAATTTCCATAAAGCCACAGGTCTCTTTCTATCTTAAACCCACAGCCTGAAATTGATTGAACTAACTGCAGTAATCTCATTCACGGGATTGTAACTTAGGTGAAAGAATTTTCTAGATACAATATAGACTCACAGGGTGTAATCTTGGTGAAATTACAACATATTTTTTATATATACAGAGACTTTCTCCCTAAAGTCTTGCTGAATCATAGCCAGGAATATAAACTGTATAAATATTCTGATGGAAAATTCAGAGTAAGAGTAATGATTTAAATGGGGAAACCAAAGTCTAAAGAAAAGAAAAAAAACATCAGCCTGATTTTTCTTTAACCAGAAAGAAAATAATTTCCCAATGTTTCTGTACTGAACACTATACAGCCAGAAGTCACACTCTTCACATCTTAAAATCTAATCAGTTAACACTATAATCAGTACAATCAAGTCTACTGAAGGTCAAAACACCCAGTTCTGCTATTTACCGACCATCAAATGTTGAGTAAGGAAGACTATTTTAAAGGTATTTTGTGCCACATGAAATCCTAGGTAACAGAATGCTCAAAAAACAACCAGTAGTTCTGCTCCAAAAATTAAAAGGCAAGGTAGAGTGGATCTTGTGCTAACAGGAAAAATGCAAATAAGACGACACTGTCCTCTCCAGAAAGTCACCCCTTCTGAACTAAGCACCTTTCCACAATGCCCCTGACACAAGGCATTGGGAATCACTTCCCCAACAGGTGAACAATGAAGAAGTTATTCAGATTTGGCTCACATGACTTTATTTTTTATTTTTTTAAAAAACTACCTTAAGAGTATATAAATGAAAACACACACACACACAATACCCCAGACTACCCCAACTAAATAAAATACCGCCGTAAAGGCAATGTTTGGCTCCTAGTGTTTGATACAACCACTGCCTGTGTTAAACAACTATGACCACTGGTTTTCACTGAGTCAGTGAATTCCATGGAAGCAGCAGAATATGAAGAGAAAACCGAATCATCACTAAAGGGTCCCACTTCAGAACTCTGTTGTACTTGATCATCCAACAATATGTGTTGTGGTCCAAGTTAAATCTGGGCCCCATCTTCAGAGGTGCAGGACCTTCACATGAAAACAGAATTAACTTCTTCCCTACTATGGCAGCCAGATATCCAGACCACATTTTCTTAGATCAGGCCATAGGTGTTGGTTAAAACTTGTGTCACCGGTTTTCTCTTTCTTAAACGGTGAATGTCTTGCCTGAGGTTATTACTGTGCCCCTTCTATGTTCTAGGAAAGAAGTCCAGTTACTCAACTGAAAAGTATACTCAAGCTAGACTTTTTCTGGAAGGCACTAATAGTTCCGCAGAGATGCTAATTGTCCATAACTGAACAGGATTTTGACTAATGGACCAAATTGTTCAGAAGTTAGGAAAGCTGTTATATCCTACCATGTTTACAAAAGACTATTGTATTTTTTTCCTCCCAAATTTCCTGCAATAAGTGTCCTACTTAAGTCCTATAGGCCAAAATCCTGACAACACAAAAAAGAACCTCTTTTGGCTGAAACAAACTCTACTTAAATCAACCAAGTCCCTGGCACTCTCTCCTGAAGTAGCACTACTCCAAAACTAATTGGCACCATTTGTAAAGGAGAAATGCTAGAGGGTGGGCCCCACCCCAATGGATCATATGCCCACGGGGACCCCCAGCGAACAGAGAGGTCTGGACCCCAGTTCCCTAAAATGCCAACCAGCATACATGGACAAACTCCTAGCACAGTCACAGATTTCCTGGAACTCTCAAAGTCCCCTTACTGGAGGGCCCTCCAGGGAAGGCTACCTTCTGTCCTGACAAGAGCCAAATCAGGCCAACATGGTCCTGGGGGATGAAAAGGCGGCTACACACACACTTTCACTCATAAATAATGTAAATGCAAAACTGGAGACAAGCGTCACCTTCATTCATTACCCACTGTTAGGCCAAGGAGTTCAGACACCAAAGAGCTGGGTTAAAGGAGAGGAAAAAAGAAACACTTAATCATATACCCCCAGACAGACATCCTCACACTCTCCCCTCCAGATGTTTCCCACTCTCCACCCACAAACACCTCACCTCCAAACTTTCCTTCACATTCTCTCACCTCCAAACACCAGCTCGCCCTCAAGACCCAGTCACACTCACCTCCACACACCCAAGAGACACACGCTTCTCTCCTCCAGACCCACACAACCCACGCTCGCTCACCTCCAGACCCTGACGAAGCACATGCTTCTCTCCTACAGACTTCTCATGCCCACCCTCTCTCCTCCAGACCCCTGCGCACGATCTCACCACTGCAATCCACAATAACAGTTTTCCAGTCCATACAACTTCACACGCACACAACTAAACCCGCATACCCTTCTGGGAGTAGCACCCCAGCCGGCCCAGCCCCAAGTGACAGCGCCCAGCACGCGGGAGCACGGAGAAAGCTGCACTCACAGGCTCCGCGTCCAGGCAGGCAAGTCTTGAGGCAGCGCCGCCAGTCCGCGCCCACCACAGTCCAGCGAGTCCCCAGCGCAAGAGCAGGCAGCGGCGCAGGGCACCCGCGGGACAGACGCGGCCGTTGCGGGCTCCAGCCAAAGTAGCAGCAGCAGCAGCCACAGAAGACAAGGCGAAGGAAGCGGGGCTCTGAGCGATCCCCGGACCGGCCGCGCCATCTTGTCTGAAGCGCGCAGCAAACGAACTCCAGGCGCAGGGGCTGCGAGGTTCAGGACAACCACAGCACGGGCTGGCCCGCAGTTTCTCTCCGCACTAGGCTCTGCGCCAAGGCATGGCCGCAGGCACAAGTTCTCTACGCTGCTGCGACTCTGGCGCTCAGCGGGCCCCCAGTGCCCGGGTCGCTCTACAGCGCCCGGAGGGGGCCGCGAACTCCGTGTCCATACGGGCCGACCAGCCTGTGCTCACTGCGAACCCCACGGATCTAGGCAAGGGGTGCTCAGCGGACACTCCTCGTCCTCTGGCCACACTCTTGGCTGGCTCTGGAGCTCCCGCACGCCAAGTGCTGCGGCTGCAGCAAGGACTGCGCTCAGCGTCGCAGCCTGACCTCTGCGCCTGTGGGCATCCTCCTCGAGGTTCCGAGAGCCCAAGAGCAGACCCCGGGCTGGACGGCGCGGCCACCCCCACAATCCTCCAAGGGCCCTGTGCGCCTTGCCGTTCCGGTGCTCACAGCGGAGCGCGGGCACAGCTCAAGACTACCCTAGGCTCCTTCGCTAAGCAGACCTCGCCTCTGAACAATCGGCCCAACTCCGGCCAGTGCCGAGGCCCCGCCCCCGGCTGCTGGCCTTCACACACGCAAGGCTCTGAGCACCGTGGCCTTCTGCAGGCCCACGTTGGCCGCTTTGCAACTGCGCCCCGCCACACCCCCCCGCCTTCTGCTCATTGGCTGCCAGAGACCACAGCGTCCAGCCTTTACGAACATTGGAGTGTTCACCACGATCCCGCCCCTCCGGCCTCTCGGCCACCCCGCCCCACTCTTTTTTCCCACCCAAGGTGTGAAAGGCCGGTTGGGAGGGGTGTTGGGTTAGGGGGCCACTGGGAGGGGCTAAGGAGAGAAGTGCTCCAGCCCTTAAAGGGGACGTGGAGACCGTTGGTGGAGAAGGGAAATACGACCAGAGGACACGAAGAGTAAAGATTTTTCCCTACTGGTCTAGGGGAGGAGAGAAAATTAGTTAAGAACATATCGCCCCTCCACCCATCATTTGGAGCTGTCTGGCCCCAAGGTTTCTTTGCTCCTGCCCAAGGCTGCTGCCAACAGGGCCAAAGATTTGTATTTAGAGCAAATCTGCACCGTTTTCTGGGTATCTTTTAGGAGCAAAGGCACAGATTTAAAATTTTACAAATTCCCTACTGATTGAAGCATCTTTAGTTATTTCTTTAGGGGTGATAGCTTTCTTCTTCGCACAACAAGGAGCTCCTTTTTGCTCCTGACTTGTTCTTGACCTCTTAAATCCAGCAAAATGTCCTTGATTTCCAAAATGAATGTGTACTTCAGAAACCAAGTCTCAAATGTGCACACACTACAATTCCCACCCCAACCCCCACCCACTCCACCCTAGTTAGTTGAATAATACTTTTGGAAATGTTCCAGCCTTCCCCAAAGGGGTTACTATACTTTATTTGCTTATTTGTTTAAATCAAAGGGGGTTTTATTTTTTAAGCCGGGTTTCAACAAAGCATAGACTAAATACTCCTAAGAGAGTAAAAAAAAAAAAAAGAAAGAATAGTTACAAAGCTTCTAACTTTGTTACAATAAGGTTAAACATAGTAACTAATGTTATGACAGTGCATTGAAACAGCAAGCCAGTCACCCACGAGGAGGATGTACACACACATGCATACACATGGCACAAACAGACACTGTGAAAAAGGGAAAAAATTAGCACAGTAATATATATAGCTGCCCCCTCTGGGTGTTTTGGTTTACTGGTGTCTCATGTTGCTTCCCAAGAGTATGCAAGTTTCTAATATAACTGCACACATTGTCAGAAAAATTAAGAAAGTGGAGTCTGTTGGAAAACATTTGCTCCAGCAAATGAAATCTAATTTCTGTTCTATGAAAATGAAAGGGAGGAGATGTTCCTCAGGAAGAAAAAGCAGAAAACATTTAAAGGGTTTTGTTCCACTTTGACACATTCCAAAGATTTTGCTTTGATTGAGGTGTTAAGATTTTCCTCAGCCATAAGACCACCTCTTTCTTTTTTAAAAATTTTAATTGTTGTTCAAGTATAGTATTCTGTCTTTTACTCTCATCCCAACCCCCCCCAGACCTCCCCACCTCCCTCCCATTTCCATTCCCCCCTAGTTTTTGTCCATGTGTCCTTTATACTTGTTCCTGTAAACCCTTCCCCATTTCCCCTGAAATTTCCCCTGTGTAGATTACAATGAAACATACAGCTGGTTAAAGCCCTGAGTAGACTGGGTGGGGTGCACCACTTTTCAGATAGTTATTTATACATATATTTGAGAATTGTTTTGGGCATCAGCACTGAGATGATGATGATGATGATAGAGACAGACAGACAGACTGACTGA
Source organism: Tonatia bakeri (assembly GCA_004024845.1). Lineage (NCBI taxonomy): Eukaryota > Metazoa > Chordata > Mammalia > Chiroptera > Phyllostomidae > Tonatia > Tonatia bakeri. The sequence goes on from PVIA01000555.1 coordinate 274,488, forward strand.
GAATCAGTATTGTTATCTGGTAGCATAAGGAGTTAGAAGAAGGGGGAGGAGAAAAAAAGGGGGAGGAAGAATAACAAGAAACCAGAAACCACTTGACTACCAAGCCCAAATGCAAGTTTAGTTTGGGCTTGTGTTTGGGCTTGCATTTGGGCTTTCTTTAACCAAACTTGCGTTTGGGCTTGGTAGTCAAGAAGACCACCTCCTCAGATTACTTCTTTCTTTAACCAAACTTGCATCTGGGCTTGGTAGTCAAGTGGTTTCTGGTTTCTTGTTATTCTTCTTCCCCTTTTTTTTCCTCCTCCCCCTTCTTCTAATTCCTTATGCTACCAGATAACAATACTGATTCTCAGTCAGTCTGTCTGTCTGTCTGTCTGTCTCTATCATCATCATCATCTCAGTGCTGATGCCCAAAACTATTCTCAAATATATGTATAAATAGCTATCTGAAAAACGGTGCACCCTACCCAGTCTACTGAGGGCTTTAACCAGCTTTATGTTTCATTGTAATCTACACAAACACTTACCTCCCAACTGGACAAAAAAAAAATACATTTCTTTTTTGCAATGCCTTTGGTAAAGTAATAATAATAATAAGCATAGGAATGGAATTTAAAAGACTCCATATTTATGCCATTCTCTATGTCAACATTTCTTAAATTTTCCTAGACCAAAGAACACCAAACAGTAATTTAAAGCCAAATAGCCATGAACATGACTCTAAACAAAACTGTCAAATTCTCGTGGCCCCTCCCCCAATGAAACAACATATGCAGCAAAAAGAAATTGAACTCATTGAACTTGAGCTTCTGACCTAAAATTATCTTTCAGGTTTATGCCATTATTGGTGTTGTAAAATGGGTATTTATTGTCAAATGTTTCCCAAGTGCTTGGGGGTGTAGCTGTATAATGTTTTTGAGGGACGTGAGAGTTCTGGAGGACAAGATTTGAGACTCTGCAAGGTAAAGGTGTGCCTACAAATCTCATGCATCCCCTGTGGTCTGGTTATACCACACAGCCAGAGAGGAGGATTCGAAAACCAAAAAACTCTTAGGGGACTTGGGCGCCTGAGCCTTGGCAGTTCCTCTCGTCTACAGCAGAGCATGAAGTCATGTCTGCTCCCCCTACCATGTATGGAAGTTTGCCCACATACTAGCAACCTGCTTGTCATGGAAAGGAGTGTGGGTTTCATGCAGTGATGTGGAGCTCAGGAGAGAATTCATCTGTAGCAAGAAACTGAGATCAGAAAGACCTGAACAACAACGGCCAGTTTCTAAGGACATCCAAGTCCCTGCTTACAAAAGAACAAATCTTAGTCTATTCAGCACAGAGCAACCATTCATTGGAGCACTCCAGGTCCTCATTTCCCTCCACTGCCGTTTTCACAATTTCAAATACTTATTCCTTAATAAGAGAGTCACCTAGGGACTTTAAGTTTTCCAGTTTGTTTTAATCTACCAGTGACCAAACTACAGGACCAGCATCAAATCAAATCCCCAATGAGAACAACTATAGGTCTCTTAAATACAGAAGCCCTAGCAGTTAAACATCTTAAGCCCAATGCAAGAGAGGAACTCAACATTTAGATAGCCTGAAATCACCAAGTGGGGAGAGAAGCAAATGACAAAATAATAAGAAAGCACGTTGATCATATATATATATATTTTTTAAGAATACAAATTCTAGGAGACTAAATTGTGGCTGTTGTAGGTGGTGATAACTGACGGGTTTTACAGAATGCTGGGGTTCAGAGGTGCCTTTCTACTGGTACAGATTTTTATTAGAAGAGCACCAGGGCAGCATTCAGAAGACCTGGATTCTAGCCAGGCCATATTATCCATGAAACCTGTGCCCACTCATTTCCTTTCTTTAAGCCTCATTTTCTCAAATGGAAACAAGGATAGTGGTACTTCTGGCCTGAGCACTAAGACAGTTAAGGGAGGATCCATTGTGATATATGATGCAAGGGTGTTTATATATATAAACTGTTCAGGGCTAAACACATCTAAGGTTTATTTTATAGTGTTAATGAATTTGAACTCTGAAAAGTTGGAAGTTCATATACATACAATAGGTGGAAAATCTTAGTAGGTGCTTTCAGCAGAGAGGTTCCCCCCGCCCCTCCAGGAATGCCACAAAGAGTTAATAATTACCTATAAAACCCCTGGAGACTTACAGGGTGATGACAGCCCTGCTTTGAGCCTGTTTTGTATTTCTCTTCCAAGGAAAATAAAACTATATACTCATTAACTCCTCCCTTGCATATCTTGTCAAGTAGAAGGATCAGTGGAAAAGGTAAGAGGGGAAGCTAATGAGTTCAGAGATGGAACATAAGAGATAATTTTGAGATTTCTCTATTCCCCATTACAAGATTTTTCTTTGGTGGGGGTCTAAAGAGGTATGTTTTGTTGTGCAATTGCTGGCTATTGGAATACTGGTCGATGCCCCAAAATGCCAAACGTAGCTGCTGCATTTCTGCAGAGAGACTGGCTGATACCTGGAGCTCAGCTGTGACCCGGCACGTGTCCCTGCCCTCCTCTTCCATGCATCATCAGCCAGGGGCCAAAACTATCTGAGTCCATCTTCTAACACAAACCAGGACTTGTACAATTGTCCTTCCCTTTTGAATTTGCAGTTTTAACTGGTTCACTGAAAGGATAAAAAAAAATTTCATGAACATTTCAAATTTCTGAGATTCTGGATCATGGTCCATGTAAGAGGCAGCCTTTTAGCTCCAGTGATGGAGGTAAGGGCTAATTACATCATTGCCAGAGACTGCATCCCTCACCCCCCCAATCTGCTGCTGCCTTTGCTATTGTCACTTGGAGCAGCATGTGGAAGAGGAGGGAAGGAAAACAAGGTTTATGCCTTACTGCCAGCAACTGACAAGCAACACTGCAATGTAACAGCACATTGATCACAACGTATAATAATTTTCATGAAGTCACATACCCTATAGTTTTTTTCTATTGACTTTATTGGGGTGACACTGATTAATAAGATTATATAGGTTTCAGGTGTATGCTTCTATAATACATTATCTGTATATTGTATTATGTGTTCACCACCCCTAGTCAAGTTTCCTGCCATCACCATTTATCTCCCTTGTACCCTCTTCGACCTCCCCCAAACCCCTTTCCCTCTGGTAAGACACTGTTGTCTATCAGTTGTATTTCTTTTTTGCTTAATCCCCTCATGTTTTTCACCCAGCCTCTTGAACTCCCTCCCCTCTGACAGCTGTCTATCTGTTCTCTATCAGTCTGTTTTCATTTTCTGTGTTACTTAATTTTGTTCATTAGATTCCACATATAAGTGAGATCATATGCTACTTATCTTCTTCTGACTGCCTTATATCACTTAGCATAATACTCTCTAGGTCAATTCATACTGTTGTAAAAGGTTCATCCTTCTTTTTTATAGCTGAGTAGTATTCCACTGAATAAATGTACCACGGCTGTTTTTAACCATTCATCTGCTAATGGACACTTGGGCTACTTCCAAACCTTGGCTATTCTAAATAATACTGCAATACATACGAGTGTATATATTCTTTTGAATTAGTGTTTTAGGTTTCTTGGGATATATTCCCAGAAGTGGAATCACTGAGTCATAAGGAAGTTCCATTTATAATTTTTTTGAGGAAATTTCTTAATGTTTTCCATGGTGGCTGCATCAATCTGCATTCCCACCAACAGTTCATGAGGGTTCCCTTTTCTTCACATACTTTTCAATACTTGTTTGTTGATTTACTGATGATAGACATTCTCACAGGTGTGAGGTGATATCTCATTGTGGTTTTAATTTGCATTTCTGATGATTAGTCACATTGAGCATCTTTCCATATGTCTGTTGTCCATCTGTATGTCTTCTTTGGACAAGTGTCTATTCATATCCTTTGCCCAATTCTTTGTAGTGTTTTTTGGTGTTGGATTTTGTAAGTTTCTTAATAAATTTTGTATATTAACCCCTTATCAGATGTATCATTGGTGAATATATTCTCCCACTTTTCAATTTGTTTGTGGTTTCCTTTGCTGTACAAAAAAACCTTATAGTTTAATGTACTCTCATTTGTTTATATATATATATATATGCACACATATATATATGTTGTTTCCCTTGTATGAGGTGATATATCAGAAAAATATTTCTATGAGAAATATCTGAAATTTTACTGCCTATGTTTTCTTCTAGAAGTTTTATGGTTTTGAGTCTAACATTTAAATCTTTAATCCCTTTTGAGTTTATTCTTGTATATGGTGTGAGAAGGTACTCTAGTTTCATTTTTTTTTGCACATATCTGTCCAATGTTCCTATCACCATTAATGAATAGACTATCTTTACACATTATATGTTTTTGCCCCCTTTTTCAAATATTAATGGACTATAAATTATTTTCGGGCTATCTATTCTGTTCCATTGATCTATACATCTGTTTTTATGCCAGTACCTTGCTGTTTTGATTACTATGGCCTTGTAGTATAGTTTTATATTAGGTAGCATTATTCCTCCAAATTTGTTCTTCTTTCACAGGATTGCTGTGGCTATTTGGGGGTCTGTGGTTCCATAGAAATTTTTGGAATATTTGTTCTAGTTCTGTGAAATATGGCATTGGTATCTGGATAGGAATTGTGTTGAATCTATAGATTGCTTGGGGCAGTATGGACATTTTAATGATGTTAATTTCTCTTATCTGGTAACATGTTATATCCTGTATTTTGCTGTATATAATGCATACCCACACTTTTCTGTGCATTATACATGGGGATTATTATACCTGTGGTATGTAATCATTATACCCATGTATAATGAGCATCCTTATTTTTCCCTCAAAAATGTGAGCACAAAATTGTGCATTATACATGGCAAAATGCAGTACTTCCACTTATTTGTATCTTCTGCAATTTCTTTCTTCAGTATCTTATAATTTTATGAGTCTTTTACATCCTTGGTTAAGTTTATTCCTAGTGCATACCTTATATTATTCAAAGTGATATCACATCACAACAACAGCTCTATCATTTACTGAGCACTTACGTACCTGTCACTTGGCTGAGTCCTTTATATGTTTTTTTTTTTCATTGAGGTAGAAGTAGAAAAAAATGTTCAAGGCCACACAAGCTAGCTAGTAAGGACAAGCCCAAGATTCCGAGTTAGCTCTGTTGACATCAAAAATCCATTATGGCATTTGAGCCAAACAAACTTTGAATATGACAACTGTTATCATTCCCATTTTATAGATGAGAAAACTAATGTTAAACACTCATGTCAAGGTCACATAAGGTCAAGAATAAATAGACCCTTAAATCAAAGTTACACTTCAACCATTGTTACACATACTTTATATTCAGTGTACATCTTATGAGATGTGTCATGATGCTTGTTTCTCAAGAATAAGATCATCTTATAGATGAAGATACTGAGACTGGTCAATCAGCTTGCCAAACCTACATCCTAGTTAGGTGTTGAGTCAGGAACCCAAAGACTGTATTAACAGTTAACCCACCACAATCACGATTAACCCAAAAACTCTCTTATCATTGTGAATTATTTTTGTGTTGATCTCTCCTTCTAGGCTCATTAAGTTGAGTCTGAGTCTTAGCCCTGTCTTGGTATTCCTGTTGCCTAGCACAGTTTCAGGCATATGGTAGGCATAGAGGCAACATTTGCTGCCTCAGGAAGGAGACTTATGAAGTTTAAATCCATGCACCTTTGGCATCAATAAACATCACCTGAAGCTTATCAGAAATATGAATCTCATCCTCCACCCCAGACCCACTGGATCAGGATCAACCCGTTCTTAAGACCTAGTCTTTTCAGTGATCCATTTGCACACTTAGAGAATAAGAAGCAATAGGTCACCATATTGTACCCCACATACACACCTCCTATGACTGTCTCCCCCATCACTACCATGAGGACAGATCATACTCTGCGCTTTATACATTTTTGTGTGCTTGCATTTGTGTTTATATTTTCCATATTTCACAAGCTCTTAATATAATAATTTCACAAATATAGGCAAACATGTTGTTGGCATTATTGCCCCTTAACTGAAGAGCATTCAAAGCATCTGCTGCCTGTGAGATTTTGGAAAAAATCCTCTCATGCTGATCGACTCTTTTTCTTTGAGATGCATTCAGACTGATAAGAAGCATTTGAGAATTTTATGTCCTATTCTGTTTGTTTCCAAAAGGACAGTTGGGTTTTTTGGCACACTTGAATTTGTCATAAACATATAGACATACACACATTGTATGCTTTTCACTGTCATTCTTATCCATAGCTACATTATTTAGATAATCATTTAAATGTCCTTATTTCCATGGGGGTTTCTGACACTCTTCTTGGATTTGGATGCTATAAATCAAAGAAAAACTTTGCCTTGCCACCAGATCCCCTGACCACCACCTAAAAAAACCCTATTCTTTCTTATTTGAAGTTCATTGACAAAGATTGAGAGAAAGCAAGTATGTAGATTGACTGCCTGCAAAGATGGTCACCACGAATTTCTGTCATAAACAGGGGGAGTATGTGTCCCCTATCTCCTTGAATCAAGGATGTCTTGTAACTTGCTTTGATCAATAGAATGCAGTCAAAGTGACAATGTGCCAGTTTTGAGCCTGGTGGTTTCAACTCTCATCCTCTTCTTACCTAAGCTGCATGGAAAGAAGTCCAGGTTTTGCTAGATATGAACACCCCAGAGGATAAGAGACAATGAGGAAAAAGAAGCTATATAAAGGAAAACTCTGCAGCACAGAGAACAGCCAGCACCATAACCTCAATCATGAGAATGAAGCCATTTGGGACCTGTCAGCCCAGTATAGCCACCAGCTAAATGAAACTACATGGATGAGCTTAGCCAGCCCCACATGAATAGAGATAAGCCATCCCACTGAGCCTTGTCCGAATTCCTAAACTATAAAGGGTGACCAGTAAAAATTTGGGGGTGATTTGTTATGCAGCCATAGATAACTGAGACAACAAGTATGGTTGAGTGGACATGCAGTAAAACATGAATAGATTGGGGAGGGGATAAAGTCTAATCAAATAAACCTGTCATTAGGACTGTCAAAAATAGTATTATCTGTTGAACTTCCAGACATGTTTGTCAGGATCCTTGATTGAATGCAACATGCCAATGGGCTGATGTGGATTTTGTGACCAGAACTTCTTGTATAACAAGTATTCTGGTTCTTCCACAGCCCCCAAAAATTAGCTCCCTCCCTCCTTCCAAAGGCATAGGTATGAAAGAAATGCAGAGCGCCTGCTTTCTTATCCAAGGTAGGTTCTCTCATGTAGCTGGCAGCAAAATAACTGAAATAATTGTCATTCTATTATATTCTTCTTGGAATGGTCAGATAAGTCTCAAAGTGTTTGTGTTATTTTTCGTAAAAGACAAATGGATGAATCTCAAAAAATGGAATCCCAGCCATAAAACTGACATTGAGGTACGGAGTTTGGGTGTGTGTCTGCTATGGAGTGAGGGTGGAAGGAGTCACATCTCTTGGGCACAGCTTAACTCACCTACCTTTGATTGGGTGTAAGTTCTACAGGCACAGTTTACTGCTTCCTTATGCTCTTCTCCAGCTCTTATTTGTTAAGTGGCTTCACTGTGCATGATGTGGTGGAGGGGCATGGCAGGGTACAGAGCCAAGTTAGCTCTGTCCCTCCCATCAGGGAATTTGCCATTTTACAGTTTTGTTGACTGCTAGCTTCCCAGTATCTAGAGAATTGTCTGGCAAATAGCAGGTGTTCAATAAATAGTGTCAAATGAATACTTGATTGCATGAGTAAGTGGCTTTCTATATATGAACCCCATTTTTGTGTAAAGGCCATAAGTAGCTCACAGGAAGTAGTCCTAAAATCATGGACTCTTAAAGGACAAATGGGCCTTTGTGATCATCTAGTGCCGTGGGTCAGGCCCTGCCTGCCCCCAGACCTGCTGGACCAGAAACCCTGGGGCGAAGTCCAGCATTCCATATTTTAACAGCAGGAGATTTTCATGCATCTGTTTCAGAGACACATACCTAGTCTGAATTCCTGACTTTACAGATCTGGAGAAGGAATAAGGTGGTTTCAACACAGTTACTTAACAGCTGGAAGTAACACTGGGGTGACCAACCATCTAGACAAGCCTAGAGCTAAGGTGTTTCCCAGGTCACACTATTTCCAGCAGCAATATAAGGCAAGTTCTGTGTAAATCAGGACAAGGCAGTCACCTCCATTACAACCCTAGTTACCAAATTCACATTTAAGCCCTTTGCCTGTCTTATAGCTCATTTCTATGACCACAAAGTGGGGAATGACTTGAGTGATTTAAGTACATTAACTCCTTTAATCCTTTCAATGGCCTTAGGAAAAAGGAGCAATATTATCTTTATGTCACAGAGCCAGGAAATTAGATTCCAGAACCAGAGTTATTAACCATCACTCTTAAATACCTTCTTTTTATTATAGTGAATTCCCAGCTCCTCTTCCACTTAAAAAACAAAACAAAACAAAAAAAAACTTTCATTCCTTTATCTGTCTTCATAACACTTTTCACTGTTCGCAGTTGTTTTCACAATCTGTCTGCCTGTTTTAGAAAATAGACCTGGAGGGTAGAAACCACTACTCTATCTCACATAGCACCTTGTATGGAGGGGTTCAGGACAGACATGTATGAATGTCACAAGCATGAAAGCAGTAATCATTGACTGGTGGACTAACTGACTGAGGTGGACTTCCAAAATAAATCTAGTATTAACCAAATACCTACTATGTTTCAGCCACCATCCAGGTAACAAAGATGGGTCAAACTTGGCCTTCAGTTGGGGTTCATTTGGCCCAATGTGTTTATTTTTCAAAAATTGAACTTGACCTACTTTTAAGAGTTAGGCATCTATTCACTGTTTTAATTTGTATTTTCCACCTGTGCACCCTGGCAGGCATTTGAGTTTGCAACCATGATTTCATGATTTCTCTAACATTAATTCATTTTTTTCTTTACAATAAGCCTATGCAGTAGGCATTCCCATCTACACTTTAATAATAATAATAATAATAATAATAATAATAATAGAAACACAAACAAACAAACAAACCTAAGGCTTGGAAAGTATAGGTAACTCCACCAAGTTCACAGCTTGTAAATCAGGAAAGAGGATTCAACGCAGGGCTAACTCTTTTCTTTACCTCCACCCCTCTATCTTACCTTTCCCTCAGCCACTAGGTTTCTCTAGGCATCACAGGAATGAGGGACCATCTCATCTCAGTTGAACTGTGTGTTTTACATAGGTGAGGCTTCTACAGAAAGGAGTCTTCTCCTGCATCCAACACAATCAGCCCAAATGCACCCAGGGTCTCCTAGATGATTTTTTCCTGTGACTCTAGTCCCTCACTCCCTAGAAGAACATGCTAAGTGGGAGAGACAGTCAACTATTTCAAAACACTTTTTTTCTAAATCCCCATCCAAGGGTATGTTTATTGATTTGTTAGAGAGAGACAAGGATGGGGGGGGGGGTAAGAGAGAGAGAACATCAACATGAGATAAAAACATTGATGGGTTGCGTTCATACACGCCCTGACCAGGGATTGAACCTGCAACTTAGGTATCTGCCCTGACTGGGGGCTGAATCCTCAAACTTTTGGTGTATGGGATGATGCTCCAACCAACTGAATCACCGGTCAGGACTCAAAACACTTTTGGAAGGTCACGGTGGGACTAAGAACTGACCTCTGTATTAAGCAATGTAGATGTCATTTGTGACTTTGACAAGAGTACTTTTGGTGAAGTAAAGGTAAAAGCATGCTTTGAATGTTAAAGAGAGAATAGAAAATAAACGTTGGGCACACTGAGAATAGAGAGCACTTAAAAAAATTTAAGAAAAGAGAGAGAGAGAGAAACATTGAGGTGAGAGAGAAACATTGATCAGTTGCCTCTTGCTTGTACCTCAACGGGGGACTGAACCCATAACCCAGGCATGTGACCAGGAATCAAACGTGCAAACCAAAAGTTTGCAGGACAATGCCCAACCAAGTAAGCCACACTGGCCACAGCTAGAGAGCACTTTTGAAAAGTTGTTCTTTAAAGGGGAACAGAAAAATGGGGAGGTAGCTGGAGAGGGAAATGGAGTCAAGAGTTTGTTTTGTTTTGAAATGAGAGAAATAACATATTTGTAATGATGAAAATATTCTTGTAGAAAATGGGAAGAACACATATGGTGCTAAGGGAAGAAGAGAAGTGTGAAAGCAATATTCCTGGATGGATAAGATGGGACAGAGTCCAGTGGGCAAATGGAGACGATGGTCTTAGCTGGGACCACAGAACCTTACACAAGCTGGAAGGCAGATTATAGGCAAAGAAGCATGTGGCTATGATGGCAGGAGTTGGTGGATATTCACTTCTGAGTGCTTCTTTTCCTTGGTGAAATAGGAGACAAGATTATTGAAAGAGAGAATAGGGTGGAGGTACTGGAGGTTTAATGAGCAATGAGAAGGTATAAAATAATCATCCGTGGGAGTTGGTGTGAGGAAAATGGAGTAAGATTAGCAGGCAGCATAAGTGTCCATTTGAGGTTACAGGACATGAATTAAAGTGAGGCTGACTAGCCTCACTTTATATGTTTTTCAGCCTCAAGGTCATATGGTTTTCTTTAGTTAAGTTCTTGTGCTTAGGTGCAAGTTTAGTCCAGTACTAGGGATAACCAGGACTGAGGTTTTGCCAGAAGAGCAATGAAGGGGAAAGAGAGCTTGGGGACTCAGGCTAGGAAGTAATTATAGCAAAAGGCCATGAAATTTAAGCTAGGCAGCAAGGGACATGAAGGTAGAAATGGGTTGGGGACAGTCAAAAGGCAATGGGATCAAGGGAATAGGTCCCAGCGGGATTGGCAGTCATTGAAGTCAAAGCTACAGGAAGTAAGCGGGGGCAGCCTGACTGAGCAATGGTGGTTCTAGTCAGCAAAGATGAGGTTGGGGATGACTGTGGGATGAAGTAGCTAAAGACTATGGAAGAGGGAGGTCTGGCATTCAATAAATAGTTGTTGAATGTTGAATGAAAGTGAAATCACTGGATATGATCTGATCCAAGACCTGAGAGACCAGGATAATGGAAAGATCACTTAGGAAAATAGTCATGAAAATTACCAAAAGTTATGATGGGAAGATTATTGAAATAATGTTAGAGAGCTAGGAGCTAAAATTCTCAGGGATCAGTAAATGACTGCCACAAGGATGGAGGGGTGAATGGGAGAAACTAAAATCATGAAATTCAGAGCTTCAGGAATTTGAGGGAGGATAGACAAGAGCCTAGAATTGGCAGTAAAGTCCAGGAAAAATATCTACCCCACCTCTCATATCGCTGGACCAGGAGGTGGGAAAGATGTTTTTCCTGGTCTTCACTGCCAATTCTAGGCTTTTCCCAGTGAGGGGAAACAAACAAACAAACAAACAAACAAACAAAAAACAAAGAAATAGGCATCCTCCTGTTTCTCTGGACTTAAAATATAGGGCTAGATAGTCATCAATATCAGGGTTCAACAAACTTTCTTGGTAAAGGGCCAGATAGTAAATATTTTCAGCTCTTTGAACCATAGAGTCTTTGTTGCAACTACTCTGCTGTGCCACAAAAAAAAGGAGTTGTAGACAATACGTAAACGAGTGGGTATAACTGCATTTCAATAAAATCTTATTTGCAAAAACAGGCTGCAGATCAGATTAGATCTGTAGGTAGAAATCTGCTAACCCCTAATCAATACCAATGAAAAAGTCCAACTAGGAGAAGGTCTAAAGAACAAAAATAAGGTATGTTCATCTGATGGCAAAGATTAAAAAGGATTTAAGTTTAGGATACCAGTTGCAAGCAGAGCAGCCATGTTTAGTTATGAAGGTTGTGTAGTGCACAACTCCTGGGGGCAATGCTCACACAGACTTCAATGTCAGTAGCTGTACATGGCATAAGCTGGATGGCTACATGTGACGGTCCTCGATGCAAAAGTAGTAACTGCAAGGATTTAATATCCATTACTATCCACGTGGCTATAATGAAATAGTTGAGAGGATATCCCTGCTACTTCTAGAAAAACAAGAACTACTTTTATTGAACACCTCCTGTGCATCATGTATACTACTTATCAATATATAATAAATATTATCTCATATAAGCCCCCTAGCAATCCTGGAAGGTATATATTTTCCTTTAAAGTCCAGAAAGGCTAAGCAATTTGCTCAAAGTACCCAGCTAATAAATATATAAACCAAGTTTTGCCTGACTTCCTTCTACTCCCCACTCCTCTCATATTGGTTATAAGGTTCTTTAATGATGACCTAGCAACACATGTGTGAAGAAAATGCCTTATGGAAACCTAATGAAAAATAATTACATATCTTAAAACACACTAAAAATATGGCAGGCACACCAACAAGGAAGACAGTTCTTATTATATCAATGTCTTTATGGATTTGGATTATGTTCAGAAAAGCTCAGACTCAAAAGGTAATTGCTGGCAGCATGCAAAATCCATCAACCCATAATTAACAGAAGACAGTTATTCTAATTGCCTCAGACAACATCGCTATGTTTTTAATTGTAGCGCAATTTGCCATTCACATCATTAACTGGCAGTTCACATTTTAAATATGTGAAAGACAATGGGTCTTTATTTCCTCTGAGGCAACTGAACACATTCATTGAATTTTAAAAATACATTTTCTTCTTTTTCTTTGACCATAGGACCCCCTTCAAATGGTTCTGATTGCAGTTTCTTCTGGCCAAGTTATATTTTTTCTAGCTAACTTAATCTTACTTTAGCACTTTAATACATTTTGCTAACAATTCATTTAGTCCAGGTCCTCATTTCTCTAGACACCCTGAGCAGGGCTCCTGTTGACTTCAAAGGGAAGATCATGGGTACAGAAAAACTAGGAATCTGGTTCAACCCCCCTCCCACCCCCGTATAAAAACTCATTGTTGTCTTCCTGTGTGTTAAGGGCCAATTAATATATCTGGGTGAAGGCTTTATGCAGAACCACCCTAGTACTTAGGAACTAGCTGGAAAGCCCAGTAACTTTAAAAGTTTAGGGGACCCAGGTCTGCTAATGAGGAGTCCGTATGAGTCACTTTGGTCTGCAATGTTAACTCTGCCACTGAGGCAGCCTGCCCGCTCCCCTGTGTTGCAGACTTTTCCTGCTGGGCTGCTGTAGGTCACCTGGACTCCAGACATCAGCCATGTCAGGGGGCTGCAGCTTCTCTGCTAAGGCTTTAGTGGAGAAGAGCAGGAGGAGCCTTTACATTGACCCTTATTTCCCCCAACAAAACCATGACCTGACCACCATCACTACTACCTCATAAAGCTGTACTTAGCTGTGACAATTTAGTGATTGCCTGGAGGTATGTGATGGACACTGGAAAACAAAATTTTCAATAATGACAATCCCTTTGCAACTATTTACGTGACTGTTCCCTGTAGATTAGGAGAGAGCACAGAAAGTTAATGCTTTGAGAGGAGTTGCTAGCCTGGCCTTCAGGGCATTCTCTTCCTAAGATCATCTTCTTCACACACACGCCCGTTTAGTCTTGACCTTGCACAATGGAGCTCAACTCTGGCTGCATATTCTCTGGGAGCTCTACCTGGATCAATTAATTCAGAAGCTCCGACATGAAGCCTGGATATCAGTATATAATCTCTCTCCCCAGGTAATTTTAATGTGTAGCTAAGGTTGAGAACCACTGCCTTAGAGTAGATTCTGTTCCTCTACCAGGCCATGTGGGTAGGTGGGGGACTCAGGTCCCAAACCTTTAAATATACAACCTCAACCAAGGTCTGCAAATTGGAGGCCCACCTGCAGGCTACATCCGGCCAGCAGATGTGGGGGCTTTTTTGGCCCAAATAGGGTTTTAAAAAAAATTGAATTACTTGCCAACATTTATTAATGGGATTACATTACACAAAAATTTGGGTATCTGGCTTCTTTTGAAAACTAGGAGTACCTGGTCATTCTCCATCTGCATTCCTATCTGACCACAATTGGCTGGAGAGGAGGAGCTGCTAGCCTGTAGGTACAGCATGTGCTCTCTTGTTCACCAGAGTCCTCACCACTCCCTATTGCTTTACATCAGTCCTGCCTCACTCGTTCACCTTCCTGGCCCCTGTGGCTCTGACTAAAGGGGGTGGGGGTGAGGAAGAGGCGAGAAACCCTGTCTCCCTCTGTAATAGCTTCCTAATGAATTGCAATACAAAGATTCTAACAGTCATCCACAAGACAAGCATGAAAGTAAACACACAGAATTCTTTTTCTATACACAGCTTCATCTGCAGAGGACCTAGTCTACAATGAGAGAGAACTTAATATTATTCTTAAGGAGGGGTGTAACTCTGAGGCCCATCGCATTGCCATCCTTTCCTCTACCTCCATTTCTTTGTTCAATCTCAAACTTGGCTTGCATTAAAAAAAAAAAAAAATCCCACCTCAGACTCTTTAACCATTCTAAGATAATAGAGTTACTGTTTATTGATGCCTTAGGCCAGGTCACATTGCCAGGCCAAAAGGACCCACACCTGTTTTCCTGAGGCAATATTTCTCAATGTGTGGCTCATATACCTTGTGGTAGATTCCTGTACCCCACCCTAGACCTATGGAATCTGGATTTCTGGAGGTGGGGCCAGGTATCCACATTTGCCAAGTAACATTTTTGCTCAATAATAATAATAGTAGCAGATAATCATAGCATTTATTAGGGTTTATGTGTAGTATTGCATTTAATAGAAATACTTAAGTTGGGTAGTAGTAGCCTTACTTTACAAATGAGGAAACCAGCACAGAGAGGTTAAGTAACCTGCTCAAGGTCACATAGCAAGTAGTGGACATAGGATTCTGGTCATCTGTTCTAGTTGGTAAATTACTGTTTCAAGCCAAAGGAGGCAAGAGGAAGATTCATGATCTCCCAGGCCAAGCTGGTCAAGGAGGATGGGGTAAAATTTTGTCCATTACAATGAGTAAACATTGGCCTTGCTTTTAGTAACTTGAACTGGTTGAGGCAGAGACTAGACAAAAGTGTATGGTAGCATATGAGTAGATGACAAAAATATCCTGTGTCCACATGATCTGGACTCTTCTTGTCTCTCAGATGTTATCTTTGTCCCCTTATTTCAGCCTTCCTGCTGTCTTCCAAATCTTCATATTGTGACTTGGCATGTCCCTTTGTGTAAATGTTCTTCTCTTAGACAAGCGGTCAGTACACTTTCTCTTAACAGGCTACGTAGTAAATATTTTAGGCTTTGGGCTCCATACTGTCTCTATTGCAACTAGTGATCTCAATCACTGTAGCCTGAAACTGGCTGTAGAAAGTGTGGAAGTGAGTATATGTGGCTTTTTTCCAAAGAACTTTGATGGACACTGAAATTTGAATTTCATATTGTTTTTATGTGCCACAAAATATTTTTAACTTTAGATTTGTTTTCAACCATTTAAAAATGTAAGACCTGCCTCCCTCTCCCACCCATGCCACTGAATAAAAATAAAAACATACAACCCATTTTTAGTTGGCAGGTCACACAAAAACTGATGCCAGGTGGGATTTGGCAATGGGCCATGGATGGCTATCCTCTGCCTTAGGTCTACGCAGGGGAGCACTTTATGTCTCAAGCTCAGCTTAGCTCTGGCATCTCAGGGGCCTTTCCTGACTTCTCTAGCCAAAGTGGCCTCTCCCCCAACCTGTTTTTCTCTCTCCTGTCACCTTTTAAAGTTACCCAATAATGCTATTACTATTTTAAGATGTTCTTGTTCATAAATTAATTTATTTGCATATTGTAACAGGTGTCCATCTGCTAGAATATAAGTTCCATGAGAGCTGGTAGCTTGTTGGTGCTGTTCTTGCTGTTCCTTCAGAGCCTAAAGAGTAAATGCCATGTCATAGAGTTACTAGTAGGATAAGTAACTGGAAAAAAACTCTCCAGTAGTACAACTTACATTTCCTTCTATAGATTAATCTCTTTAAGACTTTTATTATGTTATTATGTACCTAGCTACTGTCCAAAAGAATTTTAAGTGATAGGCAGAAAAAGAACAAAAAGTAAACCAAAAACTCAACAATTACCTGATTTTTCTTGTATAGAATAGAATAGAATTTCTAAAATATCAAGGACTTGAAAGGAATAGGAATTGGGGTCTTCCTTTCTCTTTACTCATCTGGGGGGACAGAAGATGGCAGCAAGATAGGTGGGAGTGAAGTTCACTTCCCACAGCACACGGGTGAAACACCTAACTGATATTTTGAGGAACAGAGCAAACAACCAACAGTATCCAAGCATATATGAAGATTGGAGAACAAAAATTGAAGAGTACATTGAAAAATCAGACAAGTAGATGGAAGCTGTGAAAACCAGGATACCTGCTGGAAGAAGAAACCCACCAAACAAAGGAACCACCAATGGATTACAACAGAAGGAGGTGAAGGAAGGAGTAGAAGCCACACTAAATCAACCCAGGACCTATCTAGAAATGCAACCAAATGGTGGGGGAATTACTCAGAACAAACAACTGAACAAGAGCAAGAGAGAATCCTCAAAACCTTGTACACACAGAAGAACCAGTTTCAGCACAACCTACCTACATCCACACAACAGAATACAAGAGGTGGTGGATGGAGTGACTCTCAGATAACCAGCTGGAGGGAAGGACCCACCAAAGAAAGACCCAACAACAGTCAAAACCCAAAGACATACAGAGAACCAATATAAGTGACAACCCAACACCAGTGAGCTCAGGAAATCAAGGAGACAGCACCAATGAATCTCAAAGGTCTTCTACCATAGAAATTCACCCCATAAAGCCAGGGAGTCAGAACAGATCAACTTAAAAAGCAGAGGCTAACAAGAAGAGTCTCACAAACAATGGGAAGACAAAGAAACAATCCCCAAATGAAAGGGAAGGAGAAAGCCTCAGGAAGAATGCTAAATGAAATAGAGGCAACTCAACTATCAGATATTGAGTACAAAGCAATGGTTATAAGGAATTTCAATGACCTCACAGAGAATTACCAAAAACTACAGGGAAACTATGATGAACTCACTGCAAACTATATCAACATGAAAAGGGAAATAGAAACTATCAACAAGGACCACAAGGAAATGAAGAATATAATTTCTGAACTGAAGAACACAGTAGAAGGAATAAAAAACAGGCTAGATGAAGCAGAGGATTGGATCAGCTAGCTGGAGGACAAGGTAAAAAAACACACCCAGAAAGAGTAAGAAAATGAAAAGAGGCTCAGAAAGAATGAAGAGGGGTTGAGGGAAATGTAGGACAACAGGAAATGTAATAATGTGCATATGATAGGGATACCAGAAGGAGAAGAAGAAGAGCAAAGGATAGAGCACCTGTCTGAAAAAGTGATGATGGAAAACTTTCCTAATTTGATGAGAGAAAAAGTCACGCAAATCCAGGAAACACAGAGAGCTCTGATCAAGAGGAACCCAAAGAGGCCCACGTCAAGACACATCATAATTAAAATGGCAAAATTTCAAGACAAAGAGAGAATATTAAAGGCAGCAAGGGAGAAAAAGGAAGTAACATACAAGGGAGCCCCAATAAGGATAGCAGCTGACTTCTCAATGGAAACACTCCAAGCCAGAAGGGAATGGCAGGAATTATTCCAAGTATTGAGAACCAGAGGCCTGCAACCAAAACTACTTTATCCAGCAAGACTCTCAATTAAAGTGGAAGGCCAAATAAGGAGCTTCCTGGACAAAAGAAGCCTCCAAGAATATACCTCCTCCAAAAGAGCTCTGCAAGAGATGCTAAAGGGTTTGATTTAAGAACAGGAAGAAAAACAGTGAGAGAGAGAGGAACACAGGTACAAAAAAATGGCAATGAATAAGTACTTATTGATAATAACCTTAAACGTAAATGTATTAAATGCCCCAAGCGAAAGACATAGACATGATATGCTGACTACAAGAGAACCACCTCAGAACAAATGACCTACACAGACTGAAAGTGAAGGACTGGAAACAAATATTCCAAGAAAATGGACAGGAAAAAAAAAGCCGGAGTATCAATACTCATATCAGATAAAACAGACTTCATAAAAGAGTCATAAAAAGAGACTCAGAGGTCACTTCATAATACTCATGAAAGAGTATATCAAATAGACATAAACATTGTAAATATATATGGACCGAACATAGGAGCACCCAAATACAAAAAGAAAATCTTGGAGGACTTCAAGAAAGATATTGACAGCAACACAATTATAGAAGGGGATTTTTTACACCCTGCCATCAAAAACAAATGGATCTTCCAAACAAAATATCAACAAAGATATTGTGCCATTGAATAATGCCCTAGATGAAATGGACTTAACTGATATATACAGAGCCCTTCATCCCAAAGAAGGTACATACACATTCTTTTCAAATACACAAGGAACATTTTCAAAGACAAACCACATGACAGGTCACAAAACAAGCCTCAACCAATTCAAGAAAATTGAAATCATATCAAGCACTTTGACCACAAGGGACTGAAACTAGAAACCACCTTAAGAAAAAAAACCCAAACACTCAAACTCACGGAGATTGAATTCCATGCTATTCAACAATGAATGGGTAAAGAATGAGAGTAGGAAAGAAACCGAAAGGTTTCTGGAAACAAATGAAAATGAACTCACAACAAACCAAAATTTATGGGACACAGCAAAGGCAGTCCTGAGAGGGAAGTTCATAGTGATACAGGCCTTCCTCAAAGTGATAGAAACATTTCAAACAAACAACCTAACACTATGCCTACAAGAACTTGAGGAACAATAACAAAGACAGCTCAGAGCAAGTAGAAGGAAAGAAATAACCAAGATCATAGCAGAATTAAATGACATAGAGACTAACAGCACAATTCTAAGGATCAATAAATCCAGGAGCTAGTTCTTTGAAAATATAAACAAAATCGACAAGCCTTTAAGCAGGCTCATCAATAAAAAAAGAGAATCCAAATAAACATGATCAGAAATGAAAGAGGAGAGATTACACATGGTACCACAGAAATACAAAGGAGTGTAAGAAATTACTAAGCAGAACTATATGCCAAGAAATTTGAAAACCTAGGTGAAATGGACAAATTTCTAGAAAAATAGAATCTTCCAAACCTCAATGAAGAAGAAGCAGAAAGTCTGAACAGTCTAATAACAGCTGATGAAATCTAAGCAGTAATCAAAAAGCTTCCGACACACAAAAGTCCTGGACCAGACAGTGTCACAGAAGAATTTTACAAAGCATTTCAGGAAGAGCTAACCCCCATCCTCCACAGATAATTCCAAAAAATTCAAGAAGAGGGAAGACTCCCAAACTCTTTTTATGAAGCCAGCATCATCCTAATCCCAAAACCAGATAAAGACACAACAAAGAAAGAAAACTTCAGGCCAATATCACTGATGAACATAGATGCTAAAATTCTCAATAAAATATTGGCAAATTGCATACAGCAATGCATTAAAAAGATCATACACCATGATCAAGTGGGATGCATCCCAGGGATGCAAGGATGGTACAATATCCATAAATCAATAAATATAATATACCACATAAACAAAATGAAAGACAAAAATCACATGATCATATCAATAGATGCAGAAAAAGCATTTGATAAGATACAGCACCCATTTATGGTAAAAATACTTAGGAAAGTGGGAATAGAAGGAATATTCCTCACCATAATAGAGGCCATTTATGAGATACCTACAGCCAACATCGTACTCAATGGGAAAAAACTTAGAGCTTTTCCACTAAGATCAGGAAAAAGACAATGATGTCTGTTTTCACCACTCCTATTCAACACAGTATTGGAAGTCCTAGCCACAGTGATCAGACAAGAAAAAGAAATAAAAGGCATCCAAATTGGAAAGGAGGAAGTAAAACTGTCATTGTTTGCAGATGACATGATAATGTACATAGGAAATCCTATAGACTCCACCAAAAAACTACTCAACCTAATAAATGAATTTGGCAAAACAGTGGGATACAAAGTCAATATTCAGAAATCAAAGGCATTTTTGTACACCAACAATGAAACATAAGAAATAGAAATCAGGAAAAAATCCCATTTCATATAGCAACAAGAAAAATAAAGTACCAAGGAATAAACCCAGCCAAGGAGGTAAAAGACCTATACTCAGAAAACTATACAACACTGAAGAAAGAAATTAAGGAAGACACAAAAAAATGGAAGCATGTACCATGCTCATGGATTGGAAGAATTAACATCATCAAAATGACCATACTACCCAAGGCGATTTATAGATTCAATGCAATTCCTGTTAAAGAACTAATGACATATTTCACAGATATAGAACAAACATTTCAGAAATTTATATGGAACCATACATGACCCTGAATAGCTGCAGCAATTTTGAGAAAGAATAACAAAACAGGAGGGATCACAATACCTGATATCAAACTGTATTACAAGGCAACTGTAATCAAAACAGCCTGGTACTGGCATAAAAAAAAAAAAGCACATAGACCAGTGGAACAGAACAGAGAGCCCAGAAATAAACCCAAGTCTCTATGGTCAATTAATATATTTGACAAAGGGGGAAGAAGCATAAAATGGAGTAAAAATAGCCTCTTCAACAAATGGTGTTGGGAGGTCTGGACAGTTACATACAAAAAAATGATACTTGATCACCAACTTACACCATACGCAAAAATAAATTCAAGGTGGATAAGGGACTTAAATATAAGTTGTGACACCATAGAAGTCCTAGAGGAAAATACCAGCAGGAGAATCTCAGATATTCCATGCAGCACCATCTTCACTGATATGTCCCTAAAGCAAGGGACATAAAGGAAAAAATAACAAATGGGAGCTCATCAAAAGAAAAGCCTCTGCATGGCTAAGGAAAACAGCCTTAAAATGAAGAGAACAAACTATATGGGAAAACATATTTGCCAATGATACCTTGGACAAGGGTTTGATCCAAAAAATATAAAGAACTCACATGACTCCACTCCAGGAAGACAAAAAACCCAATTAAAAAATGGGCAAAAGACTTGAACAGACACTTCTTCAAGGAGGACATACAGAGGGCCCAGAGACATATGAAAATACATTCAGCATCACTAGCAATCAGAGAGATGAAAATTAAAAGCACATTGAGATCCCACTTCACACCATTGAGAATGGTCATCATCAACAAATCAACAAAGAAATCTTGGAGAGGATGTGGAGAAAAGGGAACCCTAGTGCACTCTTGGTGGGAATGCAGACTGGTATAGCCACTGTGGAAAACAGTATGGAATTCCCTCAGAAAACTAAAAATGGAACTGCCTTTTGACCAAGCAATTTCACTGCTGGGATTATACCCTAAAAGTCTTGAAACACTAATCCAAAAGAACCTATGCACCCAATGTTCATAGCAGCAAAATTTACAATAGCCAAGTGTGGAAGTAACCTAAGTGCCCATCAGTAAATGAGTGGATCAAAAAACTATGGTACATTTACACAATGGAATTCTTCAGAGCAGGGAGAAAGGAGCTCCTACCCTTTGCTACGGCATGGATGGAACTGGAGAGTATTATGCTAAGTGAAATATGCCAGGCAGTGAGGGACAAATACCATATGATCTCACCTTTAACTGGAACATAATCAACAAAAGAAAAAAACAAACAAAATATATGCAGAGACATTGAAATTAAGAACAATCTAACAATAGCAAGAGGGGCACGGGGAGGGAACATTGGGAGAAGGGTTTTCAGGACCCCTTGGATACATGGACACATATGTCCAATAAAGGAAACATGGACAAAACCAAGGAGGAGGGTGGAAGCAAGGCAGGGAGGGAGGTTTGGCTGGGGTGGGGGTGGAGTGGTGGGGAGAAAATGCAGATAACTGTAATTGAACAACAATAAAGTAATAAAAAACAGAAATAGAAATTGGGATGGCTACAATTGAATAATGCACAGAATTCTTAAGAGTTAGGCATGCTGATTATTCAGATAGGAAAAAATTTCATCTTGGGCTAAACTAAGGGTTTCTACATTTCCTTATGAAAAGCTTAAACAACGAGGTTCATTATGTACTCTTATGTAAATTAACTAGACATTGAAGCATCTCTGAAGTGCTGTCCGCATCAGGGTATGAAGAAAACTGACTTCTGAACAGACCTGCACTGGCATCTACACAAGAGAATAAATGGAGGCCTTTCAGACCTTGGTCAGCCATGGCCACCAGCCCCTCTAATCCCAAGAGAAGTTCCTCCTAGGGTGCTCCGGGTCAGCCAAGGGGCACAGATGGGGAAAATACTGTGGTGGTCATCATTTGGCGATTTTTTTCCTAAAGCCACATTGAAGAGAGCAGCACAATTCTTCATTCCCACTGAGGTCCTCTGGGAGGGGCTTCTGTCCCCCAGTACAGATGGAAGGTCGAAGTGGCATGCATCTGAGTATTTCATGGTGGGCGGCCCTGTGAAGACTAAACACGTGACTGTTTTCCTGAGTGGTCACCAGGCCCTTGGTGGTTTTAGTCTCATGTGCACTTCACCACACCAAATTCTCAGACTGAGGAGTTTTGTTAAAAAAAACAAAAAACAAAAAACAGGCACGGTTCTACCCTAGAGGCCTGAATCCTGAGGCAGAATGATGGATGCTGTGTTCTTTGTGTGTCTATTTTAGACAAGAAAGTCCCAAAGGATCCTGTAAGCATTAGGGCAAAAGCAGCAATGTCTAAATGCAGGATCCCAAAGTTAGGATCTGCTTGTCTCTGACAGAGCTCTGCTTTCCTTCAAAGCATTAACTATGTTTCATTCATCACATTAATTATGTCATTAAAATAATTCAAGGATCACTTACTTCTTAGCACTTAGAGCTTTGTGCTTCTGTCAGGTACTTACTACACACAAAGCAATAGGCTGGTGGATGAGGGTAGAGGGTGGGAAGAATAAAAAGATGAAGAAAGGAGGGTCCTACCATGCTGGAGTTCCCAAATGAGTAACAGGATGTATGTGTTGGACAATATAATTAGATTTTTACATAATTTTAATTAGAGATTTTTAAAATTAAGTTCCATCATCACTGCAAAAAAAGAAATAAGCAACTTTTACTTGTTACCAATGACTGTCACTTATCGAGTGCATAATTTGTGTCTTACCTCATTTAATTCTCAAGAGAACTAATGAAGTAAGCACTATTTTGCCCCATATTATAGAATGAGGCAACCAAGGACCAGAGATATTAAAGAAATATGTGCTAGTTCATGTAGCTGGTAAAAATGGCTAAGCTGGGGATTACATTGGGGTCACCAAATACCTGACCACTATGCCTCTTCTGATAGTGCTCTCTTGGCTTGGCCTGCCCCTTAGGTGCTGGATGAGTCTCTTTACTCACTATGATTAGAAGGGGCCTCCTGGAGCATCTTCTTTTTTAATTCTACTTCACAGTCTTACTTTTGAGACCTGTGACCTTACCACTAGAGATTCATTCCATTGGGGGAAATCAGGGTATCTTAAACACTTGGTATTTAAATACTTGGTATACTTAAATACCCCCTCAGAGGAATAATGCATTATGCCTTTATCCTTCATGAACTGCTCAGTGTTATATTGTTAAGGGGAAGCATGGAAAAGGTGGTCCAGGAGGTAGTTACCATTTAGAGGGTGGCCTTCAGAAGCTAGAATTCCTCAGGCAACTACCAGTTTTAGGTACATCTGGCTGTAGGAGAGGGGAGGGATGTGTGAACAGAGGAGATGAGCCTTTCCCTTCTCTGCAATTCGGTTTCAGGCTACCATGAATATATGTTCTGTTCTTCCTGGGCACCCAGCTATGCCACATCGCCCTGCCTCTCTTAGAATAGGTGTGATCTCACTGAGTTCAGGCCAACAAACATGAGTAGAAGTGAAATGAGCCCATAATGGAGGAGCCTGAGTTCCTAAATAAGTCACCACCTGGCCCTGACTGGCATGGCTCAGTGGGTTTGACATCCTCCCAAAAACCGAAAGGTCACCAGTTTGACATGCTCAGTGCACTTGCCTGGGTTGTGGGCAGCTGATGGATGTTTCTCTCACACATTGATGTTTCTCTCCCTTTCTTCCTCCCTTCCCCTCTCTCTAAAAATAAATAAGTAAAATCTTAAAAAATAGTAAGTCACCACTTGAACACTGAACAAGGAATGAACTTAGTGTATTAAGGCCTGTTTGTTACAGCAGATAGCTTACCCTGCTACATATCCTATGCTTTCCCTACTGTTTTGCTTCCTTAACTTGCCAATGCTTTGCTATTGTTTTCCCAAGAATATTAGCAAATGGTTGGAAACACATGATTATTTGTATCAAAGTAGACTGGGTTATACAGCATGATTTTATTTGGAAACAGGGTCTTAGCAGATTTAACTAGTTAAGGTAAGGTCATATTGGAGTAGGGTTGGCCCTTAATAAAACATGACCAGTGTCCTTATAAGAACAGTAGAGATCTGACAGAGACACGTGGGGGGAATACCACATGATGATGGGAACAGAGATTGGAGTGTTGCATGTACAAGCCAAGTTGCAGCGAAGATTGGCAGCAACACTGGACATTAAGAGAAGCCAGCCGAGAGAGTAGTATGGTCTTGCCAGCACCTCAATTTCAGGTTTCTAGCCTCCAAAACTGAGAGAATAAGTTTGTTGTTTTAAGCCCCCAAGTTGGTGGTCATTTGTAATGGCAGCCCTACAACACTAATACATAAGAGAGTCAGCCTCTATCACTTACGTTTGGCAGAGACTCATTGGCTGTTAGGAGAGTGGGGAAGCTTTGTAGTGAGAAAAAGGGAAGGTTTCATGTGTACTCTGATTGGAAGCTGTTGATGTGGGAAGGCTGGAGTCAGGCTAACTATTGAAATAGAAGCTGGACATCTTCTGTGATTGGTCCGGGGAGTATCTGGCTTTCTCTGATTAGGTCTTAGCTGGGAATGAGGAAAAACAATAGAGATGTTGGCAGTCATTGACTGAGTCTTAATTGCTTTTGGCTGAAGACTGCAGTGGCTGTGGTTTGGCTTCCCAGGGTGGTTATTGCAGAGATTGTCAGAATTCTACTGACCTGTATGTTCTTGCCATTGTCCATTTGCATATTAAGTCTCAGTCAAAACCGTTCAGGGCCAGTGAATCTCCATGGAAGTCCTTCACCCCGCCCCCTCACCCAGTCTCTTCAGAATTTTTCATGATTTTATGCCTTCTTCCTCTTCCTCTCTCTCTTCCCCCTCCTCCTTCTTTTTGCTCCATTTCCTTCTCCTTCCCCTCTGTCTTCTTTTTCTTCATGCCTTTGTATTTTCTTTATTCCCAGAATGGGAGTTTTTAGGGATGTTGTCCTTACTAAGAAACCATTAAAAAATAATAAAAATCCTAATATATTTACTGAGTACTCAAAAGGTGCCAGAAATGTACATTGTCCATTTAATCCTTTCAACAGCCCTATGAGTTAGATATTATTAGTTCTGCTTTGCAGATGAGGAAAAAAAACTCAGAGTAATTAGGCAATTTGCTAGAAAGTGGAAAAGTCAGAATTTGTACTTAGGAGTGCACTCTTTCAACCCATGTTTGCTTTCTTTCTTTTTAAAGATTATATATATTTATTTTTCAGAAAGAGGGAAAGGGAGGGAGAAAAACATGTATGTGTGAGAGAAACATCCATCAACTGCCTCTCACACATGCCCCAAAAGGGGACCGCCCTCAACCCAGGCATGTGCCCTGACTGGGAATCTACCCAGCAACCTCTCGTCTTGCAGCGTGACACCCAACCAACTGAGCCGTGCCAGTCAGGGCTCAGCCTGTGCTTTCTTACTCTTCACGCTGCCTTCTAACCATTTTGTCTTTATAAAACTATAATTTTCTTATTATTGTGATTATTATCTTTTTATCATTATTAAATATTTTTTATTTCTGAAAAAAATTTTAATATTCCTCTTATAAAAAAGAAAGGTAGTTTTTATGACAGAAATTGTTAAAATTAAAAGAGGTGCTGCAATTTGGAAGGAAAATTGGATATTGAAAGAAGGGGTTTTAATTTCTAAAAGTTGATACTATATATCCTCAGAGCAGAGAGCTGATAAAGGCCAGTATTATGGCAGGCACTTTAACTGTTTGGTTATTACAGATTTAAATTTTGATTGAATCAGCAAAATAAACAATTAGCACTGAAAATCGATGTGAAATGGGTTTCTGTGTGACTTGCCCACTCATAAGCTGGAGTTCGACAGAAAGCAGATGTTTTATTGGAACTCAGTTAGAAAGATTGGTCCAATACAATCCCAAATTGTTTATCTGTAATTCCCATTATAAATGCTGTAGTCATGCCCACAGTCTGCCCTCCATAGAACATGGTTATCTATTTTACATATGTACATTTAATAAACATTTTAGATAGCCTTAAAAAAAGTCTAGCCCTCCCCACCCCTATTCTTTTTACTCTGGAGAATTAAAGTCACATGTGGTTATCTTTGGCAAGAAGAACCTTATTTATTAATAAATAAACATGTTTATTTATTAATACAACAAATCACTAAGTTCCCATTATGGGCCAAGCATTATGCTAGGCACCATGAGAGATACTAAATGAATCATACTCCAGAGCTCAATCATGGACATACAATCAGGCACATATCAAAGTACCTAGAAAATGATTCATGTTATTTAAAAGATGCTATCAAATATTTGGATACTCTTCCCATGGAATAAAGGGATCTAATTCTTCCCTTCTGAAGCTGTTGCGTCTGCTCTGGGCAATAAAGTGAGGCAGAAACAATAGGAGGTCCAGACCCACCCTTGAAAGGAGTGGCAGCTTCCTGTTCGCTATTTTGCAGCCCTGAGTGTCTGTCTATGTAACATTTGCTATCCAGAGGCTGGAATGCTGCAGGGAAGTCTGTGGGAGGTGTGTGGCAAACTCTGTGCAGAGAGTGAACAAGAGACACACTTCAGTCAAATTCACTGAGGCTCCAGAAATCAAGAAACAAAGATGTGCCATCTTTACTGTGCCCTGACCAAATTTTTGACCCAGAGAATCATGAACTATAACAATAAATTGTAGCTTCAAGCCACTAAGTGTTGGCATAATTTGTTCTGTAGCAACAGTTAGCAAGAGCATGCTAGTGTTACTAAAAAGGGATATATGAGAGCCATAGGGATTGGCATAAAAATGGTTTTCTAGGCTTAATGATGGTGGCAAGGAACAGGGGAGACTTTAAAGAAGTGGTGACATTTAAGTTGAGTTTGGAAAACTTTAGAATTTGGAAATTCAGAGATGAGGAGTTAAGGACAGTACAGGCAAGAAAATAATGTGGGTCCAGGTACAGAGGTGAGAAAGTGTCTGATGGATTGAGAGCTCCATATGACAGAAGAAAATGGTTTGCGAGAAACTGTGGTGACATGAACAAAAGAAAGCCAGAAACCAAATATCATATCACTGAAGGCCTTGAATGCCAGGGTGAGGAGTTGCATTCAGTTAAGTAGACAACAAGGAGCCATCCACTATTTTGAACAGAGAAGTGTTGTGGGCCTCGAAGGAAGTTGTCCAGTGGGACTGAAAGTGCAAGTGAATGTGAGGAAGGAGGCCTGTGATGAAGGTGGAGCAGTCAGAGAGCAAGAGGGTCATGCTGACATCTCTCTAGGGTAGAAGTCGGGTACTAGCCCGGCACATAAGATAGTGGCCCACAGCAACACCACGTCCAAATCCTTGGAACCTGTGGCATTCTACTTTACAGGGCAAGAGGGGCTTTGCAAATTCTATTAATGGTAAGCACTTTGAGATGGGA
Organism: Tonatia bakeri; assembly: GCA_004024845.1. Classification (NCBI taxonomy): domain Eukaryota; kingdom Metazoa; phylum Chordata; class Mammalia; order Chiroptera; family Phyllostomidae; genus Tonatia; species Tonatia bakeri. Next base: position 302,229 of record PVIA01000555.1, read on the forward strand.
AGGTTATCCTGGTTTATTCAGATGGTCCAAACTTAATCACATACATCCTTAAAATGCAAAAACTTCCCCAGTTGTGATCAGAGAGCCATGTGACTGTAGAAGAAGGGTCAGAGTGACACTATATGACAAGGACTTCACTTGACATTGCTTTGCAGATAGAGGACAGGATGATAAGTGAAGGAATGCAGTGTATTTAGCAGCTACTAAGGGCACTCCTTGTGCAGTCAGCAAAAAGCTGGAATCTTGGTCTTAAAACTGAAGAACTGAATTTTGCCAACAACCTGAAAGCTTAAGAGAACAGACCCTCCCCTAGAACCTCCCCCAGGACTGCAGGAGAAATGCAGTCCTGCCGACACCATGGTTTTAGCCTGGAGAGACATGTGTTAGATTCGTGATCTCCAGAATGATAATAAGTTTATGTTATTTAAGCTGCTAAACTTGTGGCAATTGGTTGTGGCAGCAATAGAAAATGAGTACAGGTGTCAATTAGTGATGGATATTTATTGAGCAGCACTGCTCAATGCATTAGAAACCAGGGGTTGGCAGATTTCTCCTGGGCTTTTGCTCTCTTTGGGCTATAGTTCTATTTTCATGCTACCAAGAAACATTGGCTTTATGTCCTGGTTTGATCCCCACCAAGTTAGGTGACCTTGGTCAATTTACTTAACCTCTCTGAACTTTAGTTTCCTCGTCTGTCAAATAAGGAAACTGAGCAAGAACTGTGGTTCTGAGCTTTATTATTATTTCACCATCACACATTTGATAGAGAATGTCCCCATCTGCCAAGTTATCAATAGGCATAATCTAGGTTTGGAGAAATGTCCAAGGTTTTAGCAACAGCATTGTTTTCTCTCCTCATCAAGAAATTACCTCAGAATATAAGTGATGTTTTGACAGTGATAACCTTATGTTTATTCCAATTTATTGAGCTTAGATGCAGGGTTTGAAAATTTATATATATATATATATATATATATATATATATATATATATATATATATATATATCTCCCTAATATTTTATAAAAGAGACACAGAATTCCAATAACATAATGGATGACAAGAAATATATCATATATCATAAATATCCACGGTGAATTATTACTGTTAGTGTAGCCATACTCATAGCAGTGAAAAGGCTAAACAAGATGCTGGTAACCTTCTTCCTAGTATTGAACTTGAACAGTTTTAGGAATTGAAGAATAGTCTCAATTAGTTAAAGGTGAATCACTTGCAGCTGGAAAGGTGGAAAGAGCGTGAGGGGGAAAGGTTTTCTAAACCCTAAAGAAACCAATCTCTCCTGAGACAACCCCACCCCTGCTACATATAAACAAGCTGAATAAACCCTTAATATGATAATATATTATAGTACTTGTAATTATTTCATTAGGAAATGACACACAAAATTCAATTCTAACTTTGTGGAGCGAATAAAGGCCAAGGAAGGATATTCTAGTAACTCTTAATGAACTTGCTATTTATTGAATGAGAAAGATCAGGAAAAGGGTAACAAGGAAACTGATCAATATTGACAATAGGCCCACCTGAGTGCAGTCTATTTAATGACTCAGGAGCTGTTTCATGTTGAACAGCTGTGCCAGAAATAGTTCTAAATCTGAGTATTTCAATATTTTCAAGGCGATTTAATTTGAGTTAGGGGTCCTGACACAAAGCATGTGAATTCCTAGAAATTTCTTATGGGAGGGGGGTGGTGTGGGGGGAGTCCTTACATTGGGTCAATGTAATAGTGTGGTTAAGATTGTGGGTTCTGGGGTCAGATCCCAGTTCTGCCACTTACATTAAACCTGACTTTGGGCAAGTTACTTATGTCCCCCATCCTAAATCACCCCAGGACTGGATATTAGACAACTAGAGACTACCACTATAGCCTAGAACCCACCGAAATCATTCAAACTATCCAATCTTACACCTGCACAGTTTGCCTACCCTGACTTCCCATTTCTTATGGAGAAAACCACAATAAAGGCTCTGGCCCATCTTTCCCCTCACTTTCTGCCTTCTGATCCACACTGGTATTTTCCTATATGATCCTGCATGGTCTGGTATGCCACTCCTCCCTGGAACTGTCAGCAGCAAACTTGATTTTCAGTAGTATTTGTCTCCAGATCTGTTGCCCTTACTGTAGCAGAATGAAATGCCTGGCCTCTCTAACTCTATCTCTTCAAGCCTGTGTTGTCCCCACGGCCCCCAGGCTAATAGCTTCTGCTTTATCTTGCATGTAGATATGCTAATCATCATGGGATTCTGCTAGTAGCTTGAGTTTTACAAAAATGGCCCCTTACATTTTCCCTTCCCTTAACATAAAAGAAGTCTGAATTCTATACTTTCTTATAATGGATTTGTGGATTAGGTCTCCCATCTTCTGGATTGGTGACCCCCAAGACAGTAAATCTTTTCCTTATTCCAAACTAACGTTTTGAGTTTTGGCCTTTTGAAATGTCAAGCACACAGTCTGGTAACATCATTGTACCTGAGTAAAAATGAAAACTCAGTACATTTTAAAACATGGTAAAAGGATACCTTTGGTCTACTCTGACTAGTTTGGAAGAACTTTCACCTCATCACCCTGTAGTCCGGCTCTTTCTCTGTCTTAAAAATTGCCCTGTTACAGAAAGTAGGTGAGCTGCCTGGGGCTGGGGGAGAGGGAATGGGAGTGACTAGTAATGGGTGCTGAGATTCTTTCTGGGGTGATGAATGTTGTGAAATTAGACAGTGGTGATGGTTGCACAACTTTATTAATATACTAAAACCCACTGGACTGTATGCTTTAAAAGAGTTACTTTGATGGTATGTGAATTACAGTTCATTTAAAAAATAGCCCTCTTTTTCTCTCATTCATGTTTCTCTAATTGATACTGTCCTGCAAGATTCAGTTCAGATGCCTCCTCTTTCCCTAAAGCTCTAGCATACACTGCCTCAGTTATTATATAGTTCTCCCTTCTGTGCATTAAGTACCTGTCTTATCAGGGGAGGGGCGGGGCTAAGAAAAAGACACACTTTTGGAGCTCCTGCACTACTGCTTGTGGAACTTGTCCTCGAATCCCCTCCCCCTTCTCCACCTCTCTCCCCTGATCTAAGCAGTTCCTGGGAAAGTCCTAGTTTGACTTACACAAAAAGGAATCTGGAATATGTGACTTTCTGGTGTGACTTTTCCTACAGTTTTCCTGGGACTTCCAAATTAAAAATTGAGAGAAGGTACTCTTTGTTTTCCAGTTGGAAGTGCTGCTTTTCAAAGATTTGGGGGCAGATGAATTTGGCAGTTGAGTGAGGTCTAAGTCTTATCTTTTCTATTAATTCATACCGGAAAGATGACTTTTTCTCATAAAGAACCTCTGATTTTGGAAAGAGCCCCAACCCACAAATACCCAGCAGAAAAGCCATGCTTCATGTTTTAGCAGTTTTAGCAGACGTTGACTCCCTGAAAGATTAACTGAGAGCTTTGATATCTGGTTTTGCCAGCCTGTTAATTGGTTCCTGGGGAAAGGAAAACCAACCTTTCTACTTCCACTTATCTGTCCATACCTCGTCAGTGCTAACAGTTTGTTATCTTTTTCCTTGAAAAAGTATAGAGACCTCCCTCATGACCAAGCCTTCTGGAAATACTGACTAACTATAATGGTACCTCTAAGATAAGACAGGACTCTCCCTAGCCTCCTGTACTCAGGTGAAGAAAACCATGGTCTTCTTGAGGCACCCCTGTTAAATGAAGGAAGGATTATTTAGTAGTCAAATGTTGGTGAAGGTGAAGGAGGTAAAGGAGTAGGCCGTGGTGTTCACTCCTCTCCCCAGGCTGGGAAGATTCTTGTGTTTTTCAAATTGTAAGTATACACAAAGCACATGCACACCTTGATAAAATTCAGATCCTATATCAGCAGGTCTAGGTGGAACCTGAGGTTCTGGATTTCTAACAACCGTCCATGTAGATGTTGTTGGTCTAGGGACCACACTGAACAGCAAGGAACATCTTTGATTTCCAAAGAAGTTTGACACTTTGGGGTTCCTTCTTGCTGGTCCTAGTTAAATATTAATAATAGCAATAATAATTATAACAACAGTGATGGCTGACAATTATGGAAAGCTTAGAATGTGCAAAGCAAGCCTGGCCTAACTATAACTGTTGTCATCTTATAAAAGCACCTGTGGTTTAGAGACACTAAAGAACTTGCCCAAACTCTTTTTGCTGATGTCAGAGGAATAATTCAAACACTATCTGGCTGTATAGGTGAGCTCTTAAAGATCATTGTCTCTCATTTTCTACTGTGTTACTTTTGGTTCAGTGGGGCTGTGCATGCTTTTAAAAAGGAGCACTTTCCTTGTGCTACAGAACTGAGCCAATGGAGCAAAGTTATCTGTGAAGTCATATGGCAGTTATAGACAGACAGTGAGGGATACTCATAAGCAGAGCTCAACTGATAATGATCTGTAGGTTGAGGGTACACTGATAGCAAAAAGTTTTTCCCAGCAACTTATGTTTTACCCTGCAAAGTAGATAATACTTTAGAAGAATGTTACTACCATAATAAAAGTTATTAAAAATTGGTGAGGAGGTAAGAAAAAAAGCATGATTTGTAAAAGAAAAATAATTGTTAAATTGGATTTCATCAAAATGAAAACTCTCTACACTTCAAATGACACCATTAAGAAAGTGAACAGAGATATCCAAGATGGTGGAGGAGTGAGTAGAAATTACACTAACCTCCCCCAGGACCAATCTGTAGTTACAACTAAATTGTGGAGAAATCATTTGGAACAAACAACTGAACAATAACAAGAGAGAAGCCTTACAACCATGGACAGACAAGAAACAGCTTCAGCACAACCTGATGGGTAAGGAGTGTGTGGAGACACGAGAAGGCTAGGTAGGCATCCATAGGCAGCAGCTGAAGTGCTGTAGGGATATTTAAGCGGCCAGTGGGATCACCCTGAGAAGGGTGGGGTCTAAGCCCTAAGCTGGGATTCCCAGCCAAGAACACCCTAGCCCAAAAAGTACACAGGTAACATCCAGCTGCAAAAAGCGACAGGGTTTCTCTGTGCCAGAGACAGATGGCTGGAGATGCAAAGAGCCGTTTGAAGGGCCAATGCTTAAATTTCTGTTGCAGCCACTTACCCTGGACTCCAACAAAGGGGCAGGCAGAGTGGACTAGAGATGCTTGAGGAGATACTGGGGATGGAAGCTTTGGGAAGAGAATGAAGAGAGTAGTCCCAGGATCTGGGTGCTGAGTCATTTCCCATACAGCAGCAACCATCTTGCTCAGGCAGACCACTCCCCTCCTAGTGGCAGCAGCCTGAGGGGAAATAATAGTCCCGCCCCTAGGAGGGATTCTTCCCAGCTCTCTGGTTCTTAAACCTAATTACTAGATTAACAATTGAAGGAGTCAGCCACAGACAGAATATCCCTGCTAGTCTCGAACAGGCTGCCTAAGGCCAGACAGGGTCACCATCTGACATTACCAGAGGCAGATCCAGAAAGAAAAAACAGTGGTAAATACTAAATTCTACCAAAATGAAATCCATCATGATTTTCTCTATGATTTGTGATATTTTCTTTCCTGCATAGCTTTTTAACATTCATTTCTTGTCCTTCAAGTTTGTGCATATTAAGTCATTAGATTTTACATTATAGTTTATTTCAATTCACATATTTTGCTCCTCCTTTCTCTTACCCTATTTTACCATCTTCTTTCCTCTTACCATTTTCATTTTAAATTGTGTTTTCTCTCTTGCTACAATTTGTTTTCATTCCATACTCTTACTATTTCTCTTCCATCCAGCCTCTCAAAACCAATTTTCTTGTCAATGGTCATCTCACATTCATTTCCCTGATCTTAAAATACTTGTGTTCTCCCTTCACCTTTAGCAATATTTGCTCATTGATTGTATATAGGGTAGTTGTTGTTGCATTTTTTCAATTTTATCTCTAGACCTTCACTATTTTGTATTTCAAATCTAAAATTTTACCATTCCTGTCTTCTACTCTTCTTTTATCTCAAATTTTAATTTTCCTCTGTCTTGGCCTGTTTTTTTTTTGTTTTTCCTTTTCTTTTTTCTCTTTCATCCTGCCCTTTCTTTTGTTCTTGTCTGAAATTGTAATTTTTCCCAGTCTTAGCCTGGTTTTCATTCCTCACTCTAAGAATTCCCTCTCCCTCTATCATCTCAAAATCAGTTCCCTTTCCTCTAGACATCTTTTAAGCTTTTCTTTCTTTCTTTTTTCCCCTCTTATTTCCATCCCACCCATATTAATTTTGGCTTATTGGTTGTTGATTGTGCTGTGGTGGATCTTTTTCTCCAATCTGGTTCCTATTTTTTATTACTTATTTATTTTTCTTTCTCTCTCTTTATTTAAAAAAAATTTCTGTTTACACCTAATACTATTCACTTCCCTTTTCTTACTCCATTCCACCTTCTTCATCCCCTTTTTTATTTGTGATGTAAATTTTACTTTTTCTCTTCTCATTGCTCTGATTCCCAACTCTTGTTAGTGCTCTTCCCTCCACCCTCTCAAAATCATTTTTCTTTCAGTAGGTCATCTCATATTCACTCTCCTTTCTTATAATAGTCTTAATCTCTTTACATCTTTACCAATACTGGTTCATTTGCTGTTGATAGTGGGATGGTAGGTGGGAATTATTTTTGCAGATGTGGGTTTGTTTCCTGGGCTTTGTGGTTTTGTTCTGGCACCATGCACTCAACAGGTTGTAAGATGTGGTGGGCGGGGAGACCTTCACTCAATCAGTTGAAGGGAAGGGTCCACCAAACAATGATCCAACAATAATCAAAACCCGGTTACATCCAGAGAGCCAACATAAATGGCATAAAGTGCATCCCAAGAGCACCATGTTCAGAAGAACAAAGAGGCTGCACCACTGAATCATATAGGCCCTCTACCACAGAAGTTTACACCGCAAAAACAGGGAGTCAAAACAGATCAATTTAAGGAGCAAATAAGAAGCAGAAGCAAATATAAAGCAAACAAAAAATTTGAAATGGACAAATTTCTAGAAACATATAATCTTCCAAAACTGAATTAAGAAGTAGAAAGCCTCAACGGACTGATAACAGCCAGTGAAATGGAAGCAATAACCATAAAATTCTCAGCATCCAAAAGCACTGGATTATATGGTTTCACAGGAGAATTTTACAAAACATGTAAGGAAAAGCTAACTCCTATCCTTTTGAAACTATTCCAATAAATCCTAGAAGAGGGAAGACTCTCAAACTCTTTTTATGAAGCCAGCATCATCCTAATCCAAAAACTAGATAAAGACAGAACAAAGAAATAAAGCTACAGACCAATATCACTGATGAACATAGACGCTAAAATCCTCAACCTAATATTGAAAAACTGCGTCCAGCAATACATTAAAAAGACTATACAACATGGTCAAGTGGTATTCATGAAAGACATGCAAGAATGATACAATATTCACAAATCAATAACCATAATACATCACATGAACAGAAAGACAAAAATCACATAATCATATAGATAGATGCAGAAAAAGCATTTGATAACATACAGCACCCATTTGTGATAAAAACACTCAGCAAAGTGGGAGTAAAGGGAACATACCTCAACATAATAGAGACCAAATATGAGAAACCTACAGCCAATATCATACTCAATGGGAAAAACTAAAAGCTTTCCCACTACGATCAGGAACAGGACAAGGATGTCTGTTTTCACAATTTCTACTCAGCATAGTATTGGAAGTCCTAGCCACAGTGATCATACAAGAAAAAGAAATAAAAGGTATCCAAACTGGAAAGAAGGAAGTAAAACTGTCATTGTTTGCAGATGACGTCATAGTGTACATAGAAAATCCTATAGACTCCACAAAAAAAACTACTCGATCTAATAATTGAATTTGGCAAAACAGCAGAATACAAAGTCAATATTCAGAAATTGAAGGCTTCTTTTGTATACCAACAATGAAACATCAGAAACAGAAATCAGGAATAACATCCCATTTGTATAGCAACAAGGACAATAAATTACCTAGGAGTAAACCTAACCAAGGACATAAAAGACCTGTACTCAGAAAACTATATAATACTGAAGAAAGAATTAAGGAAGACACAAATAAATGGAAACATATACCATGTGCATGGATTGGAAGAATTAACATCATCAAAATGTTCATACTACCCAAAGCAATTTATAGATTTGATGCCATCCCTATTAAAATACCAATGACATATTTCACAGATTAGAAAAATAGTTCAAAACTTTAGACCCCAAATAGCTGCAGCAGTTTTGAGAAAAAAGAACAAAACAGGAGGGATCACACTACCTGATATCAAACTGTATTACAAGGCGATAGTAATCAACGCAGCTTGTTACTGGCATAGGAGCCAGACACATAGATCAATGGGGCAGAATAGAGAGCCCAGAAATAAACCCAAGTCTCTATGGTCAATTAATATTCAACAAAGGGAACAGAAGCATAAAATGGAGTAAAAATGTCCTCTTCACCAAATGGTGTTGGAAGATCTGGACAGCCACATGCATAAAAATGAAACTCGACTACCAACTTACACCATACACAAAAATAAACTCAAGGTGAATAAAAGATGCCATAAAAGTCCTACAGGAGAACATAAGCAGGAAAATCTCAGATATTCCATGCAGCAATATTTTCACTGCTATGTCCCCTAGAGCAAGGGACATAAAGGAAAGAATAAACAAATGGGACTTCATCAAAAGAAAAAGCTTTTGCCTGGCTAAAGAAAACATCAGAAAAATGAGAAGGGATCCAACCATATGTGAAAATATATTTTTCAATGATACATCAGACAAGGGTTTGGTCTGCAAAATATATGAAGAACTCACATGACTCCACTCTGGGAAGACAAACAACCCAATTAGAAAATGGGCAAAGGACCCGGACAGTTCCATATGACATGGAACTGTCATATGATTCAATGAATCCACTTCTGGGAATATATCCAAAGAATTCTGAAACAATTGAATTGAAAAGAATATATATACCCCTGTGTTCATAGCAGTGATATGTACAATCACCAAGACGTGGAAACAGCCTAAGTGCCCTTCAGTAGCTGAATGGTTAAAAAAGCTATGATACAGTTACAAAGTGGAATATTACACGGCAGTAAAAAAGGAATTATTACCTTTTGTGGCAGCATAGATGGAACTGGAGACTATTATGCTAAGTGAAATAAGCCAGTAAATGAAAAACAAATGCCATATCATCTCACTAATAACTGGAATCTAATGAACAAAATAAACTAACAAGCAAAACAGAATCAGAGGCAGAGAACTATGAAAGAGACTTACAGCTATAAGAGGGGAGCAGGGAAGTGGGGACTGATTGAAAGAAGGTGAAGGAATTAGACAAGTAACATATATGCATGACCAATGAATATGAACAATGGTATGGGAATGGGGGGCTGGAAGGGGGAATGAAACAAAGTGGGAAAAATTGGGACAACTGTCATAGCATAGACAATAAAAAAAAAGAAATCCACCATTTTTTAAACTGATATAGATGACATGATTATAGGAATTTTATTTGATATAATTTAAACCTCACATTATCATTATTGCTTTACATGATCAAGGTTTCTTTCTTTCTTTTTCTTCCTTTCTTTTCTTTCTTTCTTTAGATTTTTTTTAAAGATTTTATTTATTTATTTTTAGAGAGGGAAGGGAGGGAGAGAGAGAGAGAGAAACATCAGTGTGCAGTTGCTGGGGGACATGGCCTGCAACCTAGGCATGTACCCTGACTGGGAATCGAACCTGCGATGCCTGGTTCTCAGCCCGCGCTCAATCCACTGAGCTACACCGGCCAGGGCTCTTTCTTTAGATTTTTAAAAATATATTTTATTATGCTATTACAGTTGTCCCATTACCTGCCCTTCATTCCCCTCCACCCTGCATATCCTCTCCCACCCACATTTCCCCCCTTTTAGTTCATGTCCATGTGTCATAAGTTCTTTAGCTTCTACATTTCCCATACTATTCTTGCCTTCCCCTTGTCTATTTTCTACCTACCATCTATGCTATTTATTCTCCATACCTTTTCCCCATCTCTCCTCCTCCCACTCCCCTGTTGCTAACCCTCCATGTGATCTCCTTTCTGTGGTTCTGTTCCTGTTCTAGTTGTTTGCTTAGTTTGTTTTTGTTTTTGTTTTAGGTGTGGTTGTTAATAATTGCAAGTTTGCTGTCATTTTACTATACATGTTTTTTAGATAAAAAAGAAAGAATTTCTAAAGAAAAAGATTTCTTCTTTTTCTTAGATAACTCCCTTCAGCATTTCATAAAATAAGATCTTGGTGATGATTAACTCCTTTAACTTGACCTTATCTGAGAAGCATTTTATCTGCCCTTCCATTCTAAATGAAAGCTTTGCTGGATACAGCAATCTTGGATGTAGGTCCTTGCTTTTCATGACTTGGAATACTTCTTTCCAGCCCCTTCTTGTCTGCAAGGTTTCTTTTGAGAAAACAGCTGATAATCTTATGGGAACTCCTTTGTAGGTAACTGTCTCCTTATCTCTAGCTGCTTCTAGGATTCTCTCCTTCATTTTTACCTTGGTTAATGTAATTATGATGTGCCTTGGAGTGTTCCTCCTTGGGTCCAACATATTTGGGACTCTGAGCTTCCTGGACTTCCTGGAAGTCTATTTCCTTTGCCAGATTGGGGAAGTTCTCCTTTACTATTTGTTCAAATAAATAACTTTTCCGCTTGTTGCTCTTCCTCTTCTCCTTCTGGTACCCCTATAATTCAGATATTGGGATGTTTCACAATGTCTTGGAGGTTCCTAAGCCTCTCCTCATTTTTCTGAATTCTTGTTTTTTCCTTATTTTCTGTTTGGTTGTTTTTTTCTTCCTTCTGGTCCACTCCATTGATTTGAGTCCTGGTTTTCTTCCCATCACTATTGGTTCCCTGTGCATTTTCCTTCATTTCAATTACTGTAGCCTTCATTTTTTCATCTAATTTGTGACCCAATTAAACCAATTCTGTGAGCATCCTGATCACCAGAGCTTTGAACTGTGTATCTGATAGGCTGACTATCTTTTGGCCACTTAGTTGTATTTGCTGTGGAGCTTTGATCTGTTCTTGCATTTGGACATTTTTTGTTTGTTTGTTTTTTTGCACCTGTTATGTATGAGGGGCAGAGCCTTAGGTGTTCACCAAGGCAGCGCAACCCAGTTGCTGGGTTGTGATGCTGTATGTGGGGATGGGGTCTGAGAGGGAACAATGGTGCTTGCTTCACTCTTCGTTGGACTTTGGTCCTTTCCACTGCTTCCCCCAAGCAAACTGGGCCTTTCTGGTGCTAAGTCCCATGTGGGTGGGCTTGTGCACATTCTAGGACCCCATAGGTCTCTCCAATGAACTTTAAAGTCGTAAGGTTGGGAGTCTCTCCCTGTGCCTCAACTACTACAAGTGTTTTTAATCAGTGCCCTGAGGCTCTATTTCCCATAGCTGGCACCCTGGGTTATGCACAGTGCCTTGTTTCACAATCACCGCTTTGCTGGGTCTGCCAGTTGCCACCCTTTGCCTGGGGTCTGCCAGCTGCCACCTGTGTGCCCAGGATCTTCCTGCTGCAGTCTTGTGAGCCTGGGATGCCTTACTGCCCAGTCCCACTGCTCTTTGTGCCTCAACCTCTCTCCACAGGGCTGCTGACTCTGCCCCTCCTACCAGTCTAGATAAACATGTCTCTTTAACTCCTTGGTTGTCCAACTTCCTTACAGTTCAATCTTCTGTCAGCTCTGGTTGTTATTCTGTTTCTAAATTGTTGTTGTCCCTATCTTGGTTGTGCGAGGAGGCACAGTATCTCTACTTATGCCTCCATCTTGGCTGGAAGTCCCAAAATATTTTAAAAATGTGATATATTAATAAATTTTTCTTTTTAAAGTCACAAATAAAGACATCTAGTAGAAGATCTAGTGGTTGTAATTTTGAAGTAGTGGTAAATATAAATACATCAAAATGTATTACAGATCAAGAAAAATTTATATGTACAACTAACATGATCATGATTTATTGCCTAGAATTGGGAGAAATGTTAAATTTCAGCTAGAATCAATGAAAATAAGGATGCAATCTTTTTTCCAACCCAAATTTATAACCCCTCAGGTTTAAAACACACGATCCCCACAATTTTTCTTTAAAGGGTAGGTAATAAATATTTAGGTTCATTTGCCATATTTTCTCAGTCATAACTACCCAGTTCTGCCATTATAGTGAAAAATTATAACCATAGACAACATGTAAATGAATGGGTGTGTTTATATTCCAATAAAACTTCATTTATTCAAACAGTCAGACTATCTGATTTGACTTGTGGGCCATAATTTGCTGTCCTTAATACTATTTTCTTACACAGAAAAATGTTCCTGAACTGCTAAATGAAAAAAAGCAGGCTATAAATAATTATGCAGAGCTCCATTTTTAATGTAGAAGTATCTCTGTGTATGTCTCTGTGAATATATATGTATGTATACAAATAAACAAGTATGACAGATCTGCTAAAATGTCAACAGTGATTATTTCTGGGTGATGAGAAGATGAACATTATTTTTTTCTTTTTACTTTATTCTCTGATTTTTTCAATTGGTATGCATTAGTTTTATAATCAGAAAAATAAGAATTAAAAGAAATCAATGGGAGGGGGCTTTAAAAGTCCAAACTCATATGGAGCAGAAATTTCCCCTCAGATTCCCCCAACCACTCCTGTTCTCTAAGTTCTCAGTGAGAAGGAACTCCCTGGCATCCTCTTACTTTCCTAAATCAAGTACATTTTGTTTTATGCAGTTCAAAACATTATCCTGAGAAGGGATCCATTAGGCCTCTCCTGTACCTTTCCACCCCATCCACACCTGCATATTCCTCCTTGTCTTTGCTCCAGCCAAGCCCCTGCTGAGAATGCTGCCACCCCTTCTCTTCACATTCACTGGTCCAGGCTCAGATGAGACCACATATCCTTGGGACCTTTCCCCTCTGCTGATACCTTTTCAAAAAAATTCTCTGAACTTTATTATGAACATATTATTGCCCATATCCTGATTTATTTGAGTTGTCATTTAACATTAAAAAAAAAAAAGCACACACTCAGTTCTTAAATACTACTCAAAATAGCCCCCTGGTTAGGAAACAGAAGGCTACCACTTGCTCATTATGCAACTTTGTTTACCTTGTTTTTCTTTTTCCTAACTAGTTCGGTGTTTTGTCCAACCTCTCTTGGAGCCTCAGTTTCCTCTGATCCAAATGGGCATGAACTTATGGGTTCCTGTCAAGATTAATTCAAATGTTGTATGGGAAAATGTTTATTTAAATTTTCTTATTAGTTACTGGGAAGCCAAATGCCCAGAGTTGGGCGGCTAATGTAAATGAGGGGAGGAGGCCAGAGTGAGACAACAGGTACTGGTGGGTACTCTGGTGCCTGGAGATCGCCTGTCCCTTCTGAAGCCAAATGCCGCCAAGTAGGGATGAGGACCCTGTGTTGCTGGAGTTTAATTTTTGAACAGAAATCAGAAATACAGACTTTGTATGACATTTCTTGATTTTTGAAACGTGGTATATGCCAAACAAAACCCAGAGTCTTTCCAATAAGAAGCCAATTTGCACCTCTACTCTATATGTGTATATTGTTCCAGACTAGAACAGACATCTGGATTGGGAGCGAGTTTTTTTTTTCTCTACAGGGTCTGTAAGTTGGTTTTGATTCCTCAGTAAGGTTTTTTTAAGACATTGCACATCTTCTGTATTGAAGTACAATTCAAGCCTGATCAATCAACTTGGTAAATGGTACTTGATTGTCTATTCATAAGGTTTTTAAATTTCAGCATTGCGTAAGTTGTTTTTTAAGAATGCTGCCTTGCCTAACAATTGTACTCTTAAATATATAACCAAGAGAACTGTAGATACATGTACTAAAATGTTCATAGCAGCACTAAAATCTATCTAAATGTCCATCACCAGTCTCAAAATAAAAATTTTAAAAAAGTTTAAAAAAGTTTTAAATTTAAAATTTTTTTTAAGTTTTTAAATTTTTAAAATTTTAAAATTTTTTATTGATGTTTACAATAAAAATATACAGAACAACAAAAATGAATAAATTGCAACTATGTGCAACAACATGGATGAATTTCACAAATAATAATGTTGAGCAAAAGAAGCCAGACACCAGAGAATATATAGTATATATTTCCATTTATATAAACACAAAAACTGGCCAAACCTAACCTATGGGTTATAAGTCAGGATAACAGTAACTGTTGAAGACAGGTAGTGAAAAAAGGAAACAGGAGACATTTTTGGGGTGCTGGCAATATGGCTGGTTGCATGGGTGTGTGAAATTCATTAAGTGGAACACTTATTTGTACTTTCCTATACATTAATATCTCAGAGAAAAATTAAAATGCCTATTCTAGGGCCCCATTCCAGATTAACAGAATCTTTCTCTGGCATGGGGGTGGGGTTGGACAAGGGTTGCCAACGAAGTCCCCAGGACTACCAATGCAAGTTATTAAAAGAATCCCCTTTTGAGAGAGACACTGTACTTGAACAAACACATGATTCCCCCTCCAAGGGATTTTTGAAAGCGCTCTTGGCTAACCCAGCCAGCATCTGCCTTTCCTAGATTCTCTTGTATATTCATACATTTTACTAGAAGCAACGAGTAATATAAAATCAAGAGGCATTATGGTACATTCAAACAGTGGCACTTGACACAACAGAGAGAGACAGCTATGATAATGTGCCAGCTTATAAAGTATGGCTAAATAAAATTAAATGTTTATGGACTGTCTCAGACACCACATCCCCAAGGGTAAAAAGTCAAATGCTTACCATTGATGAATCTCAGTTGAATTCTGGTTTCCCTGGTGAAGAAGAGCTGGGTAGGTGCTGAAAGAATCTGGGCTTTTCCTGGTATGAAAAAGGGGAGATTCTGTTACTAAGGGAGGGCCAGTACTGTAGACATTTTGGGAGCTGCAAGTCCAAGCTTTGCTTTTGTCACTGTGAGAAAGCTGAAGTTGAGAAATTTATTCAGGTTACATCTATTTACATATTGTGCTCTTGCATTTAAGAATCCAGAAATTAAATGGCAAAGAAAACCTTGGCTAGGTAGCTCAGGTGGTTAGAGCATCACCTTGATACCCAAGGTTGTAGGTTCAATCCCTGGTCAGGGCATAGACAAGAGTCAACCAATGGAGACATCAGTAAGTGGAACAACAAATTGATGCCTCTCTCTCTTTCCCTCTCTCTTTCAAATAAAAATAAAATAAAATAAAATAATTTAAAAAGTCAAAGAAAGCCCTGGGTGGTAGTAAAATTTTTTAAAAATTCAAAGAAAGCCAAAGAAAGCTCAGTGGATTGAGTACTTGCCTGAAAACCAAAGGGTTGCTGGTTTGATTCCTAGTCAGGGCACATGCCTGGGTTGCAGGCCAGGTCCCCAGTAAGGGGCATGTGATAGGCAACCACACATTCATGCTTCTTTCCCTCTTTCTCCCTCCCTTCCCCTCTCTCTGAAAAATAAATAAATAAAATCTTTTAAAAAAAATAGTCAAAGCAAAACCAGAAATGAATCCTTTAATAAGCTATAGGAAGGCCAAGACTCTACGAGCTTCATCTTTAACTTCCAGAACCTGGCACCATGCCTGACTTATAAGAATGCTCAACAAATTTATTTACGCATTCAACATCTATTCATTGTGTTCTACTCTAGGTTTGGCACCATTCTATGTAGTTGAGACAAAACAGACAGAAGTCCCTCACTTAAAGGAGCTTATGTTCTAAGTGAAGGGAGAACAACCGGTCTCATATATAGCATGTTCCATAGTGGTCAGTACTTTGGAGAAAAACAAACCAAAGAGAAAGAATAGGGTGTTGGAGGGTTGATAAAGACTACAGTTTTACTTGGGGAGGCTAAGGAAGGCCTTACTGAAAATTTGAGAAAAAACCTAACTTTGAGGAAGTAAATCATGTGAGTATGTGAGGGAAAAGCCTTTCAGGAAGAGGAACCAGCACGTGCAAAGGCTCCGAGACAAGAGTATAGCTTGTGTGTTTGAGAACGACAAAGAGGCTGGTGTAGTTAGTAAGAAGATAATGAGAGTAGGGTGGTACAAAACGAGATCCAGCAGGTGGTGGGGCTGTGGGTTACTCACTGTGAGGACTTTGACTTTAATTCTGAGTGACACAGGAGCAAGTAGATGGTTTTATTTAGGTAAGGGAATGACATGACCAGACTAAATATTGATTGAATGATTAAATATGGCACCATACACACTGTAAACTACTTAACATACATGATTATCTTTGATCTTTATAACTGCTTTAAGAAGTAGAAGGAGCAGGTGCTGTTATCCACATTTTCAAAGGATTATGACGTAACCCTTGGAGAAAACCACATCTGGGTTTGAATCCTGGCTCAGCCACATAAGAGCCAGGATTCAGTGCAGGGGTCAACCTCAGTTTCCCTATCTCTGCAATGTAGAAATAACACTATTGGGGGGGAAGATCAGATGAAATTATAAATAGAAATGCCTAGTTCGGTGTCCAGCACACACTGTGCTCGATAAGTGACATTAGTTGTGACTTTTTCTAGGTTCAAGGGCCTGTACAGCTCTGAGAATCTTAGAGATAGTCTTTGGAAAGCTGCATAAACATGTGTTGGGGTAAATATACAGATTTTGGGCTGATACCAAACCTACTGAATCCTGAATTCTGTTGCATTGGAGCCTCAGTTCAAAGACTAACAACTTAAATGAATATATGAACAGAGCAGGACAGCATAGAGGTTAAGATGGCTCTAATACAACAACTGAGCCTCACATTTTTCATTTTTGAAGTGAGAATAAAATATCTTCTACCACTGAGGGTGGTGGGGATGATACCTGTACAGCTCCATTAATGTTAGCTGCAAGAAAGTTTCTTAAACTTATATTGTTTGTTCTTAAAATGAACTCACCATAAAGAATAAAATTCATTTCATTACTTTGATTATTTTTTTCAGTATAAAAATAAACATTTAGGTTAAAAAGAACTTCATATCAAAAAGATTACCTGCTCTGGCTTGTGTTGCTCAGTGGTTTGAGAGCTGGTTTGTGAACCAAAAGGTTACTTGTTCAGTTCCCAGTCAGGGCACATGCCTGGGTTACAGGCCAGGTTCCCAGCTGTGTGAGAGGCAACCAGTCAATGTTTCTCTCTCTCCTTTCCCCCTTCTTCCCCTCTCTCTAAGAGTAAATAAATGAAAAACATTTTTTTTAAAGAAAAGATTCTGTATATACCATCCAAAGTCATCCTGCAGATTCACTAGAAGGAGGAATACACCAGGGACATAAAGGAATAATATTAGGGTCATGTCCCTTGCTAGGGCTTTTGTCTCAAGGCTGGGGCAAGTTTGAAACCTGTTGCCTGGGGCAGATGGAAAAAGGAGCTGATTCCTTCAGGGAGGCTGAGGACAGACATGTTGGTGCCAAGTTCTGGAACATTTATACAAGACAGGAACCTTCATCACGCATAGGACTACTTCTGCCCAGGGAGACCTGACAAACAATTAAAGTGGTTGTCAAGACGTGGGACTTACAGTCTACAAAAAAAGGGCAGGTTTGCTGAGGTTCAGATTTATGCTCTTGGACCATAGGAATGCCACTCTGAATATACAATTCACGGGAATTCCTGGCTGACTCCTCCTAGATCTAACTGCTTTTTCTCTGCCTTTTTGGGTTAAAGTATCACTCAAGTATTCATGAAAAGGAAACATAAAATTTGGCTGAGGTTCAGCATAGTTCGATGCAATCAACCTGCACTGAGCCCTCAAATATGCTGGAATACTGATTTTATTATTCAGTAAGTAAACAGGGATTAGAGAGAACCAAGCAGAATTACTATGAGCCTCAACCATTCATCAAGCACCTACCTTGTGCCATGGGTCTTGCCAGAGACATTTTACTGTTAACTTATGTACAGAGACTCCATAAGAAGGATCTCATTCGGCCCATTTAAGGATGAGGAAATGTAGGGAGGTGAAGTGACTTTTGTGATATCACATGGTAATTTAACCGTAGAGCTGGATTTAAATCCCAGAATGCCTCATGCCAAAGCCCCATTCTGTAGAGGTTCAGAAGTCAGACAGGTTTGTAAAGACAGAGAGGAAGACAGCAAGGCTCTAAGGAAGGTTATTCTATTCAGGAAGTATGTAGAAACTGAGAATTTGTTGGTAGCTCTCCTGGTATTGGTTTGACTAAGTCAAGAACGAATGTGAAACAGAACTGTGCACAATACTTGACCACATTTCTAGGCTCACACCTTGAAGAGACATTAATACTGGAAGACAAAGAGGCATGTGTCTTGGAATAAAACATTCCTGCCAGCCAGTGACATACCTGGAGTAGGTCTGCTAACATCGTGCCACTGTTATCTCGTGAAGAATTTGCCCAAGCCACCTGGCTGTGCCCCTACACAAAGGTGGAATTTGGTAAGACTGGAGAGAGTATTATGAATCAATTTTCCTATTACAGGCTCATACAAAATGCCCACTTGGCTGTTGATTTCAACTTTGAAGGATGGCCATGTGATCAGGTAAGATTGAGCAGCCCCTTGGCTTGCACAGATGTAACTTTAGTAATAACAACAACAGTAACAATTATGTCAACATAGTGCTAAGCACATGCCAGACACTATTCTAAGCATTTTTTAAATGTGATAACTTATTTAACCTTTGAGGACATCATGATTATCCTCATTTTACAGGTGAAGAAGCAGAGATATAAACTTATCCTGGATCATACATCCACTAGATGACAGAGCTTGAATTAAAACTAGTCTTCAGAGTTTTCAGTCTTCATGAGTCACTCTGAAGATTCATGGTTTAGAATCATTTGTCATTTTTCAGAGGTAAGGCATGAATTCACATTTATTGCTGTGAGGGGCTTTTGTGGAAGAAATGAGGCACTTAGCTAGTGACTAAACCCAGTTCATTCAGCACTACCTGAATCTCAGAAAAGTTTTCCTGGTTTCTAGTTAATCTAATGTGGATCTTTTATGGGAAAATTATATGCCACAGTAGATATAATAATTATGATGTTTTTGACTACAAGTAACAAATATACCAACTAAGAGTAGTTTTTAAAGTAAAGTCAATTAATTTTCTCCTATACCAAGAAGTCTGGAGACAAGCAGTTCTTGGTTGGTACAATGGCTCCTAGATCCTTTGCGTACTGCTTCTATCGCCCCTCACAATCCCAAGATGGTTGCAGCAGTTCCAAGATACAAATCTTCATACACCAGCATTCCAAAAAGAAGGGAAAGAGGTTAGGGTAAAAATATATTTCTACATTTTAAGGTGAAAAATTATTTTCCAGAATTTTCTCCACCTCCTTCCTGTGACATTTCATTGTTCTAGAACTGGGTCATGTGACAATTTCTAAACCAGCATTTCTCAACCTCAGTCTTGTTGACACTGTGGGTCACATAATTCTCTGCTGTGGAGCCTGTCTTGGGCATTGCAGGTTGCTTAGCAGCATCCCTGAATGCTATCCACTAGATACCAGTAACATATTACCAGTTACAAAAACCCAGAAGTGTCTATAGAAATTATTAATGACCTGTGTGTGCATGCAAAGCATGTGCGTGCACGTATGAGCACCGTGGCCCTAGACCAATGACTTGCAAAGAGGGATGGGACAGTCAATGCTGGCCTGGAGGAATCCTGGGTCATCCCCCAAGGCTGCTGCCTGGAAAGGGTTCTGTTTAAAGCAGGAAGTGTGATGTTGTGTATTTGGCAATCATTTCCCATGTTGCTTTTTTGTTGTTCAGACAAATGCTATTGTTGGAAGTTTAGGGGGAGAAATGAGGAGACTTTCTATCTTTTCACATCCAAGCATGCACAAGACAGGATTCAGGAAGATTCCTGATCAGAAAGAATAATGATATCTAATCTGCAGCTTTGGTGGCTACAGGGAAACAATTGGGAGTCAAAGTAACCAATCCTTATTTTATTTAGAAAAGCTACAACAACCTGCCTTTCTTTGGAGACATTCCTTTTTTTTTTCTTGCCCCACGCCCTTTTGAAAAGAGATAAATTTATATATATCCAAAAATATTTGATAAACAAGAACTTCAAGTGGAAATATCCTGTATTTGTTTCTCAATTACGTGCCTTGGACATTCAAAACTACATGCTATTTAAAATACAATTGGCAATTTTATTCCTAATGTGAGAACAGTTATCTCATTATAAATATGATTATTGGAGGGTGCATGTTTTAAGAACAGACAACAGTGTTGAGCATTTGTGTTCTGGAAGTTCAGACAACCTGCAGGACATAGACTAATGCTATGAAGTAGGTATCTGGACTGCACATTACAGAGGAGGAGACCCGGAAGTTCAGTGGCTCGCCCAAGTTGCACAGCCAGTAAAAGAAGGGGCTACACTTTGGACTCTGAGAGCTTCTATCACACATTTTATTGTTTTAAAACCACTTCAAAAGTGAAGATGATGATTCTATCAGGTCAATGTTAAAAAATTAATTTATTATATATATATACTCTCTCTCTCTCTCTGTTTCTCTCTCTCTCTCTTTGTCAAACACACACACCACAAACAAAAACCGCCCAAACTTTTCAAATTGCTTTTCTGAAACCCATTGGATCCTCGGTTGATGTGGCTCAGTATATGTACTGAGTGCCAGCCTGTGAACTGAAAGGCCGCCTCTTTGATTCCCAGTCAGGGCACATGCCTGAGTTGCAGTCCAGGTTCCTAGTTGGATGCATACAAGAGGCAACTTATCACATGCTTCTCTCCCTCTTTTTCTCTCTCCCATCCTTTCTCTATAAATAAATAAATAAATAAATAAATAAATAAATAAATAAATAAAATGTTTAAAAAAGAAAGCCATTGGTGAATTTTGTCAAGTTGGTTGCCCAAGGTCATTTCAATTTTTATCTATTTTTAAAATTTCAATCAGTTTTATATGGAAACTAGGATTTGAAACTTTCGGCTAGTAAACATTGCTTGGATTTAAAGGGTTATAAGCTATGACTTCTCTGGTTTTAAAGAACAGCTCTTCGGATCATGGTTTCCATCACAGTCTTGTTCCACATTTTTGTAAACATGTCCAATAAGAAAATATTTAAATAGCAAAAACAATATGAAGGATTGTTCTAAATGTGGAAACACTGGGATGAATGTTATGTTTTAAAGGCTCTCACTTATAAAAACAGTAATTAAAAAGTTTATACTGTGTGTCTTAGGTAAGAGAGATACTCCTTTATTGCTTTCTAAAAATTTGTTTTTGTTATCCTTAAGCAGTAAGAATGAAATAATATTGAGAATTCTCAATGGAACACAAATTTCACTATTAAAGGGAAAACCTAGAATCAATATGAAATTACTTACATTAAGGGCTACAGATTTGAATCAAGGCTAAAAATTAATTACAATAAAATAAAATTCTGTTAGTTAATCCTCCAAAATCCTGGAGGCAGAAAACTTCAGGAATTGATTAATTTGTTCTCAGATATTTATAATGATTCAGCAAAACAAAGTTATAAATACTTCATCCCTGAGTAACATTAAATTGGAAGCAGATTTAAACGTATTCCCCAAGGCCAGGGCCTCAGGAGTCAGCCATGTCAGGGCATGCTTCAGTGGAAAAGTTTATCCTGAATTGATTGGAGCAGAGAAAACAAAATCTGATACATATATTTTTAAAATCCTACTCCTCATCATGTGCTCAATGCACTTCATCCCTCACTGCAATTAAAATAAAATCAGATTAAAATATTTAATTTGAAAACAAGATTAATCAGATTCTGCAGAACTAAAACAAGAGTAACCTCAAGGTGAGTGTGTATGTACATACAGTTCATTCTTACTTTTTGTGTTAGTTCTGTTCTATAAAGTTGCAGCAAACACTGAATCAGTGAAAAACGAACCACCACCCCCAGGGGAAACACAGGGTTAGGTTTCTGGGGGCCTTTGGTCATAGTATTTGGTTACTTGATCAATATAACCTTGTTTAAAGACATTTGTTTCATATATATTGTTGATTTATTAAATTGAACTCACAGCCAATAGTGCTATAAGTCATGCCTGCAAGAAGCTTACCTAACATACTTTCTCCATAGGCACTTCACAGCAACTTGTGCGTAGGAACATCAGCTAGTGCTTTAGCACTATGCTGGGGGCCATTGTAAACAGCAAAATCACCAGCGATAATCTCGAAAATGTGAAACATGTGGTTCTAAATAGACTGAGTAAAGGACACGTGTTCAGAGTGTAAGAGCCAAATAAGAAGGCAGCATCACCTTCCTTGATCTCAGCAGGGCCTGTGCTTGGTGATCCCAGCTTTCACTGCTCTGCAGTGATGGACCCTCAAAGGGCTGTGAGGAGGAGGGTGTGGTCACAAATGCACTTCAGCCAGAGGGTGAAGTTACACATACACACAGGTGAGTGAGTAATGAGGGCTAGCTCTGTGTGTGCGTGTGTGTGTAGATGCATATGTACATACACAGATCTTGTTTGATGGTGAAATATATGTTCTCTGTTTAATACAGATGAATAAAGGGAAGCCATCTTTCCACCTGGCCTCATGTAAAACTCTGAGTTGGGAGCAGGTAGACTCTAGCATAAGGACGGTTATAAGTAAGGGTATAAAAGGTCAAGAAGCAGAGAAGCCTGGAAGGACCAACTGCCTGAAACACAGGATCCTTGGAGAATGGCAAAGAGAAACTACTATGTTGTCCATTTTTAAGGCACATTGGAGGCTTTCAATCAGAGAGCTACTTGTTAGATGTGTGTACTCGGGCAAAGCATGTAGCTACTGAGTGCCTCAGTTTTCTCAGCTAAAAGATAGGACTAATTTTGGAACACACCTTTCTGAGGTGTTGTGAGGATTAAATAAAATAATATGTGTAGTGATTCAAAAGCACAAAACTTTTTTGGGACAAGCAAATGTGTGCTAATTCTTGATGCGTTGTAGTATGTGAAACAGACAACCCAAGAATAACGTATTATTGCCAAAAAAGGTGAGGGCTGATCAAGGTCCCAGAGCCAACCAAGGGGAAAGAGGAACAAGTCCAACAGCCCCAGGCTCAAATCCAGAAAGCAGGACAGCCAACTTTTCTACAATTAGGCAAGGGCATGGAAAAAGAAAGAGAAGGGGACTCTTCTAGATTGTGACGTGGAAGGATACACAATCAGGTGCTACACGTGGAGGAACCAACTGTAAAAATACATTCTTGATACAACTAGGAACATTTGAATACCAGCTGGCTAGTGAATGGTGTTAAATAATTATTGTTAATTTATGATGAGCGATAATGGCATTGCAGCTTTATGGGGAAATGTCCTTATCCTTTAGAGACACCTACAGATGTGTTGAAGAGTGAGTGACATGTTGCCAAGGATTTACTTTAAAATATTACAGGAAGAAAAAGACAAAAGGGGAGGACTGTGAAAAATGGAAAATTATTTCTTTTGCTAAAATTAGTAGTAAATTCTTCTAAAATGATTGCTGTCTAAAGTACTTTTGGAGCTAAGAAGGGAGCTCAGCTCAATTATTCTACCTAGTTGTTATTACTTAGAGTGAACATTTAAGAGAGAGAGAACCTTATCAGTAAGAAACTGCTACTAATTTAGCAGAGGTCTGAAACCTTTGGGGTCCCTGAGATTTTTCATTTGTAAGTCCAAAACTCTTTTTAACAATGCTGAGGACCTGCTAATGCTAAGAAAGAAGGAGTGCTCTAGGATGAGGGGTGCTGTGCAAATGGAGGTCTGACTGAAAGGGGTTCTGTAGGACAATGCACAGTTCTCCACACACGAGTTAAAAGCATAGCTTATGGAATACTGCATGTGGGAGGTGCCTGGCTTGCCTTGCAGGTTCCCATTGGCATAGGGGAAGCCTGCAGACAGAACTTCAGAACTCTTGCAAAGATGTGACATCCTTTCAAGGTTTAGAAGGCCTACCTCAAAGGTATCAGATGCTGCACATTTTCTCTCTTGTTTTTCTGTATACCTAAAAAATATTGTTCTTAAAGATACTCAGGTATGGCAGAGTAATAGTAATCATTCCACCCACCCATATTTGTGACTTGATGAAGTTCTTTCTTGCAAACGTTTCTGTGGTTTGGTTTTAGCCTATACAGTAGACCTAGTGGGCATCATTATCCTCAGTTTACAAAGCAGGAAACTAAGGTCTAAAACATCAAGTGTCTTGACCAAAGTCACCCAGTTAATGAGTGGCCAAGCCAGGACTTAAAATTTAGTCTCTAGTCAATAAATCATTACAAAATTTGTCAGTTCATTAAAATGCTCATTGATTCCATATGATTCTGTTGTAAGTGAGGCTGAGGTTCAAGATGAGTAAGACAGTCCTTGCCCTCACATACGTTACCCTAATGGTTCTGCACACATTTAAGCACACAGCAGAGTGTTACAGACGTACAGAGCCCTGTGTTCTTCCGTGACTGGATATCGGTTCTTTGCCTTCACAAATGGTTGCTGGGTTCTGCCCAATGGGTCTGATATTGCATGTTAATGCTGAATACCACTGGGGTGATAAGAAATAATGGCCTACTGAACCATTCATAATAACCCATTCTTTGTATTACATCTTTTAAATAAGGTGTTTCAGGCCTACTGTCTTGCTACTTTCTAACCAACATTTTGTACAACTGCACATGGGGTTCAAAAGTGCAAACTCTGGCCAGTGTGTCTCAGTCGGTTGGAGTGTTTCCCCATAACTGAAGGGTTATGACTTTGATTCCTGGTCAGGGCACACACCTAGGTTTCAGGTTCAATCCCTGGTCTGGATGTGCATGGGAGGCCACCAAATCAATGCTTCTTTCTCACATTGATGTTTTTCTCTTTCTCTTTCTATAAAAGCAATGAAAAAATGTCCCTGGGTGAGGATAAAAAAAAGTGCAAATCTACATGTTGCCTCTGATACTCTCTAAGTGGCAACATGGTAGCAACAGGCCAAACCCAGCCCTCAGGGGAAATCCTGCTCACTGACACAGTATTGGAGTCCCCCTGCCCCCTTAGTGGTTCTTTACTGTGTTTTAACTTTGAATTAGTCACCAATATTTATGAACAGGAAGAAGAGTACATAGGGATCTGGATCTTGGATTCTCTTGAACTGTGGGAAGATTTGGCAATGTTAGCCCTGTATTCTCCCTTGTTAACAACTGGTTGGAATATTGACTGGCCTTTTCAGTGACTCAGGTGCACTCTTATTTGCCATAGTCCCCACCATTTTTTATTTTCCCTGGGCCACTGTAATGATTTACATCACTGACTGGTCTTGGCATTCATATACATAAACTTGGGCCTAAAGGATCAACCCACTTTTTCTGCCCCCATCCTCTTCTGAACTTCATGCTCTAGCAATGAGATGATTGAAGTTTCCCAGAACACAGCTTGCCATTGCTTCCTGGAGATGCCTTTTACCCTGTCCTGCAAAGCCATATTAATCCCCCAGGTCCTAGTTCTGAAATCATTTCTTCCAGGAGACTCTTCCTGTTGCTTGAGGTTGGTTAAGAATGTCTTTACATTCCTCTAGTTTGTGCTCCCTCCAGCCTATAATGTTGAGATGATCAACCCATCCAGCTGTCCCTTTGTATGCCATAACCTAGCACAGTGCCTGGCACACTTAGGGATGGGCATTATAGAAGTCATTCAAAGACCCTGAGCTGAAATACCTCCAACGGAGAAGACCTTGGAGTACCACTGGGGAACTTTCTTGGTGTCTAAACCCCCTTCTATAGTCTGCCTCTCATTTCCTCTGTGTCTATTACAAGAGCCCTGGCGATGAAGGTGAATACAATAAGTCTGGTTTTATTGGGTACTTTGGGCTTTACATAGGAGATGGCTTTTAATGTTGAATCTTTCTGGTTTTTTATTTTTGCATACCTGGTTGATGTTGAGGTGGGAATATAAGTGAGTCACTGCCTCACCTCTTAGCCCTACTGCACTGCAAGACTGAGGAGACCGCTTCCCAGGACAGGTGCTCCTGGCAATTTGGGGAGGGAACCAATTCAGAGACGCCAGCCACAGGTTAGGATGGGTTAGTAACTGTAAATGCTCATCACAGTTATTTAGATATGAAGTAATTAATTCTACATTAGTAATTAGAGGTACTTAGTGTGAAATCAAACACTAAGAATTGCTTAAGGCCATTCTTTGAATAGAGGCAGGGAATGTGGCAGCCTAATTTAAAGATTACTCGCCTGCAGGCCAACTCTAGGAAGTTCACCTAGGACAGGATTGGTTGAGGACATTGTTTTTCACCTTGTAGCAAGTCCTTCCAGTGCTCTCAGGGAGAAACTGATAAATTTCTGTGGACCAGGAGTAGTGTTTTCCCAGGAAATGTGAGTAATGTAGCTGATCATAGTTCCCTTCTTGTGTGATTGCTGGAAGTTCAAGGCCAAATTTGTGACTGGCCTGCTTTAGTCTTTATGGTACTGATTTTTGGAATAAGCCTCATTCTTTGCTTCCTACTCTTATTTTTCTTTATTTTGGCCTACCTACTTAAGAAAAACAACACAACTTTCCCGCCCTGCCCTTTTACAAAAGTAATATAAATTAGTGTTTAGAAAATGTTAGAGAACCAGAAAATATTAGAAACATAGAGAAAGAAACATGGAATTAGTAAAAATCACTCATATTCTTACCTGTTAGGGTGGTCAGTGATGTGGGCTGTGAAAGAATTCAAAAAGAGAAGGATGTGCAGAGAGTAAAGGTTTTATTCACTTTCCAAGAGATGAGAGGGACAGTGTGTGAAGAGATACACCGGCATTGAGAGGTCAGGGCTTTGAGTTTTTATTGGATTATTATTGGACTATAATTGGATTATAATGGGGGCACTGCTGTTGTGTGGCCCTTGGGCTGTCAGGGGCATTGTAACACAGGAGGTTTAGATTGGTTTTGCATAAGCTGCAGTTTACTTCAATGTTATCTTTTGCCTGCAGCTGTGGGGGGTAGTTAGTCACATTCTGTTCTTGCTTTTCAGTAATTTCCAGTACTGGGGACACAAGCTCTGAAGAGTAAAATGGCAATCAGGTTTAACAAGGTCATCAGCATGCTCAGAAAATGGCGCCATGATAGCAAATGGCACCATCCTTATCCTTTCAATACCTGGAGAGAAACATTTATATTTTGATGTATTATATTCCTCTTCCCTGCCCCCTGTGGTATACACATATATTATATAAAACAATGATTTAACATAATTGACAGGTTGTTGTGACTTACTTTAAGTGAAATGATGTACCATATTTTGCCATGTATAATGCACTTTTTTTGCCCACATTTTAGAGTGAAAAATAAGGATGTGCATTATATATATAGGTAGTACTAATTCCCTAGCTATGTAAATGTTTTTAATTCTTTTACTTATGCTTATGCATTAAAAGTCATTATATCTGACAAATGTACGATTGTTGAATTTTAGGTTGCTTCTAAATTTTCTCTTTCACAAAAAGACACATTTTGTTAAACAGTCTTGTAGCCAAATCTTTATGCATGTATGTACGAATCTTTTTTTTTTTCAGTTAAAATCCTTAGAAGTTCTCATTGGTCTCTAAATTATCTTGCTTTTTTTAATGTATTCTGCTGAGCACTCTGACTTTCTGAAACAACCTGAGATACCATTGAAGAGAGAAAGTCAGATGTGCCTAATCTCTTGTACTCCACTTAGCACAACCTTCCTTGAGTCAACCAGGATTAAAAGGGCACTACCTTATGTTTTATTTTCTCCGATGACTCAAGATACAAAGAATAACAGATGTTGTCTGCCCTCAGGAGGTTTAAATTATATCAAGGACAACAAATGAGCTATAAAAATGTTCACAAATTTACCAAATACAAGCCTGGAGAAAGATGCCTATCAACAACAACTTAAGGAAGTATCTGAAAGGTACCAAAGGCAACGAAGCAAGAAGGCCAGCAGGGACCATCAGCAAATATTTACTGTGTCCAGTGCTGTGTACCAACACTGGGGATACAATGGGATTAAAACACAGAGTTGCCCTCAAGGAGCTCCAGGGTGAATGGTTGAAGGGGGAAAGTCCCAGAGTACTTAAATCATTGCAAAAACAACTTGTACTTGGAGACACCCACAAAACCTTCTGGAAGTTTGGCAGTCAAGCTCTTAAAGGGGAAGGGCTAAAATAGGCTGCTAAGAGTTTACACTAAAGTATGCAGAGAATACCAAAAAAAGAGGGAAGGGTGTCTCAGTAACAAAACAACCTTTTTTCTGGGAGCAGTGGATTCAAACTTTTTAACTTTGAACCGTGTTTAAACTCATTATGAATATTGATTTAGTATAGGCACATTTTTGTATATAAGTGAAATAAAAGTTCCATGTATCAATGTTTTCTTTAATACATGCAAAATATGCTTTTGATAGGGGACTCAAGTGTTAGAAAAATTTTAGTTTCAGGTAATAAGCTTAGTAGTCAAGGTATGTAAAAAGTTATTGTTTCAGGAACTGAAGGTATGACCCGCCCTGACTCCAGGAGATGATAAGCAGTTCCACCTTTGTGCGCAGGCATCAAGGTGGTATGTGAGGCATTGTGCTCCAGGGTAAGGCGTCCCTTGCCCAGGACACACACAGATAAAGACCAGTGGCCAAGGCGCAGATGAAAGAATGCTGCAGCTTTTTATCTGATTAACTTTTTCCCTGAATTCCAAACCACTTACCTACACTTTTCTTCTCCTTATGAAAAGGAGCCGTTCTAAATGGAATTTAAGACAGTCTGTCAGGGTACAAACTTGCTGTATGCTTAGATCGCTGACCATCTGAATAAAGCATCCATAAATATTCAATCCCTGTCTCTGCTTATTGAGTCTGGTAGGGACAGGCAGCACGAATGCTGAAAAGCTAGTTTCACTTTTACTTTCTAGTTTAATTCAGTAAAAAGGTGTAGGGTTGCAATCCACTGAATTGTTGTTGTGACTACTTGAGTCCTTATGTGCACATTGACCTTTACAGGTCTAAACCAAAGGCAGATTTAGCGTTAGACAAAGCAAAAATTGAACAGGCAATGGCTCAAGCTCAAAGGCTCTGAAACAGATCCACAGGGTCAGAAAAAGGCTCTTGAAAATTCCCTCTTAGTGTGAAAATGAAAGCCTAAATAAGCTTTGATTGTCTTGGAAAGGAGAATAAAGAACACCTTTTAGTTCTTTTGAGAGGTTTACCAAAAGCCATCCACCCTTTGTCTTGCAAAGCTGGTTCTTAGGGACAACTGACCAGTGTTGTGCAAATAGTTCTAACCTTTTGTAGAGATTTGGGCCTTCAGGATGGCTATTACCAATGCTGGGACTGGACAACTGAGGCCCCACAGGAGTTATTTCGAGAAGATTCTACTAATGATTAAATTTAATCCAAAGGGCTGAGAACTCCCAGAGGTGGGTTGATTTGGCCCAGTGTGCAGCTGGAGAACTGACCCAGCCATCTAGGCACAGTAGGTGTGTTTTGTTGAAACATGGCCGCCTGTGAGATTATAAACAGAAAAACATCTGCCCAGTTAAAGTCCCAAATGAGACTTCGGTGGTTTCAGCAGGTGCTCAGTCAGGACAATCCAGCTCAATCATCAATGCACCCTCCACAAACTGTGGTTCGGGAGCAGGCTTTCAATAGCGCCCCCATGTGCCCAAGAGGAGCAATGCCAGTAGTAAACAGATCGGGGTGGTTTCTCAGGCTCTTGGAAGAGGAGAAACTCCTAGAGTCAGTAAGATTCTGGGGTTCTTGGTCTTGTGTATGTGTGGATATGTCCCAGAAGAATAATACAGAACATGCTCCTATTAAAGCAGAGATTAATTTTTTAAAAAATGTGACCAGATTTGAACCTTGAGTTTGTAGAACTTTTTGCACCATGTGGAATAGTTGTATTAGCCTAGGCCCATCCAACTGAGCCCGTATTTTTAAGCACTTTACCAGTGGTTCTCCAAGTGTGGTCCTCTGACCAAGAGCATGGGCATCACCAGGAAGCTGCCCCTCACTGAATCATAAACTGTGAGGGCAGGGGCCTGGTCATCTGTGTTTTCACAAGCACTCTGGGAGATACGACCCATCCACAACTATTGCTTGCCAATACTGCTTCACAACTCTCTCCCCTCTTAACCTTTCTCTTATTTAACCACTCTACCCTGTGCCTTGACTGGCTTCTGAAATTAAAACAAAAGTTGAGATAAGTAAATTCACATAAGTTGGGAAAAGAGCACTGAAGGCTGCATAAGGCTTGGGGCTTAGTTGGGTATTGAAAGGATGTAAAATTTGACCAGGTAGAGAGCAAACAGGAGCATAAATTAGGCTGCAGAGGAGAGTGGTACTAGCAGAGGGAGGAAGGGACAAGGCATGGTATAGGACAGGCAGCCAGCCGACAGCAGCTGCTGGGCAAGGTGGACTTCTTCCTATAGATGGGTGATAGGCTGCAGAGGGATTTTGGGTCGGACTGAACTGGGCCTGAATTTTAGGATTAGATGCTAGCACTTGATTTAGTGGATAACCAGGAGGTGTGAGAGGTTTTGAGCAAAGGAGTACTAACTGCATTTTTTTTTTTTTTTTGAGAAAAAGCTATAACACCAATTTGGTAGGTTTCTGTGTCAGCCCCTGTGCTACCTACAGTCTCACATGCTCATTTCATCCTTATAAGAACCCATGAGGTATGGGTGGAAGTCTCACGTTATAGGAGAAGATATTGAAGCTTGGAGAAGCTTACTCAGCTTTTTATTTTTATTTTTTAATGTTTAACGATCTTTACTTCAAATGTGAAAACCACTTGTTGTGCTTGGGACTTGTTCTTTTAAAAACAAGAGTGAAAAAAATGAAACAAAATGATGTTTTCACTTTTTCTTCAAAAACTTTCAAGGAAAGGATATGTCATAGGGCCATGAAAGACCCTTCAGTCATACCTCCTTTCTCCTGCTACTAGGAGTCTTACACCTCTTCCATACTCTGAATTCACATTCCTGAAGGAAGATTTACAATTTGGCTTTGCATATGTAACCATTTAAAAATAAAGCACCAGCTTGCTTCTTATAATGCCAAACAAGTCAAATCAGGAAACTATTTCAATGTGCATTTCTGGTGATAGATCTGCACTCAAACTTAGACAGTCCCATTTCGGCAGAACACATGCTTTAAGACACGAGCACAGTGTTTCTCAAACTTCTGGTCTGACCTGTGGAGTCAGAATGTAAATTACTTCCTGACCTAGGACAGACATACAAATGTGTTAGGAAACAATATTTAACTATGCCATGTACTCTAATTTTTTTGTCTATTCTGCTTTCTTTTATGCTCTGCTATTTTATTCTCTGAAAGTTTTTAGTTAATGGCTCACCACATTGACTTCACATCCCACCAATGATTGGGTTACAACCCATAGTTTGAAAAACACTGCATGAGAAATATATTACTTTGCAAACAAAAAGCCAACTGATCCTACATTTGTTGGATAAATTATGGGGCATCTACAAGACTGAAGAAGAGTGTAATGTAATAAGTGAGGGTGGGGGAAGGACTGTTATAAAACACTGTACAGCAGGTCCTCAAATAACATTATTTTATTCAAGGTAGTTTATCATAATATCATTTGAAATAGCAAGAATATGAGAAAGGCAGAAGGAATTTAAATACCTAACTGTCGGGAGCAGGTGAGAAGTATAATGGGCAGGCATTTAGAAGAAAGAGAGAGAAAGAAGGAAAGAGAGAGGAGAGATCTGTGAATGTTCTAATCAACCTTGAAAGACTTCCAAGGAGAAGAGGAAAACATAGTTCTAAGCCTTCAGAATAAATAGAATTTAGAGAGTAAAAAATCAGGGAAGGATATATTTACAAAATTCTCCAACAATCCCTAGGCTCTGAGAGATTAGTCAGAACTGCTAAATCTTAGTGTTATCAGCATAAAGTGGGGGTAGTAACTGCCCTGACTGGAGGAGGTTATGTGAAGCTAGAAGGAAAAATACATGTATTACACTTTGCACTTAGTTGCTGTTCACCAGAGATATAACAAGACCCACAGAAATAATTTAACATTATTAGTAGCCACATTTAAAAAGTAAAAACAGGTGAAATTAATTTTAATATATTTTATCTAACCCAATACATCTAAATAATATCATTTCAATATATAATCCATATAAAATTACTAATAGGATTTTTACATTATTCTTCATATTATATATTTAAAATCTAGTGGATATAGCTATACTTAGAGCACATCTCAAAAAATTTACTTAAAATTTTTAATTTTTCAATTACAGTTGTCATATAATTATTATATGTTTCAGGTATACAACGTAAGGATTAGACATTGATATAATTTACAGAGTGATCACTTTAATATAACACATCTTAATTTCAATTATTTTAGGGATTGAATCGCCACAAGTAGCTTGTGGCTGTTCTAGTGAACAGAATGGGCCTGCACATAAGAACTGTTTTGTAAGTATTATTATTGTTATAATTATCATCATTATTGTTATTCAGTATTGAGTAAGGGCATCTAGGTATTTTTTGCAGAAGTGGGGCTGTGTAGAGTGGTGCACAGCAACCTTCAGTTTTCCTGCCTGTGGAGGGCCTTGCTGCTGGGATGTCCGTGCCCCAGAGGCCTCGGTCTGGCTAAGCCAGAAGATCCTAGAGTGTGGACAATGGGACCCTTGGTGAAATGCACAGGCTATGGGAGTATCAGTGTTTACAATAAGGTCATGTTTATACTTTGTTTCTGGTATGAATTAATATTTTACTTATGATATTTAATAAAAACCAGACATCCCCTCCTTAGTGTTTAAACAAAAACTGTGCTATTCATCTTATTAACTCTGCTGAGATCATCTTCTGCTATGGGGTTCAGAGGATGGGGGTTGGTAGGCAGCCTTACAGGGTCATGTGCATACAAGGTCATGGTACTCAAGGTGTTGGCTTCTTGTTTAGGTGGGTCTCTTGTGAGTCACAGCTGAAGGTGAGATAACAGAGTGGGGCTGGGTAGAGAAAGCAAGAATGCTTAAGACAGCCAATGCCTATGCACAGCTTGGGGTGAGGGCCTGGCAGGTGCTCCGCACTTCCAATGGGATCTCATCTATCGCTTCCAGCTCCACTGAGGTGTCCACTTTTACAGAGCTGAAAACCACAGCCCAAAGAAGGTAGACAAGTTGCCCAGCTCTGTAATGGTTAAGACTGGCCTCTCCGCCAGGTGTGTGCCTTAGAGTCAGTGCTCTAGACCACGGTCCTCTCCTGCTCTTCTTCACCAGAGCCATGTTCTTCTGAGCCTGTTTTTTTTCTGACTTGGAAGATGACTACTAAGTCTGGCTATTAAGTCTGGTCAAACTCTTTTCTCCTTCATGAAGGAAGAGTACTTTCGCAGGTGACATGAATAGGTCTGAGTGTGCTGGTGGATCCAGGTTTCCCAGCTCTCAGCAATGAGTGGGAGGAAGTGGGGTTCCAGCCCCTCCTTATTCTGCTGAAGGCCAGCATTTTCTCTATTAGGAGGAGGATGACTGTGAGGGCCATTCTCTTCCATTCTCAGAGGTGGATGTCATGTCATCCATGATGCTCCAGCCATACTCTCCTCTCTTTGAGTTCTTGAATTTGCCAAGCTCCTCCCTGTCTTGGGACCTTGGAGCTAGCTGTCTTTGGTCGGGTGCCAGCTGAGAACATCTCATCCTCAAAGTCCCCATTCCTGACACAAGTGGCTCTCTGCCATTGTACTCAGCTGAGCCCTGGCCAATTGCCATATACCCATTTGTGGGTTTGCTTGCCAACTGACTCCCTCCCCAGAATAGAAGCTTTATAATGGCTGAGAAAATATCTGTTTGGCTTACTTGTGCCTCCATGCTTAGCACAGTGCCTGAGCACAGACAGACTCTCAGTAAATATTTCTTGCACAAATGAAAAAATTAAGGTAGAGATCCTTCAAGATTCATGCCCACTGGGTGAATCTGGGTAAATTCCTTCCCTCTCTGTGTCTCAGTGGTTTCATCTGTGAAATGGCCTGGAGATGACCTCTAAAGTTCCTTTCAGCTCTGAATTCCACAGCTCTCTGATCTGACATTGGAAACTGTGGGGCCCCACCCCATTCAGTTATTTTGCCTTTATCGCAGGAATACTTCTTTAGAAAAGGGGGTGGGGATGTTCTAGTAGAATGTTAATTCCTCTTTGAGCATTTAGGCAATTTTCCAATTCTTGTAATTGTGTTAGAAAACAGCAAAGTTAGCTGAGTTATTGATTCTAGAGTTTCGAGTATCTGCTGGCAAGACCAGACCCACAAACTGGCAGCTTGGTATTCTTTTTTCCTTTCCTTTCCTTTCCTTTCCTTTCCTTTCCTTTCCTTTCCTTTCCTTTCCTTTCCTTTCCTTTCCTTTCCTTTCCTTTCCTTTCCTTTCCTTTCCTTTCCTTTCCTTTCCTTTCCTTTCCTTTCCTTTCCTTTCCTTCCTTTCCTTTCTTTCCTTTCTGTAATGTCTTGAGATTGCAAGGCCAGTCCGTGAATCAACAATTCTTTCACTCTATAATAAAGTTGTATTTTTAAGTTTGGCTTTTGACTTGAATTCCAGCCAGGCATGAGACAAGAGCAGTGAAGGTGTCATCCCAGCCGAGCGCACATTCAGAGTCATCCAGCCTCCACCGGGGAAAGGAGACAAAAATTAATAATGAGAACAAACAGGTCTTTGGGACCAGGCTTCCCTCCTCCCTTCTTTGTAAAATGGGGTCCTTCTAATAGAGGAAATGGGAAGAATACCAAAAAAAACCAACTGAAGGAGGTGCTAGTCCAATTGGATCTTTTGGTCTGTATAGACCCAAGTAAAGTGAAGAATGAACTATGAATGTAATAAGATCATACTATTCAATATTTGTTCTTCCTTTTGTACAACATTTATTGATCACCTATTCTGTGCTATACTTTGAGATGGGCATGGGGATAAAATAATGAGTAAACCAATAAAATTCCTATTCTAATACAATAGTACTTACTATTCATGATAATAATTATTCTCATTCATACTTACAATGTGCTTGGCACAAAATAAGTGCTTTTAATAAACTTTCTCATATAGTCCTCACATTATCTTTATGAAGTAGGCACTATCATGAGACCAATTTTGTAAGAGGGGAACTGAGCCACAAGGGAATGAATGAGTTGTTCAGGATCATAGGACTGGACAGTGCAGCAGCGGGGCTGGCTCCAGAGGCTGAGCTCTTGAGCAATGGAGTTTAGAATCTAATGGAGCAAGCTGGGCACTGAATAGGTGTCTCTAAAGTGATTCCAAGCCAAACAAATATTATGGGGCATTAAGAAGAGCTAAAAAATAAATAGGTAGAGCAACAAAATTGGACATTTATCTCTCTCTCAAATCAATCAATAAATTTTAAAAAGAGCTAAAAATATCTCAGATGAGGGAGAAGTGGAGGAACAGGACTGGAGAAGAATGAATAGGAAGTGAGTCCAGCAGGGTGACCAGGAGGCCAGATCATGAAGGGTCTGGGAGGCCAGGCTAAGAGCTTGGTGTCCTGGCGGTACTGGGGAGGCCCTGAAGTAGCAGTGTCAGATTCACTCGTTGGAAAGGTCATCTCTAATTGCTCTAAGCACATAATGGACTGGAGCAGCAATTTTCAACCTTTTCATCTCATGGCACACATAATCTAATTACTAAAATTCTGTGGCACACCAACAAGGAAATTTTTTTTGCCTGTCTGACAAAAAAGATAGGTATAATTTCGATTCATTTACATCAGATAACTATTGTGTTGGCTGCTATCATTTTTTTTTATTTAACAATATAAAGGAAAAAAGGTCAGTGTCCCTGACTAAATAGTCAGGTATTGCGTGCTTTAAAATTCTTGTGGCAAATTGGTTGAAAATCGTTGGACAGGAGGGTTGGAAGCCAAGACGAATTAGGTCCAGGGAAGAGGTGATGGTGTCTGACTTGAGGCTGGGGCCAATGGTGAAAAGAGTAGTGTGTCGGTTTGGGAGCATTTAGGATGTAGAAATTACAAGTTGGGTGATAATTTAAATCTCCATTCTTTAAATGAGGCTAGAGACTTAACAACTTTGGTTGCCTGTAATAACTGATAGCTCTCTACCTTGTGCTGTGCAGACAGCGTTACACATACAAACACTAGGGGACCCTCTGCCCTGTGAGGTCATCTTTTCTCAAAGGCCCAACCAAAGTTGGTGTAAAGAACATAGCTACATTCATGTTACAGGCTTTGCCATTGTTCTTTATTCTGCTTTTAAAGTCCCTTATATGAATGCGTATGCCAATTGATAGCCAAGATCTAGTGTTTTTCCTTTTAAATGGTGGTTGAAAATTATTTAAGTCACCATATATTACTTTCTCCTTGGATATTGAGAAGCTCAGGGTGAATTTTAATAATCATTATAAGTATACTAGCCTAGAGGCTTGAGCTATATGTTTTCCCCTTTTAAAATCCAACCTCTATCATTTTATACACATGTTTTTTTAAAGTCATTAGTGTCCTCCAACACTATTTGGAAGAAGTGGTAAGACAATAAATATAAATTGCTCATCTGAGAGTGAGGTCACAAGGTATAGCTTCTAAACCAACTCTTTCCTCACCTGTTGCAGGTTGTTAAATTGGACCCATGCTTTTGTGTTAGGGTATCAACTTCACAAGACTTGAGAAATATATATTTATATTTTTATAAATATGTATTTTTACAAATATATATATATATATATATATATATATATATATACACACACCACTTTAGAGGGTAATTTTTCTGCACTTATTTGAAAGTCAGAAGCAATTAGTTGATTGACTGTTAATGTATGCCACTTAGCAGGGTGTAAGATTTGGAAGGGGTGGGAAATAGGACAGTGAAGTTTTGGTGGTGACTCAGAGGCTAGGGACAGTTTGGAGGCTGGAGGTTTGCGTAGTAGCCCCAGGACAAACCTTAATGGGAGGCCATGGAAGGACTGACCAGATCAGTCTAAAAGAGAACAAACCTCAGTGGCAGGAGAAGTGAAAGCCAGAAGTCTGGTCTGAGGAAAGTAGGCTCAAGTATGCCATTCAGCCTTGTGTTACTGCCATTGTGTTGTAACAGGACAAACAAACCACACTTTTGACTGACTTGAATAACAAACTCGAAGTACCACAAT
This sequence comes from Tonatia bakeri, assembly GCA_004024845.1. Classification (NCBI taxonomy): domain Eukaryota; kingdom Metazoa; phylum Chordata; class Mammalia; order Chiroptera; family Phyllostomidae; genus Tonatia; species Tonatia bakeri. The sequence goes on from PVIA01000555.1 coordinate 339,343, forward strand.
TAGATATTTGCTCAAGTGGAATGATGTTTAAAAGGCTTAGGAAGAGATTCTCACTTTCCGTTGTCCAAATGTGTATTACATTTCCAATATTGGTGGTTCATTCATTGTATTAAGGCATTGCCATTTCAGGAAGTCTCTGCCTAAAAGTGAGTCCCACAACAAGGATGAACTCATAGACTCATGGATCTCTGAGTTGGTAGGGATCTTAGAGAAAATTGATGGCAACCCTCCTATGTGTGATAGCTGGGAGATCTTAACCTCAGGAAGTTAATCTAATCCAATCAAAGTTACTTGGATTAGAATGCAGGTAGGTGTCTGGCTTCTAGTAGTTGCTCTTTCCATATCATGTGATTAGAGGCCAGTTTACATCTAATTATTTTCTAAGGCAACAGCTAAATAAAAGGAAACTTCAGATCCAGTGCAAGCAGGTTTTGATATGAAGAGAGATAAGAGAGACCAATAGTAATTATGTGGAATTAGTTACGGAGACCTGAACTATTTTTCTGAGCATATGTTGTATCTGTGGAGAATCGTCCTTTACCCACCCTATATCATTCTAGTGCAGGGGTGTCAAACTCATTTTTACCAGGGATCACATCAGCCTCATGGTTGCCTTCAAAGGGCCAAAATAATTTTAGGACTGTATAAATGTAACTACTCCTTAACTGTTAGGGAATGAAATTACATTCAACCCTTTGAAGGCAACCTTGAGGCTGATGTGGCCCCCGGTGAAAATGAGTCTGACACCCCCGTTCTAGAGGGAGCATCAGTCACAGAACCTAAGTCACTTCACCCTCCTAGCCTGTGTGCATAGGAGAGGGCACTGACTAAGCCTGGTCACTCATAGTTCTTTGTGCCTATTTTAAGATATTGGTACAAGCAAGGGGTGGGTTCCATATCCAGTCAATGTCCCTTCATGAAATGGGATATATAAAATCTCATTACTTCTGTGAAGACTGTTTCACCTAGAACTGCAAGAGGCCAGCTTTATCATGGCATTTGAGAGAGCCTGCCTGAGTATGAGCCAACACATCAGAAAGCAGAACCCAAAGCAAGAACGAATAGCAAGAATGAGAAGAACACAGGGAGAGGAGAAGGAGGAAGAAGCAGATTGAGAGAGAAATTAAGAGATTGAGACAGAGAGTACTAGAGCAAGCAAGCATCTGGAAGAAATAGTTTGAGTAACTGGATCAAGCCACGCCTGAAGCCAGATGCACTCCAGGTCTTCAGTTTATGGTAGCCAGTAAGTGCATTGTATTTTTTTCTGTTTAAACTAGTTCAAGTTGAGGTTCTCCTACTTTTAACTATAAAGATCCTGTGTTTACAATAAACTTTTAGTATAAATTATGCCACTTAATTTTCTCAAGTATTCTGGGAGATAGGTATTCTGTGAAAGTATTCTGTGAAATAGGATCACCATTTTATGAATATGGAAATTGAGGCTCAGTGATGTTTAGTGATTGACATAAGTTATAGAGCTTTATGAAGCAGCCTGTGTTACTCTTTATAAGACCCTTTCTTTTTTATCTGAGGAAAATTTGTTATTCAAGGATTTAGGGTAAGAGGACCAGCTTTTCCTTTTGTGGCATGGTGAGGAGTAGCTGTCTTCCTTGCTGACTGTTCTTCCTTAACCTGGCATGTTCACACATCATTAGCTGCTAAGACAATGCTAAATAGCCAAGATATCTACATTTGGCCATATGAAGAGGATGATTTGAATTGCTGAGTCCGGCGTGGTCAGAGGCAGGCTCAGCTCCAGCCTCATGTGGGTGTATGCTGCTCCAGCTGCTTCCTCCAGCACCACAACCAGCCTGGGTGGGAAGCACAGCCCTGAGCCATTCTCCTCTGAGGTCAGCATGTGGTGAAGCCGGAAGCCTGTGGTCAGCATGTGGCAATGCAAATAATATGCTCCACCAGTGTGAGAAAGCCACAACACAGCACAGAGGAAACAGTTCACCAGAACTTTCTACCTCACTTCTCAGGGTGAAATGGCTGCTGCAGCTGGGATTTGAGCAATGCCCCTGAATTCACCAATGCATGTACCCTGGAGACACGTGTTAAAAGACAGGTGGGCTGGAGAGCTCCTATTAACACAAACTTAAAGGCCTGACTATCCCTTTTGGGTTTGTTTCCTCCAGCAATGGGGCTGAATGAGGACACACAGACACATCCTCTGGGGCTTCTTCTATCCATTCCCTCAGAGAACATGCTTAGTCCTGCACCTTCCTAATGAGACACCCAGCCATGAGGGGTGTGGCTAGCTTGTCCTTTGGACAAGTTCCCTGGATAGTTTGGTGTGCTTGCCTCTTTTTTCCACATCCCTGTGAGACATATGGTCCAGCAACACAGGAAGAAAAATCTGAGTTACCGTTCTCTGACTTGTGAGCACATTTTGCCTCTGATGTCTTTTTCCTGAATACGTTTCAGCTTTACTATTCTGATTCTTTCTCTCCCATCTGGTTTCTATCTAACCCAAGCAGCTGTTTTTTCCATTTAAAGTAACACGCTTACCTCTTTCTTCTTTACATGCCTTGTTTTCAGTTTTGAAATGCTATTCCATATGGACTGAAACAGATTTTTCCCCCCTTTCTTCTTCTTCAAAAAAAGAAGTATCTGTATTTTGATTTGGGTACATGCAAATCCTTTAAGCAGACCTATAGAACAATTGTGAGAGTGTCTTTGCTCCCCAAGCTGGGATGCCATCTACATATCCACAATCACTCTGTTCTGTGCACAGAAAGACTTTAAGCCATGACTAATATTAGCAAAGCACAGTATATATTACATAGTCAGTTGTATGTCATAAATATTTATAAAGTCCATAGGAACCTTCTTATGATGAAGAGATATGCCTAATAAAAGTTGGATGTTTTTGTAAAATAATAGGTCCAAATGACAAAATGTACCCCCCAACCCAGATTTTAAAAGTAGTTGAGAAAGCAAAGCCCTGGAATTTATTCTGCTTACAAGAGTGGGGTAGAGTACTTTGTCATCAGCAATGGAAGGATTTATTCCCATTTTAAGTAATGTATGCATTATCCAGCCACACCATAAGGAAGAGAATACAGGAGAAATTTGAAAAAGGTTGAATTCAATATTTAAGACAGTGTCTGACTAAAGGAGAGGCAGGAATCAGAACGAGAGCCAAATTCTGACTCCACTGTTTGTCAGCTTTGTGATTTTTGTGTCCCCAGATTTTCCTTCCTTCTCAGGGTCTTTGCACATGCTATTCCCTCCATGTGCAACACCCTTCCCCTGTTTGGCATGGTATTTCCTTCAGGTCTCTGCTTTGATGTGAACTTCCCCAGAGGGACCATGTGCCTTGTTTGTTTCCTTCACTGTGGGAGTACCAGCTCTTGTTATGTCTTCCCCCTGTTTCTGATATGTTTCACCTTATGTAAGTCTTCATAATGGCTGTGGTCCTCCTCTCCCATTTATTTACTTATTTTTAATTAATAGACTTTTTTTTTTGAGAAGCTTTAAGTTTACAGAAAAATTGAGTGGAAAGTACAGAAAGTTCCCACATGCCTTATACACCATTATTCCCACTCTATCCCATAGTCCCTTGTTATTAATGTCTTACATTAGTGGGGTATATTTATTACAATTGATGAATGAATGTTGATAAATTATTAACTCGAGTTCATAGTTGTCTGGGGACTCTGCTTGCAAAGCTCCCCACTGGCCACAGTGGATGAGAATAAGTCTACCAAGACATGATCTGCTTGGGGAGGAAAGGCTGACCAGTCTCTCAGAGGAGAAGGGCCTTGAGCCATTTCTCAATGGGCTTTAATTGGGTTTAGTCTGCATAGGAATACAGGGTGTATATGTAAAGCTCATCAAACATTGTCAGGCAGTAATGATCAAGGAATAGAAAACATTCAAAGAACTATGAGGGCTTATTCTGAGTCAGGGTCAGATAGATAGAGTGATACCAAAGGGCCATAAAACTTTGGGAAACAAACATATTTTATGCTTGGGCCCTTATCATTTAAATGGAGGGTATTCTTAGCAAAGCAGGTTTCACAGGATTTTATGCATTCTTTCTTAGGCCTGATTGCTCCCAGAAACAGCCCATTCCAGCACAGGGTTTCAGGCTTAAAATCAGGTGGGGGATGTGGGCAGCCAAGGGATTAGGAAACTTTACAGATAGGATAAAGACTCAGGCTATGACAAAGCTGAGGGGTGAAGGTCCATCACCCCTTTTCTATAGTCCCCTAAGTCCTTCCCTGATGGCCCCTCGGTGACCATGCCTGTATTAGGTTGACCCTCTCTTGAGGAATCTTACCTGTCATTGGCTAAGCAGTCATCTATCTGCCTGGGGCCAATCAGGGTGAAGTAAGGGGGCAAGAGGCTATACTCCTACTCTGAGGATAAGCTTTCTCTCCTTAGTGGTTTTTGGTCCCAAGGTGTTTTTACTCAGCCTTAGCCATGGGAAGTTAGAGCTTCTGAAACCAGGCAGGGCAGTTCCCAAAATATAATTACAGGAGGGTGCACTCTTAGTGTTGCACATCCTGTGGATTTTGTCAAATAGGTAATAGCATGTATCCACCACTACAGTATCATACAGAATAGTTTCACTGCCCTAAAAATATTCCATGTTTCATCTGTTCATCCCTCCACACCTTAACACTTGGCAATCACTATTTTTTTTTTTACTGTGTCTGTAGGTTTGTCTTTTTCAGAATGTCATATTCTGAATTATACGATATGTAGCCTTTTCACACTGGCTTCTTCCATTTAGCAATTCTTTCCCCACCTGATTTTTAACTACTGTGTCACAGAGTCCTTGATTTAAGAAGCGAATGTTTACGGAATGAATTAATGAATGAGCCTTAAGTTACCCTAATATGTAAAATAGGTCTACTTTATAGAGTTGGGAGAATTTATGCAGGTAACACATGGGAAGGGCTTGCCAAGAATATAGCCCCTGGCAAGCACAAAAGTGGTGGTTGCTATTTGTCATATTCTAGGGCCATAACCCAGTTTTGGTGATGCTGATGTGAGGGTGGGGAGCACTTAGGGACTGATGGTGTGTTTATGAAACTCAGGCTTTTGTCAAAGTTCTGGCAGGTAAAGTATAACTTCTCCATTAATTTCTCTATCTCAGAACAGCCACCCCCTAAAATTATGGGGCTCTTGAGAAGTCTTGGTGAACTGTTGATACTATGTTTCTGGTTGTTGTTTTCAGTGCAAAATATTTCCACTATTTGCAATTATTCTGAAAGATATTTCTTTCAGAATGATTCTGGGGCTCTGTCTTTGAAATGTTTTTATTTCTTTTCTTCCACAACCCCAGCTTTTCTTTTCACTGTGAAGTGTTTCCAGTCCCTCTTCCTTTTGCTATGGAGTGGAAATTCTGTGGGCTTTCCCAGTGGGGGACTTTGTGAGACAGGTCTGGTTGTAAAATTGTGGTCTGCATATAGGAAGACTCCATATTCTTAAACAGTTCAGTCTTCTGAAAATTCCACGTTGCTGAAACAACTTCTGAAATGTAAACTATGAGAAGCATTTCACAAGAGCTCCTATTCCTGGATTATTAAAAATGCTTTTGGGAAATGGAACATTTCTGTGGCCCTTTTAGGCCAAATAAAAATTGTGTCTTCAATTACTATGTGTTGTCTATCTAATGCCATACCTCTGGAAAGTCAGGACTGGCCAGGTGACTTTGACATAGGTGCTGTATTGTTTTATGGAGTCTTAGAATCATTGTTTTATAAAAACAAAGTGCAGCTTTTTAGATTTTTAGGATGGTTTGTGCCAGAGTTGTCATTTTATTTTTTTAAATTATGTTTTATTGATAATGCTATTACAGTTGTCCCAATTTTCTCCCCTTTGGCCCCCTCCACCTAGCACCACCCTACTCCCTCAGGCAATCCCCACATCATTGTTTATGTCCCTGAGTCTTATATATAAGTTATTTGGCTGCTCCATTTCCTGTAGTGTACTTACATCTCCATGGCTATTCTGTAACTACCTGTTTGTACTTAATCCTTTCACCTCTTTACCCATTCTCCCACAAACTCCACCCATTTGGCAACCATCAAAACACTCTCCACATCCATGATTCTGGCTTGTTCTTTTTGTTTGCTTAGTTTGTTTTTTAGATGTAATTGTTGATAGATGTGTATTTACTGCCATTTTATTTTTCATAGTTTTATTCTTCTCCTTTTTCTTAAATAAGTCCCTTTAACAGTTCATATAATGATGAACTTCTTTATTTTTTTCTTATCTGGGAAGCACTTTATCTGCCCTTCCATTTTAAATGATAGCTTTGCTGGGTAGAGCAATCTTGACTGTAGGTCCCTGCTTCCTATGACTTTGAATATTTCTTGCCAATCCCTTCTAACCTGCAAAGTTTCTTTTGAGAAATCAGCTGACAGTCTTATGGGAACTCCCTCATAGGTAACTAACTGCTTTTCTCTTGCTGCTTTTAAGATTCTCTCTTTATCTTTAACCTTTGGCATTTTAATTATGATGTATCTTAGAGTGGGCCTCTTTGCATCCATCTTGTTTGGTATTCTCTGTGCTTCCTGGACTTGCATGTCTATTTCCTTCACCAAATTATGGAGGTTTTCTTTCATTATTTTTTGGAAATAGATTTCCAATTTCTTGCCCCTTCTTTTCTCTTTCTGGCACTCCAATGATGTGAATATTGGAATGCTTGAAGTCCCAGAGGCTGCTTACATTATCCTTATTTTTTTTGCATTCTTTTTTTCTTCTTGTTCTTCTGATTGCTTGGCTTTTGCTTCCTTATATTCCAAATCATTGACTTGATTCTTAGCTTCCTCCATTCTACTATTGATTCCCTGTAATTTTTTTTATGTCAATTAGTATATCTTTTATTTCTGACTGGATATGTTTATGCTGTTGAGGTCCTCACTAAGTTCCTTAAACATCCTTATAATCAATGTTTTGAACTCTGCATCTGACAGATTGCTTATATCCATTTTGTTTAGTTCTTTTTCTGGAGTTTTGATCTGTTCTTTAATTTTGGCCATGTTTCTTTGTTTCCTCATTTTTGAAGTGTCCCTGTGTTTGTTTCTATGTATTAGATAGAGTTGCTATGACTCCCTGTCTTGGTAGTATGGCCTAATGTAGTAGGTACACTGTAGAGTCCAGTGGCACACCTCCCCTATTACCCATGCTGGATACTTGAGGTGCAGTCCTTCATGTGGGCTGAAAACTCCCTCCTGTTGTAATTGAGACTTGGTTGCTGTTGGCAGGTCAATGGGAAAGATTTACCCAGGACAGTCAGTTGTAAAGACTGGCTATGACCACCGATGACCAACCTCTGCCCTCCATGGAGGATCAGCTGTGCAGGAGCAGGGTGTTGGTATTCTGATGTGGTCTATAGCTATCCACTGAATGTGCAGGCTCTGGGGTTTTCCTGGTGGTGCAGGAAACATCATCCCCAAGGGCATCCCCCATCTGTGTTTTGCCCAGGGCTACCCTGCATGAGCTATAGAGCAATCTGAAATGGCTGTTACTTGTGCTGTGCTTGGAGATTCCCAGGTGAAGCCAAGCTGTAAACTTAGGCTGGCGGCTGCTAGTGCCAGGCCTGGGTCCATTTAGCAAGAGGTGTGGGGGCTGGAGGCTTACTGATGCCAGCTGTTGCTTGTTTTCGAGAATTTAGGAAGTTGTGAAGCATGAGCCAGTTCAGCCATTCATATGAAAAAAATCATGGTTAACAGCTTGGGTGGGCCTGTAAGTTGGGTGGGACAGAGTCTCAGGGGATCTCCAGAGTGGGGCAAACAGTGTTACCCAGGTTGATGGAGTCTCTGATATGGCACCCTCCTGGCACCTCTGTGGCTCTGTAGGGGAGGGTTCAGAAGGGGAACAATGGCCTCTGCCTGCTTTTCTGTCTGTGACAAAGCTGTCCCCCAGCTCCTACCTTGATGCCAGACATGTTAGTTCTGCCTGTATGCCACTGGTGCCTTTCAAGCTGCTACCCTGGTGCTTGAGCTCAGTAGGAATAAATTGAGTAAGTTTGTGTGTGGATTCTTTAAGGGGAACTCCTGGGGTTTCAGCAGTTTTTTCCACTGACTCAATCCCTGCTGGATTTTGCAGACAGAAGTTATAGGAATTTATCTTCTTGGCACTGGAATCCTGGGCTTCGGGGCCTGGTGTGGGGCTGGGAATCATCACTCCCAGGATATCTGTCCCGAGTTTATTTTTATTTTTATTTTAATCATTGTTCAAGTACAGTATTCTGTCCTTTACTCCCATCCGAGCCCACCCACCCATCCCTCCCCCTCTCCCTCCCATTTCCACCCCCACTAGTTTTTGTCCATGTGTCCTTTATATTTGTTCCTGGAAACCCTTCCCCATTTCCCCTGAAATTCCCTCCAAGTTTTTATCAGGACCTGCGGGTTCTGCATCTCTGCTCCTTCTACCAGTCTGGATGGATGTGGTTTCTTTAATTTCATAGTTGTGTGGTTTCTTTAATTCCATTCAACTCAATTTCTGATGGTTCTGAGTGAAGGTTGTTCTGAATTTTATTTGTAATTTTGATGTGGTTGTGCAAGGAGGCGAGCTGTATTTACCAATGTTGCCATCTTGACCGGAAGTCAGAATTGTCATTTTAATTGGAGAAAAAATTACATATTTTTGCTTGGAAAGAAGAAAGTTCTATATTCAAATTAACAGGGTGAAACATTTTAAAACAAATTTTCTACATGGAACAATTTTATAATCTTTATAGTCTATTGGTTCTAATAATTTAAAATCCTGATTGCAGTTTTGCAACTTTAGACACCAGTGAAATTTCTTCTTGAGACTCAGTTTGTTTGAAGGTCAGATAAAACCCAAAGGTGAGACCAGCTGGCTGTTGGTTAGAGCAGGGGCTGTCAAACACTACTGTGTGGAGGATTGTTCTAGGTACTCATTGAAAATGCTCCAACCCCCTACCAAGATTCGACTTAACTGCCTGAAGTATGAGATGAAGTCAGAAAGTCTTCATGCATATGGGATCTAGAAATTTACTGGATTAGTGTTAAACTAATATTATATAACACTGTTCTAAGAGCTTTGCATGTACTCACAACAACTCTAGAAGTTGGGTACCTACATAATCCTCATTTCATAGGGGAGGAAACTGAGGCAAAAATAATTATGCAGCTAGATCCCCCAAGGTCACACAGACCCAGTTGGCTACAGCAGAACTGAGTTCAAATTCTGGTGTCAGAATCCAAACTTTGTTATACAACCTGTCATGGATTATCATTGCTTTCTTACTTTAAATCTGGATAATAAATATTTTCCACTTTTAGCCTGAGTGAAAATTTGCATCTATCTGTGCAACTTGTTCAGCCATGTTGAACAGAGCATTCAGTTAATTTTGTCAAGATGACCAGGCATATAGATCTAGGACCACTGAAAAAGGAATGAGCATATACCTCAGAATGGCAGTGGTAAGTGTTGGTGAGGATGCGGAGAAACTGAAATCTTGGTGCATTGCTCGTGGGAATGTAAAATGGTATAGCTACTATAGAAGACATTTTGGCAATTCCTCAGTAAGTGAAACATAGACCTGCAACATGATCCAGCCATTCCAGTCTTAGGTATATGTCCAAAAAAATTGAAAGCAGAAACAAACACATTCACAGCAGCTCTATTCACAATAGCTAATAGGTAGAAGCAACTTAAATGTCCACCAACAGATGAATAGATAAACTAAATGTGGTAAACCTATACAATGAAATATTATTCAGCCACAAAAAGAAAAAGGGAATTCTGACACATGATAAACTGAACAAATTTTGAAAACATATGCTAAATTAAATAATCCAGGCACAAAAGGGAAATGTTGTATGATCCCACTTATATGAGGCACCTATAGGCCAATTCAAAGAAACAGAAAGAAAAACAGAGGTTATCAGGACTTGGCGGGCAGGAAGAGGATAATGGGAAATTATTGTTAAATAGGTACAGAATTTCTGTATGGGATGATGAAAAAGTTCTGGAAATACAGGCAGTGGTGATGGTGCACACATTGCAAATATACTCAGTTCCATTGTACTTTGAAGAGTACACTTGAAAATGGCCAAATGTTGTGTATACTTTATCACAATAAAAAAGAAAGAAATGGAAAAAAGAGAGATCACCAGCCAAATGAGAAGAGATAGTGAGGCAAAGAAATTTTGGATTTGATTCAGATTTTTATCTCAGCTCTTGGCATTTTATCGAGATACTTGTCTTCATTATTATCTTTTAATGTGTGCATAGACAGAACTGGGGTAACTTTAGGGAGATATCACTGAAATCTATTAAGTGTTTATGTTTCCATGTTGAGTAAAAATGCTATTAATGTTAAGAACACATAAAAACTATTTTAAAAGATTAAGTTTCTACCAAGTCCTAAGCAACATAATATATTAAAATGAAGAAAGTCCCTTTGATTCTTGTATTGGGTAGTTACCACAGTGTTGCCATGACTATGGTGGGTGTTATAATGGCTCATTCATAAATATAGGCACCCCAGTTATTGGCTTATCCCAGGCACATGTTATTAGAAACAGAATAAGCAACCTTGACCTCCAAAATGAGTTGCCAACTCAACTGAAAGAACAACTTGTAGACTGTACTCAGCTAAGGGCTATAGTTTGAACAGTGACAAACATTGCATAAAGCAGAGTTTGTTGTTCAACCTTATAGAAGATGAGTAAGGTTTTCAAGATCTCAGTTCAACATATGTAACCACATATGGACACCAAAGAATTATTTTGGACTAAGCAAAAAAATTTACTGTGCATGAGGCCCAAATTCATCATAAACTATGATGTTCAGAAGACAGACTTCATGAGTCAGTAATGAAAGAGTGGCCTTGACTGACAAAGGGAATGATCAATCACACTTGAGAAAGATCAAAATTATGTACTACTAGGACTACTGCGAGGGATAAAAAACTTATGGTGAATTCTAGTAAGTACTTTCTACTCCATGGTAGATAAATCACAGTGTCTCTTACCTCCTACATTGGCACTTACAGTCTTTTTCAATAATTCAGCTGAAGGAGCGATGTGCTAATGTTTGAGTCAGTTTATGACTTCTTACTGCTAGTGTCAACATCAAGATGGCTGGTATCTGCCAATCAACAGCATTGTAGAGGACAGCTAACCAGTATAATTTAGAAAAACCTTCCCACTAAAAAACACTATGCAAGTGTGAGTTACTTTATTTAGGTAATTAAATGGGTAACTCAATAGTTATTAGTTACTTTTGCTCTATAATTGTGCCTGTTGTCCCTGTTCAGGATACAAGGACAGTGACATAATATTCACTTCTCAAATCTCTCAAACTAATCATAGGTGTCTAACCACCCCCCTAATGCAAGTCACCCTCAACTTTCACCTGGGCTATTGCAGCAGGCTCCTAGCTGGTCTGTCCAAGTCCAGACTTGTACTCCTCAAGTCTCCAATCCCCAAACTGAGTGATCGATCTCTTTAAAATGGAGATCTTGTCATTTCACTTCCTTGCTTAAAATGATCAAATAGTATTTTGTTCATTGTCTTTATGAAGCCTTAAATATTGACTAGGCCCTGCTGGACTGAGTCCTTCCCTAGTACTTGGGTACCTGATCCTGTCCTTGACTATACCTTACTCCCCACTCCTCCATCCTGTCTGCAGCACCTCCACCAGCCTTATTCCAGTTCTGGGAACTCCTGTAACACTTCGTAGCTTCAGAGTCTTAGCCAACACTTGTCTCTCTTCCTGGAATGTCTTGCCATTAGTTTAGACTTGGCTAACTCTTCCTTCACACCCATACTTCACATACTTTTTCAGAGAGAACTTTCTGGGCACCCTATGCTGATTAGATCCTGTGTACTCTCTGTCTCAGATCCTTTCCTCTAGAGTGCTTATTATAGTTGGCAACTGTATTTTTATTTGAGTGGTCACATACATAGAAAGCCAGCTGCCCACTGCACCATAAGCACAGAAGGGGCAATGTATACATTGTTTATTAATACTTGTGCATAATCTTGCAGGTAGCTAACCCAGTACATAGCAGTTCCTTAATAAATACTTGTTGAATGAGAAATATTTAATCATAACATGTTTACTGCAGTCAGAAAGAAGATGTAGGTGCAGACATCTTATAAACAAACCACATGCATTTTTTAGGACTCTGAGTTAGTTTTATTAGTAGTGTCCAGACACTCATTAAATTCTAAAATCATGACAATGAGGGGAAATTGATTAATCATTTAACCTTCATTTATATTTACCATGACGTTCCTAAACAGATGAGGAACATGCCAGGCTTGTAAATAGATTTATAAAATTTGCACAGTCAAAAATGCAACAAACAAACTCCATTGTTTTCCCCCTTCTTTACTTTTGTTATTCTTCAGCTCATCATGTCCAGGAATCAGTGTAGTACTTGGCAACAAGAGGTGTGGAAATGCATTGAGGACATAAGCAATGAGTGACATGGAATCCCTCTAAACTCCCACTGAGCCACGTTCTCAGGGAAGTCAATGCAAGTGTGCAACACAGTGATGGAGGCTGACAGGTCCTTTAAGTATTGCTTCATGTTCTTAGATCCACCTTGAGCAGTGCAGCCAGAGCTATTCTAAAAAAATGATCCACTTTATTCTTAAAGCTCTCCAACAGAAAGAAATGCCACAATCTCCACAGGGATGAGGTAAAGATTAAACCAGATAATCCATGGAAAGGATTTTGCAAAGAGATCCTCGGATAGCAAGTGCTCAATCACACTGTCACTGAGATTCTTTGTATTTAGGATGCCCAGAGAGTTGCTTTCATGTACGTACATAGTCTTAGAAGCTATACTGATCATCTTAGAACTCTTTTGGCCAAAAATGTTTTGATAAATCAAATCTAAATCCCTCTTTCTATTATTCAACAGTCTTTTGTACCTCTTAATATTTCCTCTCCTACCTTGAAATTTGAAATAAAAAATAATATGTAACTATTTCATGATGACTATGTCTAAGAAAGTTGGAGTGAATTGTCAGATCCTAGCAATTAGCCAAAGAGCTAAGCCTAGATTTTCCTCTTTTTTTTTTATCCTAGCCCTCCTCGTTGGAGTAATTGTATCAGTTCTACACTTTGTTTTACATGTATCCCCAGAATCTCAGCTGTGAAAAAAGGGATGTCCTTTAATGGTTTCCTTTGAATGACCTTCCATCTAGGGAAGAAGAGGGCCCCTCTTGTTCAAATACAAAGGAACCATCCATCCACTAAGGCCTTTCTTCTTCCTTAAGTATCTCTTGAATTTCAAAGGAGGACTTGGAATTTCTCTGTTTCAATCCTAACTGCAGCTCATTTTCTTTGTCTGCTTAAGACCAGAAAACACTACAGGCAATGAAATAACTGCTCTTATTTTTCTTGGGTTCAAAACAGGACAAAACTCCAACCTGCTAATGCTTATCCTTTCATGGCAACCATAAAGTTTATGATAATCAGCTCAAGAATACACTTTCCTTCCAAACAAGGATATGGCTACCAGCAGCAACAGCTGTATTTTGCTAGTCAATCCTCATGTTAAAGATTTACAGTTCTGAATTCTGTCACTTGGTTTGCTAACTGTTCCTCTTCTTGGAGCTGCCCAGTTGTTTCTCAGGGTCCTTGAAGTGGTTTCTTAACTATTTCAACTCCCCCCCGAATGACAATGCATCCTTAGAATCAGGCTGAAGAATGGAATTCCCTGTTTATATCTACAAGACTTCTCTCGCTCTCCTTCTTTTAAACATATGCAGAGTCACCACAAAAACTGGAACCAGATGAAAAGAAATGCTGGCTTTTAAGGCAAGTTTGAAAAATGCAAAGCTGGGAGCGGCTTCGCGCTCTCCTTCGTCCCTTTCCGCGTGATGTGATTCATTTGCTTTAATCCATCACCGATTCATCATGCCCTTCTGTCAGAACCTTCAAAGCAAACCCCACAGCTGCTTTTGCCATTTATCAGTGGGAAATAAAAGAGAAAAAAGAGAAAGTAAGGAAAACATATCACCACGTTCCAGGGCTTGGAATAATGGGTGTGAAAAAAGGGTGGAGGGTAAGCTTATCTAATGAAACCCAGAACCTTCCTAGGATGTGAGTTCCTGAACAAAGGATTAGAACTGAGAGCAAGACCGCCAGCCAGTCTGCATAAAGTTGCAGGGATAAAGCCTGCCAATAACAAAAAGTTTAGTGGAAAACTGCAGGAATGTGTACAAAATGATATCCACTCAAGAGGAGTTTGATACCTACAAATATGGTAGAAATTTATTCTCTGAGATAAACTTGGCTTTCAGCTGTGCAATATAGGCTTTGGAGGTGGGAAGCACACATTTGACCTCGATGCTCTTCTTTGCAGAGTGGGAAATGACCTGTCTGATAATTCACAATTCCCATGTTCATAAGAGGCTTTGAAGTCACCCTCCATTTAAACACAGCTAATGAGGGTTTCAGTCTTGAATGGGTGATGTGCCAAGTTTTGTTGTCAGATTTGAGAATCAAAAAGCAAGGGCTTTGACTCAGGAATTTCTCTTCAAGGAGTTCAGACTGTACAAGGTTTGTCTGGAAAAAATCCAGCCATTGTTAATGTAACAAGAATGGTTTGCACAACATCAGTATAATCTGGCAGCCAAGGAGAGTGGACTAGAATGTGCATGCATGAACAATGATGACTTCACTGTACTAATCAGTGGGGGTGGTACACACCGTTGAGTGAACATGTGTACTATGTGGCCATCACATTCAAAATGACTGAGCAAATAGAACAAGAGATCTGCATCAAAGTTTGCATTAAGCTTGACATTCCTCCATGGAAAACATTTGGATGATTTAGAAGGCTGTAGCTATGGGCAACTGGTGATTGGCAGCTTCAACACCATGACATGCCCATTCATGCATCAGTATCTCTCATAGTTTTTTGGTGAAACATCAAATCACCTCAGTGACTCAGCCCTATAGCCCAGATTTGGCACCCTGTGGCTTCTGGCTTTTCCCAAAACTAAAATCACCTTTGAAAGGAAAGAGATTTCAGACCATCAGTGAGATTTGGGAAAATATGCCAGGTCAACTGATGGCAATTGGGAGAACTGTGTGAGGTCCCAAGGTGCCTACTTTGAAGGGGACTGAGGCATCATTGTCCTATGTACAATGTATCTTGTATTGTCTTCAATAAATGTCTCTATTTTTCATAGTATGTGGCTGGATACTTTCTGTACAATTTTCTTATATTTATAATCCATGTGAAATGCCACAGGGAGGGGTGAATCCCTTTGTGATAGCAGTATGTAGAAACAGTCTAAATGTTCATCAATAATAGCATAATATGTAGTTATTAAGAAGAATGAGAAGGTAAACAAACTGTGGGAATACCGTGGGTTGTATTCTACACTGTGGGAATACTCAGCAATAAAAAGGGGAAAACTACTGGTACTCACACCAAAATGGGTGAATCTCAAAAACAAGAGTACATCCTGTATGGTTCTATTTACAGGACTTTTAGAAAGGGCAAAGCTAGTTTATGATAGAAAAAGATCAATAGTTGTCTCCAAGGAAGGGTATGAAGAAACTTTCTGGGAAGATGTTCATATTCTGTATCTTGATTAAAGTTTGGGTTATACAAATATATTCATTTGTTAAAATTCAGTGAATGTTTACCTATGAGTTGTACATTTATTAAAACTCAGAATATGTACTTAAGATGTGTGTATTTTATTATATATATTTTATGTAAAAAGAAAAACTGTAAACAAATATTGAACTCTAGCTAATGATACATTTGTTGAAGTTGTCAGGTGAAAGTGTATTGATGTCTTCAATTTACCTTGATATGCATCAAAAAATAATAAGTTTTGATGGATGGATAAGAGGATGGCAAATAGGTGGATATCTTTTAATAAAGCCAGCATAGTAAAATGTTAATGGTGGAAGATAGCTGGTGAGTGTTCACAGGTGTTCACATTAATCTGAAAGTTTTCTTTATTTTAAAATGCTCATAAAGTGTCTGGAGAAAAAATGAGGAAGATTTTTATGTCCTGATATGGTCTTATCTCCAGTTTTATTAAGTGAAAACAGTAACAGTATTCATGGTATACTACTAATTGTAGAAAGAAGAATGAATGCATGTAAGTATTTGTTACTATGCATGTAGCATTGCAGGAGAAAGACCCTGGAAGTGGATTTCTATACAGGCAATGACTCTAGAAACAATTACTTTGGATGAGGGGCAAGTATGAGGGCATATTTTAATTCATAAGGTAAATCATTTTATTACCTTTGAATTTTGTATATGTGAATGGATTACAGAGAATGAAAAATGAGAACAAGGATATATATCTGAGCTGTCTCAAAGGTCTACAACTGATTTCCTTTGCATAGCTGACACTTAGAATTTATTTTCTTAACATCCATTTAATCATCCTATATTCACTAATCTCTGGATTAGTGCCAGATGCTGGGGATAGGGTAAGGAAAATAGTCAGAGGAGGTCCTTGCTTTCATAGAGCTTACCAATAGGTGGACCAAATTGAACGCCAGATTCATGTCATCTGTGTGGGTGGTTTGGATGAAGGGATCTGGGCAGAGAGGACAATGGCAGGGAACATGGTGGTTCAAGTCCCTTGAAAGAAGGCCAGTAAGTGGGGAGGGTGGTCACAGAGAGCACAGAGGGCTGACTGCAGTAGGAGACAAAGTGATACCAGTGGGGACCAAACATTCAGGACACTGACCTTCATCCTGTTATTTAATGTCAGAACCTACATTCCAGACTTTCTTTGTCAAGTTACATGTTTTTCTTTTTTTGATATGTCCAATTTTTTTTTCATAAGTCCTAGGAAGACATCTGAGCAAAACTTGTAGCTATTCCCAGGAGAAACAGAGTATCTAATGATATCTCACAGCGTATCAGATGCTCACATCAATGTGTCCTTTCTACCTCAGTACACACTGGCATGACCTTCACAGGCCAGGGCCTACATGTCTTTGCCTGAAGGCTTTCTCTGGAGGCCCTAGTCCCTTTTGCCCAGTGTGGCAACCAGATGGGTATCCTAGAGAGTTAATGCTCCTGGAGAGCTGCCCTCAACCAATGACTGGTGAGAGTTGGGATAGTCATACCCCAGTTGTCCACTTTGGTTTTCACAGACCTTTCTCCTTTTCCTCAGTGGAACTTGGGAGAGTTGGCTTTGATGAATATGGACTTGGTTAAGATTTTAGGTTTTTGACCTCCAAGGCCAGGTTTCATCAGAGGAGAATGTATTGATTGCCATATTTTCTTTTCAAGTCCACAGCTAATATTTCTTTGATCTTTAATCTCATTAAACGATCACAGGAAATACACTCATTTAAAAATTGTATTGGCTTCCATTATCTATCAAGATATCCAACTAGCTGATATTTCTTGCATATGGTTTATACACTGCAAATTATCAAGAATAAAATAAACAGATGCCACGTAGTCTGGTTGGAACAAAGCTGTCACTTCATTTGACTAATTATTTCTGAAGAACTTTTATCTGTGAACTTTTAAACTAATAATCATTCTTGATAAAGTTAATTCTCCAATCCTGTCCTTTATATTCTTTACTTGTTACTATTGAAAACTTAGTGGAATTTTTTTTCAGAGATCAGTTGTGAAGAAATCTATGTCAAGGAGAAAGTTTCTAGTCTGGATGCTGCCTTCCTATAAAGGTATCATTTCCCTTTCTTAGGAAGAGTAAGGCTGTTATGGGGGTGTCTCTGAAAGACTCAAACCAAAATCCTTTTCATTTGGGAAGTCCAAGTACCAAGATAATTTTCATGCTGGGATTCCTTGTCCAGGTGGTTTGAGTGCAATTTTCTTGGCATGCTCATAATAACACAGGAATTTTCAGGGAACCAGAGAGCACATCAGGAAGGGGAGTAGATGAGGTAGTGCAGGCCATGACCAAGAAGTCAGAGAAAAGTGTTCAATTCCACACAATGGCATTGGCCAACTGAACTGGAATCAGGCCTAGTCTATTTGGCAATGGTATCCTGATTCCTTCTCTAAGAGTACTGATGTTCCTTCTTCACAGTGGGTATTACCTGGCTCTATGAACAGAGAACAAAAAGGAAGGAAGCAGAGGGAAGCTCACAGTGCTGATGGAGGTAACCAGCTAAGCTCCAGTAAACTCCCTTATGCCTGCATAGAGGTCCTGAGCTCCATGGGCAAAGAGGCTGGTCAAGGGAGATGTCATTTCAAAGAACTGTGTCAGTCCTGGAAACTCAGCATGGATTCTCTTTGATAGCCTCAGCAGCCACTGTTTAAAAACAGAGATAAGGTGTGGTAGGCAGAACTCTGAGATGGTCCCCAAGACTCCCCTGGTGTGTACAGCAGTCATCTCTTATTGATGGGACAGATATTCCAAGTGGATGCCTGAAACCTTGAATACTGCTGAATCCTGTAGACACTATGTTTTTTTCCTATACATAAATGCTATGATAAAGTTTAATTTACAAATTAGGAGACTCAGTAAGAGATTAACAAAAATAACAAATAAAATAGAGCAATGATAGCAAAATATTGTAATAAAAGTTATGTGAATGTAGTCTCTCGTTCTCTTTCAGATGACCCATCTAATACCTGAGATGGCTGCTAAGAGACTAATGGGCAGGTAGTATGTACATTGTGGATATGTTGGACAAAGGGATGACTCATGTCCTGGGTGGGGCAGAGCAGGATAGCACAAGATTTCATCATACTACTCAGAATGGCACATAATTTAAAACTTAAGAATTGTTTGTTTCTATGTTTTTTAAGAAACTTTATCAAGCAATATATATTTTTATTGATTTTAGAGAGACAGAGGGAGAGAGAGAGGGAAAAACATTGATGTGAGATAGAAACATCAATTGTTTGCTTCCTGCATGTGCCACAATGGGGATTGAACCTCCAACTTTTTGGTGTATAGGATGACACTCTAACCAACTGAGCCACCCAGACACGGTTATTTCTGTAAGTTTTAATTTAATATTTTTGGACTGTGGTTGACATGGGTAACTGAAACCCTGAATAAGGGGCAGTTACTATGTAGACTTCCTTCTACCTATTCAATCAATCACTATTCTAGACACAGCTGTGAAATTTTGCAGATGCAATTAAGGTCCAAGATCAGTTGACCTTAAGATAGAGTGTTGATCCAGGTGGACCTGACCTAGTGTCACAAGTACTTTGGAAACAGCAACTGGCTGAGATGGAAATCAGAGAACTGTATTTCTGCTGAACTGGAAGAAAGCAAATGCCAGTATTCCTGAAATGCCCATGGGGGCCATATGGCAGGGAATTTTTGGTGACCTGTAGCAGCTGAGAGTGATTTCCTAACTGACAGGTAGCAGAAAGTGGGGACCTCAGTCTTACAACTGCAAGGAAGTGAATTCTGCTGACAATCAGTGTGCTTTAAAGAGGAGCTACAGCCCCAAATATGAACTGCAGTCCTGGCTTGTATCCTGGTTTTAACCCAGTGAGACCTTGAACAGAGAATCTAGCCGTGCCCGGACATCTTGCATATAGAAATTGTGACAGAATAAGTTTGTGTTGTTTTAAGTTGCTAAATTTCTGGTAATTGGTTACTCAGCAGAACAGCAATATATGAGACAACAGTTAGATTCACAGCCAAAAGACAGTGTCAAGGGAATGTGGTCTTTCCTAGAACTTCTCTGATTAAAACCTGGGTTCCACTGTATCCTAGCTCTGGGATGTTGACCAGATCACTGAAACTTTCCAAGACCCAGTTTCCTCATGTGTAAAATGAGATTAAAATAATGTATAAGATTAAAAGACTTATAAAGATTAAATGAAATAATATATATTGAGCTCTTAACATGATGCATGGCATCTAATAAATGCTGAAAAAGTAAGAGCCACCAGCAGCAGCAGGGATTTCTGCAGCATGTAGCACACTGGGCACTGCACAAGGGTCTTCACAGAGTTAATCTTCAGAGAAACCCTGGGAGGTTGCAATTTTGTCTATTTTATGGATGGGGAAACTGAGACATGGAGAGGTTCAACAACTTGCCTACAGTTATCCAACTACTAAGTGGAAGAATCAGGATTAAAAAACAGGTCTCTTTGACCCTAAATCTCGTCCACTGATCCTTTTAATATTTTAAGCCCTATTCATGGTGAAGAAGTCATAACTCTTCAGATTCTTCTTTGAAGGAGAACCAGGGTGACTGGTTGGTATTCTGGCCTGCCAAATCTCTCTAAATGGAGCTAAAATAGTCCCCAGTACTCCAGCCATAGTGCCTCATCCATGGATGCTTTCCTCTGAATCCACCTGCCCAGTTGTTTGGGTACCTCCTGCTTACCTTAAGATGCCGGCTGTAATATCACTTCCATAAGGAGGCCTTCCCTGACTCCACAGACTGAACTACATCCACCTCCATACATGCTCACAAAGCCCCTGTCCTTTGCAATAGTTACCACATTTCATCATTATGTACTACACCAGTGGTTGTCATCCGGGGGCAATTTTGTGTCCTGGGGACATATGTCTATGTCTGGAGACATTTTGGTTGTTACAATGGATGGAATACTAATACCATGAGTAGGTCAGGGAGGCTGCTAAATGTCAGTGACAGTGCATAGGATGGTTCCCAATCATAAACATTATCTGACCCCAAATGTCAATTGTGCCAAGGTTGAGAAACCCTGTCCTCTCTCTATTTATATTTTTAAATAAAAATGAGATCATGTCATACATATACTGTTTATCACTTGCTTTTGCAAGTTAAGAGCAATTTCTCAACATTTATCTATTCTTTTATCTAACATTACTAGCTTCCTTCTAGTGTTCAGATGCACACAGGAGAGGGAAAGTAATTTCATGCCTTCACATACATTTTTACAGCATCACATTTTCATGACTGTGTGTGATTAATATCGAATTGCTGTGCACTATTTAGTCCACCAATACTCTATTGTTGGTCACTTAAGTTACTCCTTATCCCCTTTTTCCTTTCCTTTTCTTTTTTTGCTATCATAAACAATGCCATCATAAAAATACCTGTGGCCTAACCTTTACATATGTCTCCAAAGACTTCTTCAGAATCAAATTGGCCCTTACTGCTTTGGAAATCACCTTGACATGACATGACATTTCAAGTGAAATGTGCACATGTTGGCCCTCTCCTAATAACATTGATGGGAGAGCTGAGGGTGTAAAAGAAGGAGGCAGGGAAGCCAATGCTCACTGGAGGCCTGGTCTTCACATTGTCTGAACCTGTTGGGGCAAGCCAAACTTTGACAGGGAGTAACTTTATAATCTCTTTTGCTAGAGGCTTCCAAAAATTTCCAGCTTCTTCTTGACTTCCCAGTGAAGAGACTTGACAGAAGAGGTTTTTTTTTTAAGCTAAGTATTTTATTTTACTTTAATTTTTTATTTTATTTATTATTTTATTTTATTTTATTATTGTTCAAGTACAGTTTTCTGCCTTTTACTCCCATCCCATCCCACCTACCAGCCCTCCCCACCTCCCCCCCATTTCCACACCCCCCTTGTTTTTGTCCATGTGTCCTTTATACTTGTTCCTGCAAACCCTTCATCATTTTCCCCTGAAATCCCCTCCCCTCTCCTCACTGGTCACTGTCAGCCTGTTTTCTATTTCAGTGTCTTTGGTTAAATTTTGCTTGTTTGTTTGTTTTCTTGATTAGATTCCACTTAAAGGGGAGATCATATGGTATTTGTCTTTTACTGTCTGGCTTATTTCGCTTAGCATAATGCTTTCCAGTTCCACCCATGGTGTCGCAAAGGATAGGAGCTCCTTCTTTCTTTCTGCTGCATAGAATTCCATTGTGTAAATGTACCATAGCTTTTGGATCCATTCATTTACTGATGGGCACCTAGGTTGCTTCCAGAGCTTGGCTATTGTAAGACAGAAACATCTTAAAGAAGAAAAAGATGTGCTCACAAACAAATTAAAAGAGTAAATACCAACTGGCAGAAAGTCATCCTTTCTGTGGGAGCCTGGGAAAAACCTTAAGTAAACAGCTTATAGAGACAAAAAAGGAGGTGTTCTGTTTTCTAAGTGCTGAATATTTGGGAAAAACTTGCATCAGATTTTGCAACCTTCACAAGATTGGGTATCATAATATCTTACTCCTGGACCATCTCAGAACCAATTACCAGGTTCTTTGGCCTAAATGCCTAAGATGGCCATGCAATTACCTTGTACTAGGTTAAATTTGGGGGACTGGCAGGGAGGGAGAAAACCAGGTTTGGAGTTACCTACAGAACCAGAAAACACCTGGAGTGAAGGTGTTGGAGATAATATGGTATATTTGTAAAGATACCCAGATCATTCTCACCCTTATCCCTGACAACTGCTTGACTATGTTGTCACTTTGAACTTAAGGCATTATCCAGGTGAGCACAGGACATGGGAGAGAGGATATGTTCTGGTCTAACAAGGAACATACCTTGTAAATGTGGGAACGACTTCTGGCATCATGTTCTCAGGACATAAGGAGCTGAGATACAGGAAGAAGCTACCCAACACCAAAGCATTTAAAGTTGTGTGGTTATCCCAGGCATAAAGCACAGGAAAGAGTTCAGGGAAGGGAAGAATGCTTTGTTCATAAAATATAAAACTAAGCAAACAGTTCAGGTTGAAAGGAATTATAGGGTTTTAATATTGTGCAAAAGAATAGATGAAAACAGGAGCAGTGAATAATCCAGAAAGCATTGCTCCAAGACCTGAAATGAATAATGTGATATCTTGCCCCTGTGTATTTCTGTTCCTGTAACTTATGGTTAAAATGAATGAGCATTCCCTAAGCAGCTGGAGAAGGGTGATCTTCATGTTGGGAAGCAGGTGGAAAACCTCACTGGGGTCAAAGCTTTCCTGCATATAACTTTATCCAGGCATCAGTGAAAGTTGACTGGATGTGCTCTTGTCTAGGACTTTTCTTTTTTTAGTTAAAAAACCTTTGGATTGACTATTATCTATAAATACTTTTGGTGTGGATTTTCCATTCCCTGAACCTTACTAACCACCCAGGTGTCCTCTCTGACTTAGTATACATTCTTGTCACCCAGTTTTACTTCTTATTTTATTACTACTAGCTGAAATTATCTTATTTAATTAAAAAAATTATTTTTCCTTAAACCAGAACATAAGCTGACAGGGTCACGTGGTCCTTTTTTCTGTTCACTGTAGTATTTGCTGTGCCTAATATAGTATTTGGCACATAATGGGTGGTCAATAAATATTTGCTGGATAAATTGTTACATTTCTGTTTTAAAAAATATATTTTATTGATTATGCTATTACAGTTGTCCCATTTCGCTCCCTTTATTCCCCTCTGCCCTGCACAACCCTCCCCCTGCCCACCTACATTCCCTCCCTTAGTTCATGTCCAGGGATTGTACCTATAAGTTCTTTGGCTTCTCCATTCCCATACTATTCGCAACCTCCCCTGTCTATTTTGTACCTACCATTTATTCTTCTTATTCCCTGTACCTTTCCCCCCATTCTCCTATCCTCCTCTTTACTGATAACCCTCCATGTGATCTCCATTTCTGTGAGTTTGTCCCTGATCTAGTTGTTTGCTTAGTTTGTTTGTTTGTTGTTGTTTTTTTAGATTTGGTTGTTGATAGTTGCGAGTTTGTTGTCATTTTACTGTTCATGTTTTTGATCTTGTTCTTTTTCTTAGATAAGTCCTTCAACATTTCATATAATAAGGGCTTGGTGATGATGAACTTCTTTAACTCGACCTTGTCTGGGCAGCACTTTATTTGCCTTTCCATTTTAAATGAAAGCTTTGCTGAATAGAGTCATCTTGAATGTAGGTCCTTGCCTTCATGACTTTGAATAATTCTTTCCAGCCCCTTCTTGACTGCAAGGTTTCCTTTGAGAAACCAGCTGATAGTCTTATGGAAACTCCACTGGAGCAAACTGTCTTCTTTTCTCTTGTTCCTTTTAAGATTCTCTCCCTATCTTTAATCTTGGGTAATGTAATTATGATATGCTTCTGTTGTGCTTTCTTGGGTCCAACTTCTTTGGGACTCTCTGAGCTTCCTGGACTTCTTGAAGGTCTATTTCCTTTGCCAAATTAGGGAAGTTCTCCTTCATTACTTGTTCAAATAAGTTTTCAATTTCTTGCTTTTCCTCTTCTCCTTCTGGCACCCCTATGATTCAGATGATGGAATGTTGAAAGTTGTCCCAGAGGTTCCTAAGCCTCTCCTCATTTTTTTGAATTCTTGTTTCTTCATTCTGTTCTGGTTGAATGTTTATTTCTTCCTCCTGCTCCAAATCATTGATTTGAGTGCTGGTTTCCTTCCCTTCACTGTTGGTTCCCTGTACATTTGTCTTCATTTCACTTTTCATAGCCTTCATTTTTCCCTCTATTTCATGACCATTCTCCACCATTTCTGTGAGCATCCTGATTACCAGTGTTTTGAACTTTTTATCTGATAGGTAGGCTATCTCTTCATCACTTAGTTCCATTTTTGGAGCTTCAATCTGTTCTTTCATTTGGGCCATTTGTTGTTGTTGTTGTTGTCTTGGAGTGCCTGTTATATTGTAAGGGATGGAACCTTAGGTATTTTCCAGGGTGGGGCAACCCACAGTGCTGCATTGTGGCCCTGTGTATGGGACAGGAGTCCAAGAGGGAAGAATTCCACTTGCTGGGCTCTCAACTAGCTCCTAGTCACCTCCCCTGCTACCTACAAGCAAATTGGGCCCTTCTGATTCTGATTCCCAGGTCAGTGGGTGTGTGTACATTCTAGGACCCTGTGGGTCTGTTCAATGAACTGTCCTTTGAGACTAGGAGCTTCTCCTGCTGAAGGTAAAAACCTTCCCCACAGGTTTTTACCATCAGAGGTTTTGAGGTTTTATTTTCCTGTGCTGGAACCCTAGGTTGGGCGGTCTGTCTTGCTTCCCAAGTAATTCTTCCCAGTTTATCCACATGCAATTGTGGGACTAACCAGTCCTCTAGTCACCTCCTCACTGCATGTTTTCTCTGCCCTGGCTGCCCGTCTCAGCCCCTCCTAGCAGCCTGGATGAATGTTTCTTCTCTAACTCCTTGGTTGTCAGACTTTGATACAGTTTGATTTTCTGACAATTCTGGTTATTTTTTATTTTTAAATTCATTGTTGTCCTTTTTCTCGTTGTGCAATGAGGCAAAGTGTATCTACCTATGCCTCCATCTTGGCCAGAAATCTAAATAGTTACATTTCTTTTTGGTATACTTTCTAGGGTGGAAGTCAAGGCTCTGAGAAGATTCAATTGCACCCCTCTTCTCTTTTTACTTCTTTCCTTTTAAAAAATTGAAGTATAAATTACAAAGAGTAAAATGTATTTTTTTAGGGTACAGTTCTGCAAGTTCTGACAAATGCCTATAGTCATGTAACCACTTAACATAATCAAGATGTGGAACAGTTCCATCACTCCCCAAATTCTCCTTGCTACTAAGTAGTTACCCTACCCCTCTCTGCTTGACCCCATCCCCACCCCAACAACCATTGATCTGATTTCTGCCCCTATAGTAGCAGAGCCTTTTGAATCTAGCTCCTTTCACTTAGCATAACACACTTGAGATCCTTCATGTTCTATCATTAATTCTTTCCTTTCATTTGCTGAGTCGTCATCCATTGTATGGCTGCACCACTTTGTTTATCCATATGCCACTAGGGGGACCACCTTCTTCTCTCCTTTCATGGAAAAGATGCTCTCAAAGTGGCTAAGAGCAGAGACTTTGGGGCCAGCTGGACATCAGATTGAATTCTAGTCCTGATACTTCCTAGTTGTGTGACCTAGTTGTGTGGCAACTTGGTGAAATAATGTGACTCTTTAGCCATGGTAATAGAGAAAACTTCTGTAATGTATTTAGCACAGGGCTAGCAAATAATAAGTGCATAATATATACATTTTAGTATATCATCCTTGACTCTTCTGAAAGAGCTCTTTGACAGTTCACTTGTATTTCTCTCCATAAAAGAATAAAAGGAGTTTTTGCAATGGCTTGGTGGCCTTTGGAAACTAGACTTGTCTGGTTTCTTATTCTAGGACCGGCCTGCTGTGTGACTCCAGATAAAGTGACTGCTTTCTCTGTGCTTTGTGCTGCCTTTGTGCATTGTTGAGTTCAGTCAATGATTCTTGTAAAGTTGCTCAATATCCTTAAAGGTGATAAGTATGTGAAGGCACTATAAGGGTGACTATCTTTCATTGTAAAGACATGAGGGGTTTTAGACATTGTTTGGTAAGAAGTTAGGCTTGTGTAGGCTATACTACTCATGCATGTCAAGTTTCTAAGCCCTCATGGAAGTATGATTTTTATTCATTTATTTTCCATGTATCAAGAGCTGACAGAGCTGAGGCCTGACTCCAAGAGTGTCAGAAAGCCCCACTTTCTACCAGAGTGTCTTTCCATTAATGTATTTATTGATGACCTTTTCAATTTCATAAGCCATTCAGACCCTCCTCCCAACTCTTTTTGGTCCATGTTGGTTTGGGTTGGGTTTTCTATGGCTTATAATAGAAAGAGTCCTATTACTGGTTATGAGTTCTTGGGGTTACTTAACAACTCTAACCTTCAATTTCTCCCTCTATAAAATAGGGATAATAATTTATGTGTGGTTATGACTGAGTTTGGGCTCCATCATGTACTTCCTTTGGTCAAAGAGATATTAGTAACTATGATGAAAGCAGTGCATGCATTTTCATTTGTCATCTTGCAGGATTGGATTATTCAGCTTTGGTTGTTTTCCTAGCCCTGAGAACATTCCTGGGCTTGTCTGTCCGAGGAATGTGAGACACACATGGACCAGGTGACCTATTTGCTCCAACTGAGCCTGGGTGACTGACTCCTCAGCTGCAACCAAACCAGTGAGCAAGTCCAGTTGAGGCCAGAAGAACTACCAGCTTCAATGCTAATCTACAGAATCAGGATGTAAAGATGGTTATAGTACTATGCATTTGAAATTCAGGGTAGTTTTTTTTATGCCACAGAAGCTACCAATACACTAACATGCCATTAATTTACTTACTTGCTATGTATACTATCTCTCTTTCCCAACTAGACCACGATGCCCAGTAGGGTAGGGATTTTTATCTATTTTGTTCTGAGTGATGTCCTGTGTTTAAAAAAGAGTCTGGAAGATAGTACACACTTGGTAAATACTTGTTGAATGTTAAATGAATAACATATGAGGTACCCTACAAAATATTTTTATGCCAGAGTCAAAATTTTTTTCCTTGGGCTCTTCTGTTACTTTTCCTGCTGATATTGTCCACAAAATGAGAAAAAGAAAAGTGACTTTTCTTTGGGTCTATTATGGAGGATGAGGGCTGACAATAATATTAGATAAGAAGCTTAATTATTTTTCTGATCAAATTGACTTGGGATTGTGACTGTCATGGACACACAGCCTTAGGCTTTTCATTTGTTAGCTCCATGCCAACCTAGCAGCCCCTGTGGGTGCAGCTGAGCTGACATTTAGGTCTGCAGGGGGAGCAAAAAGAGAGACTTGCTACCTGGAGTCAAAAAGTAGATTTATAGCACAGACAACTGTTTTAAATAATTTTTAATTGAATTTATTAGAGTGATATAGAATAATAAAATTATACAATGTTCAAGCTCTATTCTATAATATCGATACACCACTGTATTTTTTAAATAGTTATTTTATTGTTGTTCAATTACAGTTGTCTTCATTTCCCCCCACCACTTCCCCCTACCCCAACCAAACCTCCCTCCCTCCCTTGCTTCCACCCTCCCCCTTGGTTTTGTCCATGTGTCCTTTGTAGTAGTTCTTGAAAACCCTTCCCCTCATTATCCCATCCCAAATAACCTCTGGTTACTCTCAAATTTTTCTTAATTTCTATGTCTCTGATCATATTTTGCTTGCTTTTCTCTTTTGTTGATTATGTTCCAGTAAAGGTGAGATCACATGGTATTTGTACCTCACCGCCTGGCATACTTCACTTAACATAATGCTCTCCAGTTCCATCCATGCTGTAACAAAGGGTAGGAGCTCCTTCTTTCTCTCTGCTGCATAGTATTTCATTGTGTAAATGTACCACAGTTTTTTGATCCACTCATTACTGATGGGCACTTAGGTTGTTTGTAGCACTTGGCTATTGTAAATTGTGCTGTTATGAACATTTGGGTGCATAGGTTCTTTTGGGTTGGTGTTTTAGGGTTCTTGGGATATAATCCCAACAGTGGAATTGCTGGGTCAAAAGGCAGTTCCATTTTTAGTTTTCTGAGGAAATTTCATACTGTTTTCCACAGTGGCTGTACCAGTCTGCATTCCCACCAACAGTACACTAGGGTTCCCTTTTCTCTGCATCTTTTCCAAGACTTGTTTGTTGATTTGTTTATGATGTCCATTCTGAATGATGTGAAGTGGTATCTCATTGTGGTTTTAATTTGCATCTCTCTGATTGCTAGTGATGCTGAACATCTTTTCATATGTCTCTGGGCCCTCTGTATGTCCTCCTTGGAGAAGTGTCTGTTCAAGTCTTTTGCCCATTTTTTTAATTGGGTTTTTTGTCTTCCTGGACTGGAGTCATGTGAGTTCTTTATATATTTTGGAGATTAAACACTTGTCCGAGGTATCATTGGCAAATATGTTTTCCCATATGTAGGAGACCGTTCTGCATGGTGTGGGCCCAGCTCCCATTCAGAGATGCACGGGACCCACACCCAAGGATAGGTTCTCCCATGGGGAATCAGGCCTGCAATGTGCCTAGGCCACTTTGAGTTTTGCTCTTGCTAAAAAACTCTCTCACCCTGAATTGAGGACATGTACTGCAAGGTAACTTCCTAAAATCCATGCTAAACCTTCCAAGGATGAGTGTAACCGGTTCAACCACTTCTGCCTTTTCATTTGCAAATATCCCTCTTCTGTGATGTGATTAGCAGCATTGGCTCCTTTGTTTTCTGTAAAAGGTAACCACCTAAATTGAATCTGTGCATAGTAAATGAGGACCATCATGTAAAGTGCCGAGAAACCCTATAAAGGCTGGTCATGCAGGGGCCAAGGCTTTTGCTGCTCTTGAGAGAAAAGCCATGCTGTCCTTTTTCCTCCACTGGACTCCGTAGTCTGTGTGAATGTCTCATTTCATCCATAATGACATGGACACTGCAGGCCGGTGTCTGCATCACCCATATGATTGGTTCTCTTTTCATTTTAATGCTGTTTTCTTTAACTATGCAGAAGTTTTTTCTTTTGTTGAAGTCCCATTTGTTATTCTTTCCTTTATGTCCCTTGCTTTAGGGCACATACCAGTGAAGGTGGTGTTGCATGGAATGTCTGAGATTTTCCTGCCGATGTTTTCCTCTAGGACTTCTATGGTGTCACAACTTATATTTAAACCTTTTATCCACCTTGAATTTATTTTGTGTATGGTGTAAGTTGGTGATCAAGTTTCCTTTTTTTTTTTTTTTTTGCATGTAGTTGTCCAGATCTCCCAACACCATTTGTTGAAGAGGCTATTTTTACTCCGTTTTATACTTTTTCCTTCCTTGTCAAATATTAATTGACCATAGAGACTTGGGCTTATTTCTGGGCCTTCTGTTCTGTTCCATTGGTCTATGTGCCTATTTTTATGCCAGTACCAGGCTGTTCTGATTACAGTTGCCTTATAATACAGTTGATATCAGGTATTGTGATCCCTCCTGTTTTGTTCTTCTTTCTCAAAATTGCTGCAGCTATTTGGGGTCATTTATGCTTCCATATCAATTTCTGAAATGTTTGTTCTATATCTGTGAAATATGTCATTGGTACTTTAATAGAGATTGAATTGAATCTATAAAGTGCTTTGGGTAGTATGGCCATTTTGATGATGTTAGTTCTTCCAATCCATGACCATGGTATATGCTTCCATTTATTTGTGTCTTCTTTAATTTCTTTCTTCAGTGTTGTATAGTTTTCTGAGTACAGATCTTTTACCTTCTTGGTTAGGTTTATTCCTAAGTAAGTTGTTTTTCTTGTTTATATATCAAATGGTATTCTTTTTCTGATTTTTGTTTCTGACAATTCATTGTTGGTATACAAAAATGCCTTTGATTTCTGAATATTGACTTCGTATCTTGCTGTTTTGCCAAATTCATTTATTAGGTCAAGTAGTTTTTTGATGGAGTCTGTAAGATTTTCTATGTAAACTATCATGTCATCTACAAACAATGACAGTTTTGCTTCCTCCTCTCCAATTTGGCTGCCATTTATTTTTTTCTTGTCTGATTGCTGTGGCTAGGACTTCCAGTACTATGTTGAATAGAAATGGTAAAAGCAGACATCCTTGTCTTGTTCCTGATCTTGGTGGGAAAGCTCTAAGTTTTTTCCCATTGAGTATGATGTTGGCTGTAGGTCTCTCATAAATGGCCTTTATTATGTTGAAGAATGCTCCCTTTACTCCCACTTTGCTAAGTGTTTTTATCATAAATGGGTGCTGTATCTTACCAAATGCTTTTTCCAAATCTATTGATATGATCATGTGATTTTTGTCTTTACTTTTGTTTATGGGATGAATTACATTTCCTGATTTGTGAATATTGAACCATCCTTGCATCCCTGGGATGAATCCCACTTGGTCATGGTGTATGATCTTTTTAATGTATTGCTGGATGAAGTTTCCCAATATTTTTTTGAGAATTTCAGCATGTATGTTCATCAGTGATATTGGCCTGAAGTTTTCTTTCTTTGTTATGTCTTTATCTGGTTTTGGGGTTAGGATGATGCTGGCTTCATAAAAAGAGTTTGGGAGTTTTCCATCTTCTTGAATTTTTTGGGATAATCTGTGAAGGATGGGGTTAGCTCTTCATTAAATGCTTTGTAAAATTTTCCTGTGAAACTCTCTGGTCCAGAGCTTTTGTGCATTGGAAGCTTTTTGATTACTGTTTAAATTTCATCAGCTATTATTGGTCTGTTCAGGCTTTCTCTTCCTTATTCAGTTTTGGAAGTTTATATTTTTCTAGAAATTTGTCTATTTCCCCTAGGTTTTCAAATTTCTTGGCATATACTTCTTCATAGTAATTTTTTACAATCCTTTGTATTTCCATGGTATCAGTTGTAATCTCTCCTCTTTTATTTCTGATTGTGCTGATTTGGGTCCTCTCTCTTTTTTCTTGATGAGTCTGCTTAAAGATTTGTTTTCCTTTCAAAGAACCAGCTCCTGGATTTATTGATCCTAAGAATTGTGCTTTTAGTCTCTGTGTCATTTAATTCTGCTCTGATTTTGGTCATTTCCTTCCTTCTACTTCTCTGGGCTTTTTTGTTGTTCTTTGAGTTCTGTAGATAAACAGTTAGGTTGTTTATTTGAAATGTTTCTGTCTTTTTTAGGTAGGCCTGTGACACTATGAATTTCCCTTTCAGGACTGCCTTCATTGTGTTCCATAAGTTTTGGATTGTGAGTTCATTTTCATTTGTTTTCAGAAACTTTTTGATTTCTTCCTTAACCTCATTCTTGATCCATTCATTGTTTAATAGCATGCTGTTCAATCTCCATGAGTTTGAATGTCTTTGTGTTTTTTCCTTGAGGTTGGTTTCTAGTTTTAGTCACTTGTGGTTGGAGAAAATGTTTGATATGATTTCAATTTTCTTGAATTTGCTAAGGCTTGTTTTATGTCCTACAATGTGGTCTATCTTGAAAACTTTCCATGTGCATTTGAAAAGAATGTGTATTTTGCTTCTCTGGGATGAAAGGCTCTATATATCTCAGTTAAGTCCTTTTGGTCTAAGGCATTGTTCAATGACACAATATCTTTGTTGATATTTTGCATGGAATATCTATTTATTTTTGATGGCAGGGTGTTGAAATCCCCTACTATTATTGTGTTGCTGTCCATCTTTCTTGAAGTCCACCAAGATTTTCTTTTTGTATTTGGGTGCTCCTACATTGGATGCATATATATTTACAATGTTTATGTCTTCTTCATGGATTCTTCCCTTGAGTATTATGAAGTGACCTTCTGGGTCTCTTTTTATGGCTCTTTTTTGAAGTCTATTTCGTCTGAAATGAATATTGATATATTGGCTTTTTTTTTCCTATTCATTTTCTTGGAATATTTGTTTCCAGCCCTTCACTTTCAGTCTGTGTAGGTCTTTTGTTCTGTGGTGGTTCTCTTGTAGTCAGCATATGTGTAGGTCATGCTTTCTTATCCATTCTGTTATTCTATGTCTTTTGATTGGGTCATTTAATCCATTTACGTTTAACGTTATTATTGATAGGCACTTATTCATTGCCATTTTTCTGTACCTGTGTTCCTCTCTCTCACTGTCTTTTTTCCTTTTATTAAAGCAGACCCGTTAGCATGTCTTGCAGAGCTGGTTTGTTGGAGGTATATTCTTTGGGGCTTCCTTTGTCCTGGAAGCTCCTTATTTGGCCTTCCATTTTAATTGAGAGCCTTGCTGGGTAGTGGGTAGTCTTGGTTGCAGGCCTATGGTTTTCATTACTTGTGATATTTCTTGCCATTCCCTTCTGTCTAAAAGTGTTTCCATTGAGAAGTCAGCTGCTAGTCTTATTGGGGCTCTCTTGTATGTTAATTTGTTTTTCCCTTGCTGCCTTTAGGAATCCATCTTTGTCTTGGAATTTTGCCATTTTAATTATGACATGACTTGAACTGGGCCTCTTTGGGTTCCTCTTGGTTGTGATTCTCTGTGTTTCTTGGATTTGTGTGACTATTTCTCTCATCAATAGGGAGGTTTTCCATCATCACCTTTTCAAACAGTGTTTCTATCTCTTGGTCTTCTTCTTCTCCTTGTGGTATCTCTATTATAAGGATATTATTGTGTTTCATGTTGTCCTGCATTTCCCTTAACTCCTCTTCATTCTTTCTGAGTCTTTTTTCCTTTTCTTGCTCTTTCTGGGTGTTTCTTTCTACCTTGTTCTCCTGCTTGCTGATCTGATCCTCTGCCTCATCTAGCCTGCCTTTGATTCTTTGTACTGTGTTCTTCAATTCAGAAATTGTATTCTTCATTTCCTTGTGGCCCTTGTTGATAGTTTCTATTTCCCTTTTCATGTTGACATAGTTTGCAGTGAGTTCATCATAGTTTCCCTGTAGTTTTTGGTAATTGTCTGTGAACTCATTGAGCTTCCTGATAACCATTGCTTTGAACTTCATATCTGATAGCTGACTTGCCTCTCTTTCATTTAGCATTCTTTCTGAGGCTTCCTCTTTTCCTTTCATTTGGGAATTGTTTTTTGTTTTCCCATTCTGAGGCTTGTTTTATGTCCTACAAAAACTACTTGGTCTTCTTCTTCTCCTTGTGGTATCTCTATTATAAGGATATTATTGTGTTTCTTGTTGTCCTGCATTTCCCTTAACTCCTCTTCATTCTT
Organism: Tonatia bakeri; assembly: GCA_004024845.1. NCBI lineage: Eukaryota > Metazoa > Chordata > Mammalia > Chiroptera > Phyllostomidae > Tonatia > Tonatia bakeri. The sequence continues at coordinate 372,601 of PVIA01000555.1, forward strand.
TCTGAGTCTTTTTTCCTTTTCTTGCTCTTTCTGGGTGTTTCTTTCTACCTTGTTCTCCTGCTTGCTGATCTGATCCTCTGCCTCATCTAGCCTGCCTTTGATTCTTTGTACTGTGTATATTTTTTTGTCTTCCCCTTTTTTTTTGTCTTCAGTTTGAGGGGAAAGGCAAAATGGTTTAAGACAGCAAGCGTGTATTTTATGGTATTTAAAGTACCAACCCATAGAGAAGAGATAGGAGGTCTTTTGGATATGTTTATTGTTAACTGTGATATTTCACCCATCTAACCACTTTTTAGAAAGGGTGGAAAAAGGATAAGACTCTTGTTAGGGGGAGGAAGGACTGTGAGTTGGATCTGGATAGCAGTGAGCTTATGGGAGGTCAGGTTATAAGGTAAAGTGAGAGTAAATGATAGAAAGTAGGTGTAGTGTGTGAGAGAATAGGATTAACCACAACAGTGTTGAAGTTCCAGAAACAATGAAATGAGATAGGATCTGAGAATGGTGCTGCATAGTATTTACAATTGTATGGAACCTCAATTATTTATAATAGTAATGGAGCAACAATCATATGACAGAATCTATGTGATCTGAGTAATAAGAATAAGAAGTACAGGACCTACAGTATTGTGCTATTGGAATACAAATGAAGTAAAAGATGGAAAATTAAAAATACACTATGAAAGAGAGAACAAAGGAAACCAAACAATGCAATTTATCAAACCAAGCGAAGAAGTGTAAACAGAAAGAAGAGAAATAAAAAAATACTAATAAAAGATGTAAAATAATAAAAAATAATATAATACAAATATACAATAACTTGCAAGTTCTCTGGAGTAGGAAAGTGAAGTTTGTCTCAGTTGTTGGGATGATCCCTCTTTGGGTCTAACTATGGTCCTTTCACAGCTCCAGATTATATTGTTTCACTTGTGGGGTAGGGGAAAGGAAGGAAGAAGGAATTTAAAAAAGAAAGATATAAAGGAAGAAGGAATAAAATAGAAGAGAAGGAAAGAAAGGAAGGCGGAATTAAAAAAAAAAAAGAAGGAACCTCCTGCTGGTTTAAGCAAGCCAAACCAGTTCTGGGGGTCTTCCTAGCTTCAGCAGGCTGAGGTAGGGGGGATTACTGGGGTTGAGCATGAGGTGCCTCTAGGCGGCGAGATCAGGCATGATCTGTCCTTGAGGCTTCCTTAGGCCTCTGCTGCTGGGGTGGGGCTGGCAGCTGCTGGGCTGGGTTTGTACACTCACCATCTCTGGGGCTCTGAGAGTGAATGTTTGGCCTTCACTGCTGGGGCAGGATGGGCTGCCACTGGGTTGTGGGCTCGGGATGCACTGCCCACAGGTCTGCGAGTGTGAGTGCTCGGCCGCTGCTGCTGGGGCTGGATGGGTAGATGCTGGGCCGGGCTTCTGGTCCACACCGTCCTGTGAGCTCTGGGTGTGAGCGCACAGCCTCTGTCACAGCTGCCGCAGCAGCTGGTGTGGCAGGGTCAGGTGTGCTCCGCCTCTGGGGCTCTAGGTACGAGCATTCACCCTCCACCAATGGAGAGGGACTGGCAGCTGCTGGGCCATGGGTTGGGATGAACACTGTCCCAGGGTTTCCGGCATGAGTGCACAGCCTCCGCAGCTGTGGTGGCAGCAGGGGGTGTAGGGGGTTTTGGGGGTGGCTGGGTTGGTGGTGCACCTCAGGGGTCGGGGGCCCAGTTGGGCACCCTCCGCCACTGGGGCCAGCGTTAGGGGCACAGTTATGGTCCTGGCAGCAGAGGTGGGCCCTCAGCTGAGGCTGCTAGGGCACAGCCAGGGGAGGTGGGGCTGGCTACCCCAGAGAGTTCCGCAGACGTGGAGTGCCTCATTTTTTTCTTTTTCTTTTTGAAAAATTCCTCCTGCTCAAGCCTGCTGCTCCAAACAAGTATCTGGCCTCTCACACAGCCCAACTCTCCAACCAGACAAGGGACTATCCGGGTCAGGGCCTGTCAAGACCCAACTCTTCCCCGCTTGTGTCCGCAGTCCCAGTGGGTACACACTGCCCTGTGTGCTTGCCATCTTGTCCTTATTCTCCCAGTGACTTCAAGCATCCAGGTCCATCCTGATGCTGCTCAAACCTTGTTTGGCAGGGGAGTGAGCCATTTTCCTGTCTCTCTCCCAAGAATCCTGCGGCAGGACCAGTGGGCACCAGGCCTGGGGCTTCAGCCACCTGGTCCCCATGTCACAGGTGGGCACAGGTAACCAGGTTCTTAGTGATCGGGACAAAGAATTGAACCAAACACCCAGAGTTCACAGAAGAAAACATGGGAGCAGGCCAGCTCCAAGCAGAGATTGACCTTATGGGCTGGAGGGACTCTATTCTTATAGGGCAGATCCTTCCTGGCTAGTTTTGGTGGCCTTTACTGCGCATGTACAAGTAGTTGTATTACTCTAAAGCTATTGCACATGTGGTCTCCCATGATTTTCTCTGATTGGCCACCAGGGAAGAGGGTCCCACAATGCTACCAGATTGATCTCCGTTTCTCCTGGGGTCCCCCTGTACTAGGTTCACCTTTCCCTTCACCAGAGAATTATAGCTTTCCATGTTAGAGATTGGTGAAAAGGAAAGGAATTATTTATTCAAGTTATACGGACTTAAGAGTAATGACTTAATGTCTTCATTAAAGTCCCAAAGTCCCTTAAAACACCCACAAACACACACAGTCCTTCCTTTCCCCCTTTGCCCAGTCTGGGGTACCGTATCTCAGGGAAAGAAATGGAAATCCTCGGTGCAGGCAGATCCCGGTTTTTCCCAGTAATCCGTGCTCGGCTGGTAGGCCTTCCTTGGTTCTCAGCACCATCAGCTGTGTTGCCGGGATCTCCAGCTAAAGCCGCGTGGTGGTTCTCTGCTAAAGCCACATGGTGATTCTTCTCATGGCTGCCGAGGGGGGGTCCCCCAACTCTGCCAGAGCATGTGATTCTCCTTACTGACACAGCCGCATGGTCCTCCCTACGTGGCTACAGCCACATGGTTCTCTGCACAATGGCTGCAGGAGTCTCTACTCTGCCAAAGCCGCATGGTTCTCTCTCCCAGGTCCAAGGGAGTCCCCAAGAAGCGCATGGCTCTTTCCTCAATGGCTGCTGTGTCTGAGTTTAAATCCCCGCGCCAATCTTCCTCTGCAGCCCCATTTCCGACTCCTCCCACACTCGGCCACACTTGCCCTCAATCTGCTGTCCTTTCCAGCTTTTCTGGTCGCCATCGTGGGTCTGGGCTGGTGTGGCCCCAAGTTGTGCAGCCAATCATCTCCAAGCTCCCATGCAGAGGCTGTAACTCCAGGGACCTGCCCCCCAGTTACATATTGGTGGGGAAGTTATTTCCATTCCCTGGCTGAAAGCATGGCCACAGCTATTTAACATATCTATGTAACCAGTGAAAGGTTATAGATATGTTAAATGACCACTCCAGAGGCTAGCTGCAAGGCTGTTGCTATGGGAAACAGCTCTTAACGGGCCTGTTCCATTTGTCCCTTCCCCCAACCCACACCTGGGGCAGGGGCAGTGAGGACATCCTAATATTTTCTGAACACCTTGAGTTCTGGACCCCATCACAAATCCCTCTTTTGGGGGGCCCCCTGGCTGCACCCTCCTACACCCATGCTGGTCCCAGAAACCTTATTGTCCTGAAGCACTCTCCTTACTGTCTGATTTTTCCATGTCCTCTAGTGTTTTGGCCTCCAATCTTCATATATGCTGAGATACCATTGGCTGTTCACGCTGTTCCTCTGAAGACTGGCTAGGTGTACCACCCGTGCACAGGGATAAGTGGGCTCTGCTCCCACCTATCTCACCACCATCTTCCCCCCTCCAGACCATTTTCTTTTAAAACTTTCATCCCAAGGTAATTAATTAGTTGGTGGATTATTAGTTTCATTTCTCTCTTCCCCACCAGGCTGTGAGATCCTTGAAGGAAGGGATCACTGCACTTTATTCACCATTATACCCTTGCCACCCATCACAGGGCGGGTGCTCACCTCGCCTCAGTGAGGGAGTGAATCCTGACCTTGCTCATTTTAAGAGTGTAAGCTTCCTGAACTGAAGGACTACTTTCCATAAATATGGTGTGAACGTGGTGCTATGATAGCAATTCACACGTGCGCAATCACTCACATTTTGATAATTATGAGTAAATTTTATTGAACTATTATATGCTCCAGGCACTGGTCTGAGCTCACAGGGCACTCACTCACTGTGAAGGGAAGTGCTGTAATAAACCCCATTTTGCAGATGAAGAATCAGAAATAGAGTAGGCCTCTCTTGGATCTCTGTGACATGTCTTGAGCAAGTCACACTTCCCCTGGATCCCTGTCCCTCATTTGTAAAATCAGGAGTCAGCTCAGAGAAACCTTCCCTCCTAAGTGTTTGGAGGAGAACTATAAATCTGAGATGTTATAGAGGAAACAAAGACTTTATGGCAAGTACAGCTGTGTGGCCCACTCCAGTTCAGTGCAGCTGTGTGGAAACTTCTACCTATCTTGCTGCGGTCCCTGTGAAGTGCTTCCTTCAGTGTCTCTTGCTTTGCTGCCTTAGAACTTTCTTGAAAGTTGCTAGAGCTCTCAGCCAGCATGTAGGTACAAACGAGAAGTGCAGGTACCTGCCCCTAAGGGCTTCAACCAGTGTGGAACGGCCCTAGTAGCTTCAGTCTTTCATGACTAATAGCATGTGGTGACTAGCAGTACCGAGCTCCAATTGTTCACATTTGTACAATTATTCAGCTCATAAATGCACTTTCATTGTCTTTTGTTCCCAGTCTCCTTCTCCCTGCTCCATTTATGATCACTGGAATCAACTCCCAAATAAGCTGTACCTGAACTCAGGTCTTTGGCTCTGGTTTTGGGAGAAAACTAAAAAATTCAAACCAAATTTCAAACTAAGACATACAGTCAAATAACTTGAGAAAACACCACATGCTGTTTCTTCTCTAAGATATCCAAACACACTTTAATGAATTCAAAGCTCTGAGAAGTCCTGCTGTGAAGTAACCATCCACCTCTTTTTAACTCCATGTTTCCCAATCTCATTGGCCATAGGAATTTTTACTCTTAAGAACTTTTAAGGTTCCCCAGAATAAGTGTCCCATGGAATATGCTTTGAGAAATGCTGGTCTGTATAATCTCCAAGATTCTCTTCTTCACTGTACTCTTCAAATTGATGGGTGGATTCTGTGGCTTCAGCTGCCATTCCCTGGCATGGAGCCAACAGCCAAACAGGACTCCCCAAACAGGAGTTTTCTGTTTGTGCCAGGGAGCAGGACCTTTAGGCAAGGCCTCTGTGGAAGCCATCTCTGCTGGAGCCACGACTATTTGGCTGTGTGGGCTGGGAGTATAGCTCTGTGCATGCTGAGAAAAGCTCTGCTTGTTGATGATGCAGGAACATGGATGGAGAGAGCAGGATACCAATGCCAGCCAGCTGGCTTGCCTCCCCACACTCTTCTGCTAACAAGCAGCACGTGAAAATTTAATTGGCCCCTGTCCACAGGGGCTAATTATTTCCTATTGTGTTGCCCAGAAGGGCACTCATGAGGGCCAAGGATTGCAGGATCAGGAGGCTAGGCATGGAAGCCTGGGGCCTGGGTTTGCAGCCACTCAGAGTGGGCTGGTTGGTGGGTAGGGACAGGGGAGACCAGCAGCCAAGCCATCCTTCTTTTCAAAGGCTTGCCTTTAACTAATAGCATTTGGGTTCTGCGATTTGGGGGTTCAGGTTACATATATTTGAGAGAAATGCTTGAAAATTTTATCATTCTTTTGTTTATTAAAAATGGATTTAATGAAAATAATAAGAATTGGCTCTGGCTGGTGTAGCTCAGTGGATTGAGAGCAGGCCTAAGAACCAAAGGGTCGCCAGTTCGATTCCCAGCCTGGGCACGTGCCTAGGTTGTGGGCCAGGTCCCCAGTAGGGGGCGTGCGAGAGGCAATCATACATTGATGTTTCTCTTTCTCACTCACTTCCCCTCTCTCTAAAAATAAATAAATAAAATCTTTAAAAAAATAAGAATTGGAATCAATTTCTGAATCCTTTGTTGAGGGATGTACAAATACAGCCTTTTACCAATTTTTTTTTTTTAATGTTAAATGATTAGCCTATGTCAGGGTTTCTTAGCCTCATTATGTTGGTGTTTGGGGCTGTGTAATCTGTGCTGTGGTCTTTGTCCTGGGCTTCACAGGATGTTTGGGAGCATCCCTGGCCTCACTCACTAGATGTCAGTAGCTCCTTTCTCCTCCCAAATTTTGACAACTAAATATATTTTCAGATATTACCAGATGTTCCTTGGGGGGTAATAGCAGTTACATATGGGAGCTAGAGGTTTATGATAAAGGGGAATATAATGATTTAAGCACAGATTTCCAGCCACGTTGTCTTTGTTCAAATTCTGGATCCACCATTTATTAGCTTTGTAACTTTAGGCACATTATTTAACCTCTTTGTGCCTCAGTTTTTTTCATCTGTACAATGGGAATAATGACAGTACTTACCTGATGGGGTTATTGTGAAGATTAAATAACATATAATGTGTACATGTATACATTAAACAATATATACATAAGTATTTAGCATACTCTGGTATATAGAAATCTCTCAATAAATGTAAGCTGTTATTATCATAATCATCACTTTTTTTTTTGCTTTTTCTTCTAGACTGCAAACTCTTTGAGTGCAGAAACCAAGACTTTTCACTTTTCATTCATGTTTAGCTCAGTACATAGTAAAGACTGAATTCAGGAAGAGAGGAGGGAAGGTAGGAAAGAAGGAACAGATAGGTTTAGCAATGGAACTTGCAGTGGGCAGATGTAAGGATAATAAAGAACCTCCCCTGACAGCTGGTCTGTGCACGAGTCTGGGCTGGCACTCTCACAGTTTTTTATTATAGTCCCAGGTGGAAGAGGGGGCAGAGGAGAGATTCCATACAAAACACCAGGAGTGTGTAAAGGGACCTAAATTCAAAACTTCAAAGTGGGTAAGCAGGTGCATGGGGTCCTGCCTGAAGCTTCTTGGGGCTGAAAGTTTCATGGGGCTCCCTGCTAAGAAGTGATTGCTGCAGCCTGGAGAAAGAAGTGAAGCAGGAATGTCTGTTGTCTCTCTTGTTTCAGGAGAGACTGATGTGTGGCTAACTGCATATTACTTCCTCCTCTGTTCACAGAATTCATGAGGCTCATTCATGATCTGGGATAGAACCCCATTTGTAGTGGGCTGGAATGATACAGCAGAAGGCAATCAGACTTCTCCTCCCCCACAACCACCAAGCAGTATCTACCTGTAAGTGCTGGGATAAGGAAGGGCTCCAGAACAGCACTGTCCAGTGACTTTTCTGCACTGATGGAAATGTTTCATACTTCACTGTCCAATATGGTAGTCACTAGACACATGTAGCTGTGAAGAACTTAAATTATGGCTAGTGTGACTGATGAAATAAAATTTAAATTAAGCGGAATTTGAATAGCCATATGAGGACACATAGCCATATGTGTCCACCATATTGGACAGTGCAGGTTAGGAAGAAACCATGTCCTTTAGATACTCAGTCTAGCCAAGAACACATTGAGAGATGGTGGGCTCACTGCCATCCTTCTTTGGAGGATGGCAATGGAGAGGAGTGGAGCATAAATTGCTATGACTCCCCACCTGTATTCACCTGCCAGGCAGGCTAAACACTGCCCTGCTTTGGACCATTTCACTTTTTTGGGCCACCAGAAACCTGGTGTGAAGGGAGAGTAAGACAGAGGCAACAGCAACAATGGTGATTACTACATCCCTCTTACTGCTATGATAATTAATATTTATGGAGCACTCAGTATATGTCCAGTACTGTCCTAAGCATTTCACATGGACCATCTCTCACTGGGTAGGTCTAGGCATCATCCCTGGCTCATAGATGCAGAAATTGAGGGTCTGGGAGGTTATTCAAAGTGACTCAAGTCAGAGCATCTTGGAGATGGATTGGTAATTGGTTAGAAATATAGACTTTGGAATTAGACATACTTATGTAAGATTGACTCAATTATTTTGGGAAAGGGATCTATAAGAAAATGTAATTCTGGCTATTTTGCAAAGAAGAACTGGAGCTGAGGCTGGGATAAAGGGAGCTTTTTTTTCCATTTTCTGTATTTATATCTACATCATATAATGCATAGCTTTTAGTTAAGGAAAAAGTATATCAGCAGGGCTTATCTTACTGTTGGGGTTGTGGTCCTTTTAATTTTTTTCTGTATTAATGCAGTCAAATTATTTTAAGATGAAGAAAGATCACTTTGTGCATGAGGACCACAGTGGGTTGCACAGCAGGTTCTTGGACTGGGAACCTTGGAAGTAGAGTGACACACAGTCCAGGTTTGTCTGGGACTGGGGGATTTCCTAGGTCACAGGACTTACACTGCTAACAGGGAAAGTCCCAGGCAAATTGAGTCAGTTAATGACCCTACTTGGAAGTTGTAAAAAGATGAGCCCTTTTTGGAGACTCACATAGCTCCTGAGGTGGGGGTGGAGAATCAGAGTTCCAGCAGGCCATTCTTCAGGTGGAGGAGGGGATCACCAAACCAAGCAAACCAAGGACATACTTTATCTCTCTGACACTCCTTGTTTTATCAGTCAAGGTTCAAATGCAGGGTGCTCCGAGAAAAATGAGGAAAACCATCAGTTCTAGGCAGGGCTGCAGTATGACCTCCATGGGCTTTAGGCATGTTTGCCTTTGTGAGCTCCTTTCTCTTAAAAAAATTCAAAAATTATATATAACTATATAAAAAATCAAATATTATATATATTATATAAATATAATCCAGGCTGCATTCATTATTTTCCATCCATTATTATTACATTCTTTTTTCTACTGATTTTAAAAGAAATTAAAATTAAAACATTTTTATGAGACCTTAAAAATATCCATTGGTCCTGGGCATTGTGACTACCATGCCTAATATGCAAGCGGCCCTGGTTCCAGAGCTTGAAAGAGATGCTGGGGAAAAAAAGGAGATCTGGAAGCATCTAGGTCAGGGGTTCCTAATCTGGATCAACTGGCCTGGGAGAAAAAGGTCTTAATTTTTGGCAGCCTCTAACTGAAATTTAACACTTCTGTTTATCATGATTGTAGGCAATGAGCCATCCTGCATGGTGGTACCAGCTACTTTGACAGCAGTAGAAATTACAGATCACATTGTAAAAGGGTGCATCCAAGAGGGGGGCCCCAAATAAGGATTTGGAATGGGGTCCAGCACTCAAGGTGTCCAGGAAATATTAGAAAGATATATAGGATATCCTCACCCCTTTCCCCCACAGGTGTGAGTTGGGGGAAGGGACACATGGAGCAGGAACATGCAGAGCTGTTTTGCACGGCAACTGGCTTTGCAGCTAACCTCTGACATGGTCATTTAACATATCTATAACCTTTAACTGGTTTCATAGATATGTTAAATAACTGTGGCCATGCTCTGAGCTAGGGGGATGGAAGTGATTTCCACCCAAGATGTTACTGGGGGACAGCTCCTCCTGGTTACAGCACCTGCGTGAGAGCTTGGAGAGGATTGGCTCCATACAGGAATGCTGGCAGGTGTAACTGATTGTAGGAGGCATCAGAAATGGGGATGCAGAGAAAGGTTGGCTTGGGGATTTAAAACCAAGACTCAGCAGCCATGAGAGGAGAGAACCATGAGGCTTTGGCAGAGTGGGGACTCCCTGCAGCTTTGGTGAGAGTGAGGACCACGTGGCTTTGGGGTTCTCCCTTTTGCCACATGGCTTAGGAAGCAGGAGAGACTTTCCCTGGAAGAAAAGGGGTGAAAGGACTCCTGCTGGTGGGCCATGAGAAGGTGCCACATGACTTTGAATTAACTGGAGATTGTGGCGGCGACACAGCTGATGGTGCCAGGAGCCTGAATCATGGACTTCTATTGCTTTTCCTGAGATACCCCAGATTAGGGCAGAGGGAGAAGGAGCAACTGTGTGTCTGTGGGTATCCTAAAGGACTTTAATATTTTAATGAAGACATTAAGTCACTGCTCTAAGTCTGTATAGCTTTAAATAAATATTTCCTTTCCTTTTCACAAATCTCTGGCATTGAGAGATGTCTTTCCTCTGGCGGCAGGCATAGTGAACCTAGTGAGGGTCCTTTTGATAATAGTATATCGTACACCCCCCTTGGGTGTGTTCTGTAACAATATTACAATTGTGACAAATGTTGAAATAGCATTTTCCCTCATCACCTCTTCAAAATTATGGTGGTTATTAGAGTAGCCACTAGACCATGCTGTTTAAAGTGTCACTAAATAAGTTTACAATTTATATAGCATTCTTAATATACCGTATTTTTGAACTATAAAACACACCTTTTCTGTTTCCAAATTTGGGAGGAATAATGGTTGTTAGTGCTGCTGTTGAGTTCTGTTTACATTTATATTGGAGAAATATTATGTTATTTATGTTATTAATTATTTTACCACATTTTTTGCTTCAAAAATTGTTTTCCTATTTTCCTCCTCCAAAACCTTGGTGTATCTTATGGTCTGAAAAATGTGGTAATTTTAAAATAATTTTATGTATTTTGTTTTATGCATTTCAAAACCTTATTCTGAGAAGTGGCTCTCAGGCTTCAGCACATTGCCAAAAGTCCATGCCAAAGAAAAGGTGAAGAACACTGTATGTGGTGTTTTGTGGTTCACAAATCTGGTCCTTTATTTTAGCTTCATCCCTCCACACAATGAGGAAGCCCTTACTCAGCTTTACCCACCTGAGAGAAGTCCATGACAGGGTTAAAAACTGGCTTGTAGAGGTGACTATCACAGCCCAGGTGTGCAGCCTAATGAGGTGTTAATTGGGCACCAGCTGAGCTGGAAAGGAAGCCTAGACAGGTTGCACTGGATATTTTTCTCATGGTTTGTTTGTTGACAGAATTTCATCAGCCCTTCTTCCTGGCTGGAAGTACGCTGAGTGCTCCCTTTGCAATGATTCTTCTACAGAAAACTCTGTGGCAGTGATCCTGGAGTACATCTTGACTTTTAGTTTTATATGTCTCATTTCTTATTTGTTTTAAACTTTCCCTGAATACTTCTTGTATGCCACGCAATTTGCTAAGCACTCTATAAGCATCAGCTCATTCAGGCCTCACAAAAACTCCATGGGGAAGGTACTCATTATTCCTATTTTTATGTATGAGGCAATAGAGAGAAACTCAAATGAGCAAGTGACTTCCTTAAATCCGTACAGGTACCCAGTGCTGGGCTGGGATCTGAACTTGGTCAGACTCTTCAGAAAGTCTCTTTTCTTTAAACTTTTGGGTCATTTTTTTCTTAGGATTTTTTTTGTTGTTGTTAGTAAGCCACTTTTATTTTCTGTGTAATGTAATATTAAATAATCAAATATTGACCATCCTGGTTTCTAAGCTCTCTGTTGATGAAGTTTCTTGCCCTGGGAAAACCTATGCCTTCAGGAGGAGTGCATTAGACAGGTCGATCCCCAACCATACCCTGTGAATCTGTGGTGGATACTGCTTCTCCAGGGTCAAGAAGAACTGCCTCCCTCTTTAGTCAATGAAATGATTAATAAAGGTAAAATCATGTTTAAACTTTCCCATTGTTAATGGTGGCTCTGAGAGTTGGGCTTTCTCCTCCTCTTCTTGGTGTAGTTACTGAAGCAGGCGTGGTCTCTTGTAACACAGGGCAAAGTTTAAAGTATTTACAGATCATTTCACATGTTTTTTTCCTCTTCTTTGGGCCTTCTATGTATTATCTTGTATGGATGACTTGCTGTATTGAGTAAATTTATATGGCATTTTGGTATTTGTTCTCCATTTGACTTATTTTACTTAGCACAATATCCTCTAGGTCCACTCATGCTGTTACAAAGAGCAAGGCTTCATTTTATGTTTTATTAATCTTCATTCAAGGGCATGCTTATTGACTTCATAGAGGGGAAGGGAGGGAGAAAGGGAGAGGAACATCGATGTGAAAGAAACATTGATTAGTTGCCTCTCACATGAAACCAGACTGGGGACTGACCCCACAACCTAGGCCTGTGCCCTGCCTGGGAATCCACCTTTTAGTCTATGGGACCGTGCTCCAATCAACTGAGCCACATTGGCCAGTGCAAGTCTTCACTTTTTATGACTGAGTAGCATTCCATTATATCTATTTATCTATCTATCTATCTATCTATCTATCTATCATCTATCTATCATTATCTATCTATCTATATCTATCACATTCATCTTATTTATCCATTTATCTACTGATGGATGCTTAGTTGCTTCTATACCTTGATTATAGTGAATAATGCTGCAATGAATATAGGGATGCATATATCTTTTTGAATTATTGTATTTATTTTCTTCAGATAGATACCTGGAAGTGGAATTGCTGGGTCATATCCTAGTTCTATTTTTAGTTGTTTGAGGAAACTCCATACTGTTTTCCACAGTGAATGCATCAGTTTGCATTACCACCAATAGTGCACAAGGGTTCCCTGTTCTCCACATCTTCTCTAACACTTATTATTTATTGCTTCTCTGATAATAGTTAATATGACAGGTGTGAAGTGGTATTTCATTGTAATGATACTGATGATTAGTGATACTGACCAGCTTTTCATGTGTCTGTTGGCCATCTGTATGTCCTCTTTGGAGAAGTGCCTATTCAGGTCTTCTGTCTATTTTTAAATCAAATTGTTTATTTTTTTGATGCTGAGTTGTGTGAGTTCTTTATATACTTTACTTTTTTCTTGCTGTTCAGTCTTTATTTACAGCAAAGTACAGAGTATGTGGTTGTTTCTGTAATGCAGTCAAGACCAGGTGGTAGAAGGCAGAGGGGAGGAGCAAGCATCTTAAAGGAAAAGTCCTTACCCAGCTGTTGGCTGCTCTTGAGGCAGGACTGGCTAGGCTCCCACCACCTTCAAGAGCAGAAAGGAGGCCAAGCTGCCACAGGGCCACCTGCATGGGGAGGCAGAAGTCCAGAGACAAGAGATCAAAGGGGGCTCTGAGCTCCAGACTCAACCTACTGATTCCCCAGCTTGCTCTCTCTCTCTGTGGCTTTTTCACACTCCACCCTGAGAACAAGGTGAAGGGCAGAACCTGCCTCTGCCTGCCCAACCCAGCACACAGGTGACTCTTGATCCAACTGGCCTCCAGTGCCTTCTGCTTCCACTGGCTTGAAGGCCGACGCAGAGGCTAAAGAGACTGGTGCTCCACCCTGTCCCCAGACAATGGAGCCCAGGAGAGACAAGATGCCTGTGTCCCATGATTGCTGAGCAGCCAGGACAAAAGCAGATGCTGCAGGGACAGTTGGTTCTGAAAGGGTGCCCTGGAGACCTCTCCATCACCCTCCTGTGACCCACTCCTAAGAACTCCTGTTGTCTAACCACTGCTGCTGGGGGCCCACCCATTCCACTCCACAACAAAGGCCACCTGAGGTCAAAACAACTACTCATAAGACTTGTGTCTCCCTTATCCTGATTCCCATTTTTGCTCCTATTGGTCTCAGGCTGCCCAAGAAAAGGACACCCATCAGTGGAGCTCCATTAGCCAGAAGAAGCATAGGGTTAGGCCTTCCCACGACACAGAGCTTGGATGCCTGTTTCCCACATACCTGGTCTATGGACAACACCTGGGAGGGGAGTCGGGGAACGAGAAGCAAGCATTGTAGGGGCTTTGAAGCTGAGACTCCCATGAGCATGACTAATGTCATCCACTCTGCTCATGTCTGCAGAGCTCCCAGGTGACTCAGGTCATGGTTTCTGGCCTAATGACTCTCCAGTGGAATCAGACCCAGTGCTCTTAAATGCCAACTCCAGGGTTTTTCATGTAGAAAGATTGAGTTCAGACCCCAGTTGGCTAAAGGCTGTGCTTGCAAGAGGGGCAGAGCTTCCCATCCCTCCCTGCTGGAATCAGGGAGTCACAGAACCAGGAGCATCATTGGCACTGCAAGTAAGTATGGTCCAGTGCCCCCAGTCAAGCCACCAAGGCCTGGTTCTGGTTTTACCAGGAGGAAGGGCAGCCTTAGCACTGCTTACTGGACAAGACTGGGCTACTTGGGGACACTGAGCCTTGGTCCCAATACCACAGGCAGATGAGGAGGTGGCTAGGTAAGTCAAGGCTCAGAGATGAGAAGAGCCTACCTTCCAAGGCAGTGGGACTGACAGCAAGGCACTAAGTGGTCTGGCACCTGGGAGCTTCAAGTCAAGTCCAACATGCCATCCACTGACAGACAAACCATGGCTCCCAGATGGGCCTCCTCTGAGCACACAGGCCCATCTGGACAAGAAAACCCTATACTAGGCCTGCCATGCACTCTACATGTCAGAGCTTTCCAAGGTAGGATGAGCAACACAGTGAACTTTGACTCTGAAACACACACTCCAGAACTTCCGTCCAGAGGACATTGGCTTTCAGAGCAGGCCCCTCAAAGTCCTTGTACTCCAACCAGGTGACTGTGGCCACCTGTAGCTCCCTCCAGGGCCTGTGGCATGGTCTTCCCAATGTGTCAAGGTTGGCAAAGCTCTGTTGGGGATTAGGTTTGACTTTTTGAAACAGCAAAATAGATAGTTAAATTGAGTCCAGAGAAGAGGGATCAAAATGGATGGTGCTGAATCAAATGCGATGGTTGGGTGATTAGAGGGTAATGGTGACAGATGTACCTGAATGGCTCCAAAATGCTGTAACAGTGCTGGAAGGGGAAGGGCCCCCTGAAATGCTTCAGGCAGGGCAGCCTCAGTGGACAAGGTGAGGGCATGACGGCCAAGTTCTGATATGCTCGACACTGATGGATGGGAGAGGCTCTGGCTCTCCAGCATTACAAGCTGGGGAATGGGGCTCTCTACTGAGACCTCAGCTTTGCTTGGTCCCTGACTTCCTGCATCCCTGAAGCAAGACTCTTCAGGAATCTGTGCTTCTTCCAAAGATGCAAGTTTTTGCCAAAAGGGAGCCCTTGGGTAAGTTGGGATTCTCTACCCCAAGTGTGTTCAATATGAGACTCCAGCTTATGACCTACATACTTTATGTCCTATAGTCCCTTCCATGCCCAGTGCTGCCAAACCCATAAGTCAGCCCATCTGTGATACCCTGAAGACATGTGCCACCCCATCTCACTGCAAAGCCTCACATCTTGGGGACAAAAGCTACTGCCCCACATGCAGGCAGAGCTCTGTTGTTACCCTGTGAGGGGCTGCCAGCTGTCTTCCTGCCAGCAGAAGTCCTATAACAACCAGACTGCAAGGGACGTCTGTGTACTTCTCAGTCCAGGTAAAGCCTGGGGAATCTGGTCTGCGACATTGGCTTTGAAAAGCTCTGGCTTTAGAGACACTGAGAAGTAGGTGAGAAAGGAAGAAGTCATTGAGTGACCACCCAAGCAGCCATCTTTATATACATTAGATATCAACACCTTATTGGATATATCATTTGTGAATATCTTCTCTCAGTGAGTTGCCTTTTATTTTTTTTTATAATTTCTTTTGCAGTGCAAAAGTTTTTAGTTTGATGTCATTTCACTTGCTTATTTTTGATTTTGATTTCCTTGCCTGGGGAGACATGCTGAAAAATATTTGTTAAGCTAATGTCCAAATTTTACTACCTATGTTTTCTTCTAGAAGTTTTATGGTTTCAGTTCTTACATTGAAGTCTTTAATCCATTTTGAGCTTATTCTTATATGTGGTGTATAAGAAGGTGGTCTATTTTCATTTTTTTATGTATCTGTCTAGTTTCCCAACATCATTTATTGAAGAGCCTGTCTTTTCCCCATTGTATATTCTTGCTTCCTTTGTTATAGATTAATTGACCATATAAGTGTGGGTTTCTGGGATCTTTATTCTGTTCCTTCAATAGAACTTTTTTAACTTTAAGGATACAGCATATCTCAGAGACAATGGCCAATAGGTAGAAAGCACAGACAGAAGTAGCTTATGAACTGGAGACCCAAGATCTGGTAGAATGTGACTATACAACCACAGTGTAGTCTTTCTTAGAGTCCCAAGACCTCTGGAGTGGAGGACAACCTACATGACACCCAAACTGTATTGCTCAATGATGGTCGCAGAGGATGATACCAGACAGGTCAGGTTTTGTGTGTGTTGGTAGGGTGCTGAGACTAGGAGAGAAAACTATTCTCTCATGTTGAGTTAAAGATTGCAAAATTCTTGTACACATATTCCTGAGTGTTTAATTAAAAAGTCAGGGGGGAAATAGTTGCCTCTCTGTTTCTTGTAACTACCTAGTGAAGCTCAAGTCCTCCACCACTGGACCTTTAAGAGAGGTGGCTGATGTTTTTCTGGGACACTGTAGATTGGGTAGGTTTCCTATCAGAGTTGCTCTTAAACTCTGGGGTCAGCTTTCTCTACCCTATCTTTAATCACCCAGAAACATCAATGCTCAGATGCAATGACTTAGGGCACCCACCCTTTGTCACCATCTGTTTAGGACCCAAAGAAAGATCTGATGTTGCAAAACACTGAAATTTAGAGTAAGTGGAGCAAGGAACAAATCCATTCTTTGTTTTAAATCAAGTTGTCATAATCCAAAGGCAAGCTCCAACTTTAATAACAAACACCCAATGTTATGACGTTTTACCTTTTCCAACTATTTATGTCAGCACAAATATTGTGTTTAAATTTTAAACTATACAGTTAACATAGAACAGTCCACTTACTTAAATATAGTAAAAATCAAGCTAGTTATGCCAATTTTGCTTCCCTTGAAGGCCTCATTCTTTAAATAGATCATTCTTTCAACAAATGGCTGCTGAGTGCTCAGTGTCAGACACTATGCTTGGCACAGCATACCCTGAAAGGAACCAGAAATGGTGCTCTAGGCATTGTAGGGAACCAGCAGGACAAGGTGGGAGCCACTTTTACACTGACCCATGCTTTTACATCTCTAAAACCTCAAAATAGAGATATCACAAATAATTTGCATCCCTTTTCATTCTCCACCAAGCGCTATTTCTCCAAATCAAGCTGTAATGGGATCTAGAAGCTATATATTTGGAGAGTGGGTTTTCAACAGTTTTATAAACTAAGGCTGTGGAACACAGATATGAAAGTGGTGAAGAAAACAGGATTTCATGATCACCCAAAGAAGATGCTCAGGACTTGGCATTGTGACTCTTTATCCCACACTCAGATGCCAATTGGATTTTAACAAGGAGTGGGGTTTGTGGTTTGGGAAATAAGGCAGTTTTTACTGCTTTGGATCATATTTGAAATATTTGCAAGCATTTAAAATAGCATAATGTTATTTTTTCCCTTGTCTTCAAAACAAACCCAGAAAGCTTTTATAAGTGAAAACATGAAGTATAAAATTGGGACATTACAGAACCCATGGGCAGGGCTTTGGAAAATCCATTCTTCCTTAGAACAAGTGTTTGGATTTGGGTGTAGAGAACCATGGTGTTTTAGGGGGCCTGACCTTGAATGACTTTGGGATCCTAAAAGAAGTGGGAAAGAGCTCCAGGGTCAAGATGGGTGGCATCTCCTACCCAACCATTCTTCAGTGCAGAGACAGAAGTATAGGCAAGGGCTTTGGGACTCCTTTTTAGCCAAAATGTCCTGTTTTTACTCTGGAAGTTTCTTTGAAAGAAAAATAAAAATAATCCAGAATGCATATTTATTTAAGGACCAATTTCCAAAACTTGCAGCTCTGTAAACCATGCTGTCTGGGCCTATTCTTGCCAAAGGGCCTCAGGTGGGGCAAATACTAAAATAAAGACATAAACTGGCCTTGAATGTAAGGGTACCCAGCTTTCTGTCTATTAGAAAAGTGAAGGGTAATCAGGCTTTGCACAGAAGTAAATATATCAGTCAATACACAATATATTAATATATAGTAAATGTATAGTTACATAGTGAACACAAGTATTCCTTGAACATCTAGTAGCACCATATTCCCATTAACCTCAGAGAGGATGTGTGAGGATTAATAATTCTATGAAATGCGTGCTCTTCTTATCACAGTTTTATTGATGGAGAAAACAAATGTAAAGAGAGGTTAAGTTACTTGCCCAAAGTCTCACAGCTAGGAGGCAGCAGAACTGGCATGTGGACCAAGACAGCCTGCTGCAGGGAAGGAGTCTGAGCACTGCATTATGTTGCCACTACTCACCCTGGGCTTGTTTCAAGTATCTGAAATTCTGCAAACCTGATAGCAAAGGAAAGTGATGAATTCCTTTTGATTTTCAGTATTAAAAAAAAATAAGTACAATTCTTAGATTATTTGGATGATATAAGAAGAACAAACAAATCAAGAATGAATTAAAACATATCCTCTCCCAAAGATCAAAAGAAGAAAGAAAATAAAGGGGAAAAATCCTTTATTTGTTCCTACTTTTTGAGGTGATCTTTTCAGACTTCTAAATTCCTGGTCTTAGGAGTGGAAAAAGAAGGAGAAACTGAGGTAGAATTGTGTTCCAAGCTGGTGGGAAGCAGCTGTGAATGGCTAGGGGCAGCTGCCTGCTGGGGGCTGTGCTGGCTGTGGGAGGACCCTCTCTGGAGGAGGGACTCAGAATCCGGGAGGAAAGGCTTGAAAAGAAAGGCACCCCTCAATAAGTGGTGCTCAACAGGGCCTGGAAAACAGGGGGAACGGGCTCGCTCAATGAAAAGCTGAAAAACCTTTTTGTTGATTTCCTCACTGTGAAGTGCTGCCCCTCTTCCTTTCCAACTTCATCCCTAGCTCATCTCACTGGGGTCAGAGAAAGGGTTTCTTGTTGTAACCCCATCTGCCTGCTGCTCACCCACATTCTTTTATCTGTGCCCAGGACCTGTAAGTTGGGCTGGAGTTTCAGCTGCCAGATATTTTGGGTTTCAATGGAATATTCCCAAGAAGAGCATCTGAGAAATGTCAGTTTACATCAAAACTGCCTTCTCTAACGAATAGCCAGCAAGTCCCCCCCCCCCCCGCAAAGTCAGGAAATAATACTTTTTCAAGATCGTGCCAGTACAAACTCTAGTCCACATTTGGGATAATCTGACTAAAAGGGACAGATACTACTTTGGTTTTACACTTAAAAATAAAAGGGATTTAATTTTAAAATTAAATTAAAGAGAGAAAATGAGTATTGTTTTCTTATTAATAGGGCTTGGTTTTACAGTGAATATTGCACTGTAACAAATTCTTAAGAATGTATGGCTATGGTTACAGGGAGCAATTTGGGGAAATGTTAAAACATCAACAGATAACACATCATATGGTTGGCAAGTAAAAAGAATAAAGGGGGTGGAGATGGAGGTCATGGGATAAAAAAGAGATGGAAGAATTTCTTAGAGAAAGCTCACTAATCTGTAGAAAGTTCTGAAACAAAGAGACCAAAGCACTCTTTGGGGCAGCAAACTGGGTTAGAGTGCACAGGAGAAATTATGAGGAAGTCTGTTTGTCAACCCTGCAGGAAATCCCTGTTCAAAATGGTAATTTCAAGCATTGGTGTATTTATCCCAAAGACTGGGTTCTTGTGTCTAGGGGAGGAAAACTCAGGCTCAGGGTTGGCAGAGCTGCCTCTACTCTGCAGTAAGGGTGCCTGTCGGCACTGAAAACTGATAGTTATTTCGTTTTAGGTCTGAATACCAAGCATGGCATCCAGAGGCAAAGGAGCCTGGGCTTGCCCTGTAAGCTCATCTCCTGCCCATGCCCTTGAACAGTACTCTTCTGTTAGCTGGATTTTTACCTAAGGGTGGGTGTGGGAGGTGGGAAGACAGGGGGAGGTTAGGGGATGGGGCCTGGGAGGGTGGGGGGCATGTGAAGTAAACAAAGGACTAAGGTCACTGGGTGTGGTCACCTTAACTGCAACTTTAGGGTGATGGCTTGGAGTTGTGCACACAGAGTCTGTTAGGTTTTGAAGCCCTTGGTAGTCCTTTCTACAAGCTCATTTTCCCCCTCATTTGTGGAGAATAAGCAACACCTTCACGTCAGCCTTCCCTCTTTCAGCAAGAGCTCTAATTCCTGCAACTAGTGAGGTCTTTTTAAAATAAGAAATGAGAACCTAATGTTAGGTAAAAATCCTGCAAAGGTCTGCCTGTCATTCTTGGGAGAAGATGCAATCCTATCCATGGGTCAAATGTTGGGGACCATTTAAATGATTACCCAAAGAAGGGCATTTCTTAAAGTGAAAGTGAGTGCAGTGCAAATTATGCCAGTGCGATGGCTATATGCAGAGGATGTCCCTAGTCACCAACCCAAAGGCCCTGCACTGCCTGGCCCCCACCTATCTCCAAACCCTCTCCTCCTGTCCCTGTGTCCTCTGCTCTCTGCTCCATCCATGCTGGGTTTTGGTTTCCTGTGCCCCGTCCCACTTTAGTGCCTGGATCCTGCAGTCTTCTTTGTCCATCTCACCTGCCTAGCATCTGTCTGTCCCTCAGAGTCCTGCTCTGCCCAGGGAAGCTCTCCATGACTCCCATTATCATACTGGGCCCTCTTGTTTCATAATCCCAAGGACCAGGGGAGATAGCCCAAATATATAATCACTGCTGTGTACTATGAATGAATGAATGAATGAATGAATGAATGAATGAAAAATAATCTCACTTGTCTTAGTGAGTGGGCATTGTTGTAACAAAATAGCACACTGGGTAGCTTAGGCAACAGAAATTTACTTTCTCACAGTTCTGGAAGCTGGAAGTCTGAAATCAGGATGCAATATGGTTGGGTTCCAGTGAGGACCCTCTTCCTGGTTTGTAGAGAGCTGCCTTCTAACTGTATGCTCTTGTGGTGGAGAAAGCGGGAGCAAGTTCTCCAGTCTCTTCTTACAAGGGCACTAATCCCCATCATAGGGGGTCCACCCTCACGACCTCATGTAAACTTAATTACCTCCCAAAGGCCCCACATGCAAATATCATTACATTTGGAAGTTAGGGCTTCAACATGTGAATTTTGAGGGGGGATTAATTTGGACCCTAACACTCTTTAATTCTCTACATAAATTTAACTTGTGTTCGACAAATCTACTCAATGAATGTTGCAGGTAAGTTGTTCATCAAATCATTATAAAATTTCTGTATTACTTTATAAAACCTATTTATTTTGAAATTATTATAAATTCATGGAAAGTTACAAGAATAATACAGAGGCCCTGTGTCCCCCTTCACCAAGTTTCCTCCAAAGGTAACATTTTTATATAACTATAGACAATATCAAAACCGGAACCTTACCCCCTGCCCAGGTGGCTCAGTTGGTTGAAGCTTCATCCCACACACCAAAAGGTTTGCAGGTATTATCCCTGGTCAGGGCACATAACTAGGTTTTAGGTTTGGTCCCTGGTAGGGGCATGTATAGGAGGCAACCGATCAATGTTTCTCTTTCATATTGATGTCTCTCTCTCTCTCTCTGTCTCCCTTCCTCTTTCTCTAAAATCAGTGAACATATCCTTGGGTGAAGATTTAAAAAAACAAAGAAAACAGGATCTTGGTATTGGTACAATGCACAGATCTTATTTAGATTTCACCAGTTTTCCATGCCCTTCACATTTGTGTGTGATACTGTGTATGTGTGTGTTATGGTGGTATGTGTGGTATGTGTATATAGTTCTGTACAATTATATCACATGTGTAGATCCATGTAACTACCACCACAGTCTTTTCTGTCACTACAAAGATCCCTGGTGCCACTCTTTTATAGTAAGATTAATCTATTTCCTTGTCACTCCTACCCACTCTGTCCCCAACCCTTGTAAGCACTAATTTGTTTTTCATCTCTGTAATTTTGTCATTTTGGAAATGTAAAATCAATGGTATCATATACTATGTAATCTGTGGTTTAAAATCACATAATATGTATTTTATACATAAAATAACCTGAATTTTAAAAATAGTTGGTATGGTGTTTTCTGTGATGTGGCTGCCACAAACTACATGTGTCCCTTCTGGGTCATGATTTGACACAGGAAACTGTATCAACATCTTCTAAAAACTTCCCCATTAAACTGACAGTCGTGAGGGACCTCACAACTTTGTTTTGGGTTGGGTGCTACCTGCATATTCATATGGGGTATCCATGTAGGTGCCAGGCTTCCCAGGTGGTCCAGAGAACCCCCTTAAGTGCTGACAACAGTGAGGTCCATGTCTGTTTTCTAATGCCCTTGAAGTCAGGTACCATCTTGTACTTGTCACCTTGTTAGCACCCAGCTCTGTGTCAGTATACAGTAAGTACATAAACGCTTACTGAATGAACAGGTGGTACTCTGTTTTATGGATAGCTTGTTGACTCTAAACTGATTGCTTGAGAAGAAACTATTAATTTCTTTTCCAAAGATGCTTTTCCCTCAAATTCCCTTGGAGTTTTTTTTTTTTAATCAAGGAATGGGGGTTGCAGCAGCAGCTGCTGGCTTACGTGGCCTCATTATTGTGTTCACAATGTCTCCTGCCCTCCTGACAGTTTTGAAACAAGCACAGGAAATTACATATATTGGCAATAAGAGTCCAACACTTGGGGCCTGGGAGGTGTGCATATTTACTTTCCCAGTTTTCTGCTCTCCTACCAAGTGAGCACGTGGAACTCTGACCTTCCATGTTTTCACCACCTATCGAAGATAAGTGTTCCAGCAAGTTGGAAGCAACTGGTTGAGTGTGTTTCCCCCCTCATTCCATTTGAAGATGCTTCACGCAGGCTGTGGAAGAGAGAGAGAGAGAGAGAGAGAGAGAGAGAGAGAGAGAGAGAGAGAGAGAGAGAGAGAGAGAACAATCCCCCATGGCTCTAGGCCCTCTCAGAAAGTTGTGGACTCCCAACCCTTTTTAGTTGTTTGTTCTGGAAGTCCTCCCTGACTGCAGGGCTGAGTTAGGTGAACCCCTTGCCTCCGTTACGCTGTGTTGACCTCTTATGGCACGACTGCACCATACTGGAATAACTGCTCTCTAGTCTGTCACTCACGATAGACTGTGAGCCCAAGGGAGACTGGGACCATATTTGTCTTTTCTATGCTGTCCACAGTGCCTGGCTTAATCTCTGACATGGGGTTGAGGTTCAGCACATGTTAGATGAATGAGTGAATAAATGATGAGAAGGGAGAAACAGCATTAACCAGAGTGGCATGGCAGTAAAAAAGTCAGCTGTTATTTTGGTACCCATATGATCTAGTTCTCAATGAAGACTCACCAGACAGATTGACGACCATTGTCATTAATTAATTAATTCAGTGGTTTTCAACTTTGAGTGTACATTAGAATCCCCTGGAGAATTTGTTAAAATCAGGTTGGTGGGTTTTTCTGAAGTTTCTGGTTCAATTTGTCAGAGGTATGCCTTGAGAGCTACATTTCAAACATATTTCCAGATGCCAATGTTGCTGTGTTGTGAACAGTTTGAGAACCACTGTGATAACAGAGGAACTGTGCTATAAATATATTGTTAAAAACAAGATTAAAAAAAATGGCAGCATTACTGCTTACATTGTAAAATCAGCATTATTAATTAAAGCGTGACTTATAGAACTTAGGAATCTGTATCTATGACCTTGTGGTAGATACATAGATGGGCTTTTTGTCAATGTGAATTGCATATTTGAAAGGCATGTGGAAGAAAGATTAGGCGTTTGGAGCCATGAGACCTGACTTGGGACCTTACTTCACTACTGACTGGCAAGGAGACCTTGAAGAAGTTACTTGCTTTCTTAGGGAATCAGATTCTTCATCTGTAAGACATGGATAGTAAAAGACTCTTTTTTTAGTTGTGAGGAGAAATAATAAAAACAAAAAGTATCCCTTGCTAGCCAAAAATTAATTAATTAGATTATGAGATTTAAAATACTGATTTAGTATTGGCAAGGATATAGTGTTTTCTAAAGATATTGAGCTCGTGAATTTTATGTTCTGTTGATTTTATTAGAGAAATTATTTCAGTTTTTTGGTTACTGAGCTTAGATAATAAGAGTTTGGATAGAGAAGTGTATTTGTACAGGTAAAGTAGGTTTTCACAGAGCAGATGCTCAATGAGTGATAGATATAATAGAAAAATTGAATGGAAGAGAATAATGTACTCAAAGAAAAGCTGGATAAGTCATAGAAGCAAGAGCTTTATTACCCAAGTATTCATTATTTGGGAGCTCATAGGTAGCAAGATGTGGAGAAAAGATGAGATCATGATAGTCACCAACGACATGACTTCTTCAGAATTAATTCCTACTCAAGTCCTTCCTTGCTTAGGTCTACTTTGCTCATTAGGTCACAGTCTTATTCAGTTCCTCTCCCTTGCCATTCATTGGATGCCCTCATAACAATGTAGAGATCATGAAAATCTTCTTGGAAGTTAACAGCAAACCTACCAAATAGCACAGGGTTTCATAAAGTTGATGAAAATTTATTAGAGAACTGTTCAAACCACAGGGAAACAGGGGCCTCACAGTTAGATAGGTTTACACTGAAGAAGAAAAAATCCAGAAGGATGATATTATAATAGTTTCAAAAGATAAATATTTGGCTATCAAAAGATTGTGTGAGACCCCAAGGGAAGTGATGAAGCCCTCAAATATTTTTGCACAATTGATTCTTTCTGATAAAACCGCTGAGGTCAAACAGCAAGAGATGATATTTTAATGCATTAGCACACATTTTGTCAAAAACATTACGTTAAAAACCACATGATTCTTTTTTTTTTCTAAGAATTAGCATACCTTATAATTATAATCCAAATCAGGGTTAGCAAAGCACAACTTAAGGGCCAAATCTGGCTGGCATCTGTTTTGTAAATAAATCTCTGGTGGAGCATAGCTCTGCCCAGTCATTTGCTTGCCGTCCATGCTGCTTATACACTGAGTCAGAAGACTTTGAAGGTTGTGATGGAGATTTCATTGTCTGCAAAGCCAAAACTATTTACTAGCTGGCCCTTTACAGGAACAGTTTGCTGACTCCTGACCTAACATTTTTTTTAAAATAAACTTTTCCTCTTTATTTTTATTTTTTTTAAAATAAAGTTCTAATAATTTTTTCCCCTCCATTATTTACATTGGCATTGTGATTTCCATTTTAAGTCGATTTATTCTAGGTGATGTCTACCCCTTTCCTCCTCCCCATATTATTCTTAGCTGATGAGGCCTCTCTGTAATTCAGGATAAAACATGGCTGTTTATAAAGATAAATTATTTCTGATTCCCAATTTAAGAGTGTTGGGGAACTAGCCTGATATTGCTTGAATCCTGGTACTGCTAGTTCCTAGCTGCTTAACTTCTCTGAGTTGTAGGTTCCTCTTTTGTCAAATGGGGACTGTAGCATTAACCTAGCCCAGTGAGTGAACTGAAACAAAACAATGAAGGCAAGTTCTTACCATAGTTGCTAGCATGAAGTATACCTATACTACGGTTGTTGTTGTTGTTCCTTCCTACTTGGTCTGAAATGGCCCTCTACACAGTTTGGATTCTAAGTTCTAAGTTCCTTTGGGTCTTCCTTGAGCTGCTTACTTTAAGGCCCTCTCTAGCACTATGGTTTATAGGTTAGAAGCAGAGGCACATCCTCTACCAAACTGATCAGGCTGCTCTGTTTGAAAAAGGAAGGGATGCATTAAGAATTTATCCTCCCTTTGAAAAGTATTTCCTTTAGTCAGTTGTCTCATAAGTACCTGCAGCCACAGCAGCAGCAGGAGGAAGGAAACTTTTCACATCTGACTCAGTAGGGAGAGTTAGCTTGGATGTAAATTTTCCCAGGTGTTCTGACTTCAAGAGGAGTGGTATTTTGTCATTAGAAGTAGACAGACATGACAGCCATATGGCAGTGTTCATGGTAATCGTGAGGGTGGTAATCAGCAGACCAGGGGAGAGCAAGATGATTTTCTGACTAGATCATAGATGAAGAAAAACACTGGCTTTATTTCTCCAGAGCTGGTCCTGGTTTGTAATATTCATGAGAACAGTTCTCGGTAAGCCCCACTGATAAGCAACTTCTAAACTGGCCTCCAAAGTCCCACCTCCTTGTACTTATTACTTTGTGTAATCCCCTGCTTGTGAGCATGGACTGGACCAAGTGACTTACTTCTAACCAATACAAAGGGCAAAAGTTATGGGATATCACGTCCATGATGTTACAAATGTGTCTAACATCTGTCTTTCTAGCAGACTCTCTTTATTATCTTCCCAGCTTGTTCATTTTTGTGGAACAAGCTGCCATTGGGAGACACCCATATGCCAAGGAACTAAGGCCCAACAACCTTCAAAGTACTGAATCCTGCCAACAACAATGGAAATCAGTGTGGGATGCCGCTGTAGTCAAATCTTTGGATGAAACCTCTGTTCTGACTGAATCTTGGTTCTAGCTTGGTGAACCTGAAGCAGAAGACCCAACCAAGGCATGCCCAGATTCCTGGCCCACACAACTGTGAGATAATAAATGTAGGTTGTTTTAAGCCACTAATCTTTAGAGTAATTTGTTATGCAGCAATAGGTTCCAATCCAGATTTCTTTCTTAAAGTCAAAAAGTTAATGAAAGTAGATTTCTGCTGAATGTTTGTGATTAGATTGTCACTAGTTTTATTTTCTCTTAGTTTTCCTTTATCTAACACTGTGCTGCATTTAAGGACAACACACTCTGATAGATCAATCTGTGTAACACACAACTCTGATATTGCCCTTCCCCTATTGAAAAACTTTCATCAGCTCCTACTGACTGAAGGAAGGAAGTTCAACTTTTCCATTTGGGTTTCCAGGCTCACCTGGATATCTGTCTTCACCAGATACCTGGATATCTGTTTTCTACCAGCTGTCAGAATGACCATATGAAAACACCAATCAGCATATGTCACATTGGTTAAAAGTCTTTGTGGGAGTCCCACTAACAACTAGGTTAAATCTGTGTCCCATAGCATGGCAATCAAGGCTTGGCATGATCAGCAACATAGAATAGCTTGTCTCAGGCACCCAGTCTATGTCTTTGAGACACGCTTTTTCTTGGCTGCCATTGCCCACCTTTTCCTTTCATCCTCCAATGATCTTCTCTGGAATATTCATATTTAAGGATTCAACTCAGATCATCTGTGAATAAGAGGATGAACAAAGAACCCAAACACACTTTTGTATTTGGATCTGCATAGACCATCTCTGGAAGGAGACAGAAGAAACCAATGACATTGGTTGTCTCTGGGAGTGGTATTTCAGGCTTGAACAGAGGTTGGGAGAGAGAATTTTCACTGTAAATCATTTCTTACCTTTGTAATTTTCTGACAAATGAGCACATTTACATATTCAAGTACTAAATAAAACAATTACAATGAAGGAAAAAATGTTAATTTCTCGACTCCTCCTTGCTGGGAATCCTTTCCTGACTCTCATACTGAGTTTGTGTATCTGTCAACCCTGTCTCTGAGGTCCTAGAGATCAGAGATCATCCCTTATTCATTCCCCATCCTTTTCCCCCACTGTCCAGAACAATCCCATCACTTCAAAGGCCCTCAAAATACCCCCAAAATAAAAAAGCAAAGGTCCTTATCACTCCCCAGCCAGACTGAACTAGTAACTGTCTTCCCTAAGGGCTCTGGCCTTTCCTGACTTTGGGAGTGGCCCCTACTTCTCCCTTCTGCATTTCCATCCCTCCATTATCTCACTTTTGAAGTCTCCCTGTCTTTCAAGACACAGCTCAGATTTCAGCTCAGGAAGCCATCTTTTCCTTCTCTGACTTCCTATAGCACTCCTGAGTTTTATTATTTTTCCCTTTACATCAGATCCATCCCTTTTTCTATAAATGAGGATGCCCGTTCTTTTACGTATTGCCTCTGGCTGTTCTCCCTTGACAATTACAGAGTTGGTAGTCCCAAAAGAAACTTTAAAGGTCTGCAAAGACAAATATATTTACATACTGCCCTTTAGGGAAAAAGCTGTTGACCTCTGAGTTATGTCATAATTGTGTTTATTGAATATTCCATTCATTAAGACACCAACTCTGTGTTGGATCCAGACAAACTTATCACCCTGGCATGTGGAGAGTATCATCCATGAAGTATTTTCCTATTCTTTTGCATCCTTTTCTGTCTCAGGTTGGAGTTTGCTCTTACTCTCCACTTGGAGCTTAGTTCTTCCCCAGTTGGTGTCTTCTTGTTCTCCAATTCACGCCCAAGGTCTCTGACTTAGAGAGGTGTTCCAAGACTACTTAATCTCTTGAGGTACCACTGCTAGTTTTGGCTACAATGTTCCCACATGGCACATACTGCAACCTAAAATTATTTTTATTTATTTGTTCTCTCTTTATTATTTTATCTCTCTCTCCTACTAGACCATAAGCTCTTTGAGGTCAAGGAGTTGTCTAGTTTCCCATTGTGTTTGCAGTGTCTTGGACAGAGTCTGTTACACAGGGTGAATACTGTAGGAAATACCATTTACTGACTGACTGACTGAATGAATGAATGAATACATCCATCTTTGTCTTCATCAGCATGACTACCTAAGTGTCTAATAGGTACTTAAAACTATTTGTTGCATTAATGAATAATGCAAGAGAGGACATTTAATCATGATAATGCTGATAAATGAAATGGCATGGTTTTCCCCACCCATTAATATCAGCTCATAGAAAATAATAGCTTCCTTCAGCTCCATTAAATTATTCAAGACAAAGTAAAGGAAGTAAGCTCTCAAGGGACATTCTAGGATATCCCTCTTTGAGTGAGAGAGAGAGAGAGAGAGAGAGGGAGGGAGAGAGAGAGAGAGTCTGCAGGTGTAACTCTAAGTCAATGTGCTGTCCACAGACTATGGGAACAGGAAAATGGGCTAGTTCTGGTGCAGATATACTGCTGGTGGACTATGAAATCTGTTTTTCCTCAAAACTAGCAGTTCAGAAATTGAAACACTTAATATCTTTTTAAGCAATACTGCTTTGGATTATAAAATTGATGCATGCATTCATGGGAAAGAATTTAAAAGCTTCAGAAAATCTAAATAAATTATCTTTCAACCCATCATCATGATTATCTTTTTTGTTCTTACCTATGTGTATTTTATATTTTCTCCCTTCCTCTCTTCTTCTCTCCCTCCCTCCCTCCCTCTTTTTCTTTCTTTCTTTCTTTCTTTCTTTCTTTCTTTCTTTCTTTCTTCTTTCTTTCTTTCTTTCTCTTTAACACATTTGGGATTCATTTAGTATCATATCCTAAACATTATCTCTTAATATTAAGTGTATTCTGACAATAAGATTTTAAATAATTATATTATACTATTCCAATGAATTTACCCCCAATTCCTTATGTTGTTTTCTTTCTATGGCTACTATTGTTCTATAAGTAACACAATTTTACAATGATTAAATTAGGTAATTGAATTTCCTTAGGTAGATTTATTAAGGTGGCATTATTGGCTAAAAGAGAGTAGAAATATAAGATATTGTTTCTAGGTATGTCCATATTAATTAGGTAGAAATATAGACCCAGGTCATAATTCCATTTGTATCTATTATTCTACACCCTCATCATAGGCTTTCATCAATATTTTTGTAATATTATCACATGATAATTTTATATTTAATTAGAAAAGATCAATTAAAATGTTTGCCATTTATATTTCTTTTACTAGAAATTTATTTTTAAGTATATTTTATTGATTATGTTATTACAGTTGTCCATTTTTTTCTTCCTCTTCTCTCCCTCCACTGAGCAACCCCCGCCCCCTCCCTCCCATCCCCCCTTTTAGTTCATTTCCATGGATTGGACATATAAGTTCTTTGACTTCTCCATTTCCTACACCATTCTTAACTCCCCCCTGTCTATTTTGTACCTACTACTTATGCTTCTTATTCCCTGTACTTTCCCCCCACATCCTCCCCATCCCTGTGATAACCTTCCATGTGATCTCCATTTCTGTGATTCTGTTCCTGTTCTAGTTGTTTGCTTAGTTAGTTTTTTTTTTTTTTTGGTTCATTTGTTGATAGTTGTGAGTTTGTTATCATTTTACTATTCATAGTTTTTATCTTCTTTTTCTTAGATAAGTTCCTTTAACACTTCATATAATAAGGGCTTGGTGATGATGAACTCCTTTAACTTGACCTTATCTGGGAAGTGCTTTATCTGCCCTTCCATTTTAAATGATAGCTTTGCTGGATAGAGGAATCTTGGATGTAGGTCCTTGCCTTTCATGACTTCGAATAGTTCTTTCCAGCCCCTTCTTGCCTGTAAGATTTCTTTTGAGAAATCAGCTGATAGTCTTATGGGCACTCCTTTGTAGGTAACTCTCTCCTTTTCTCTTGCTGCTTTGAAGATTGTCTCTTTATATTTAGTCTTGGCTATTTTAATTATAATGTGTCTTGCTGTGTTACTCCTTGGTTCCAACTTCTTTGGGGGTCTCTGAGCTTCCTGCACTTTCATGTCTATTTCTTTTGCCATATTAGGGAAGTTGTCCTTTATTAATTGTTCAAATAAGTTTTCAATTTCTTGCTCTTGTTCTTCTCCTTCTGGCACCCCTATGATTCACATGTTGGAACTTTTAAAGTTGTCTCAGAGGTTCCTAAGCCTCTTCTCATGTTTTTGAATTCTTATTTCTTCATTCTGTTTGAGGTGAATGTTTATTCCTTCTGTTCCAAATCATTGATTTGAGTCCTGGTTTCCTTCACTGTTGGTCACTGTACATTTGTCTTCATTTCACTTTGCATAGCCTTCACTTTTTCCTCTAATTTGTGACCTTACTGAATCATTTCTGTGAGCATCCTGATTTACCAGTGTTTTGAACTGTACATCTGATAGGTTGGTTATCACCTCATCACTTAGTTCTTTTTCTGGAGTTTTGATCTGTTCTTTCATTTGGCCCATATTTCTTTGTCTTGGTGCACCTGTTACATTGTAAGGGGCAGAGACTTAGGCATTTGCCAGGGCAGAGCAACCTACTTCACTGTGTTGTGGTGCTGTATGTGGTGGAGGTGTCAGAGAGGGAACAATGCTGCTTGCTTGGCTCTCGTCCTGCTTTCCATCACATCCTTTACTACCCACAAGCAAATTGGGCCCTTCTGGTGCAAATTCTTGGGTGGGTGGGTTTATGTACATTCTAGGACCCTGTGGGTCCCTCCAATGGACTCTCCTGTGAGACTGGGAGTTTCTCTCGCCACCAAAACCCCCACAGGTTTTTACTACCAGAAATTTTGAAGCTTTATTTCCCCATGCTGGACTCCTGGGTTGTATGGTCTGTCTTATTCCCTAGTTGTTCCTCCTGGTTTATCTACATATGAATGTAGAACTGCATGGTCTGCTTGCTGCCTCCTTGATGTGCATCCTTTCCTCCCCATCTGCCCTTCTGTGCCCCTCCTTCCAGTCTGGATGAATATTTCTTCTTTAACTCCTTGGTTGTTGGACCTCCATACAGTTTAATTTTCTGGAAGTTCTGGTTGTTTTTTTGTTTTTAAATTGGTGGTTGTCCTGCTTTTGGTTGTTCAAGGAAGAAAAATGTACCTACCTCCATCTTGGCTGGAAGTAGAAGTAGAAATTTATTTTTTCTAATTCATGTACTACTTTTGGAGATTAAATATTCTGAAATTTAATTAAATTAAAAAAATATAATATAATCTAAGTTCTTGATTATACTTCCAATTAAAATAATATTTTAAATATAAAATACAGGGTTATTTGATGTAAGTAATCAGGCTGGAAATAAAGTATAGAAATAAAAATGTATGTTAATAGTTCACTTACCCTCAGCTGATATACTAATCTGTTTTTAACCCTTTGGAATACTGAGTACCTGGGTATAAAGAAAAGAATTGATTTGAGAAGCCTGAATTAGGATAAAAGGCCACACTCTAAAGCAGTGATCCTTAGGGTATGGTCCAAGGACAAAACTCAACTAAGCTCCCTGGGTGGTGCTGTGCTTGGGGTACTGGGTTTTCTCCTACACACCAAATTAGATTACCTAATTGACAATGCCTGGTAATCTGCATTTTAACAAGGATCCTACAAGGTAAATATTGCTATTGACTTTCCTCTTCCTGCTTACTCTATTGTGCTTTACCCACAGCCTAGTGGGCCTGATATGATGTACATATCCTGAGTAAGATGACCCTCATTCAATCCAATTCATAAAAAGGGGTGTACCTGTCACAAGGGCAAGTTTTTGCTTTTGGGACATGAGATCTTGACTACGCTCAGAGAGAGGCCATGTGTTTTAGGAATATGGGTGTAATAAATACAATACCCCAAGTATGTACTTCAATTTGAGAATCTATAAAGATGATCTGGATGCCTTTGCTGCCATGGACAGGCTGGTTTTTGACTTGGGTTTGCAGCCCCACTGGGGTTAGGGGTTTGGAGTAGGCTGTGATGGGTGTGGGGGGCTCGTAAAACAAGGTGGAGACAGACTCTGGATGGGAAGCAAAATATGCATCATAAAAAATAGGAGGCTGAAAAAAAGAAAGAAAGTAGGAGGTAAAACCCCAGAGAGATGCTGTGAGTAGTACATTCAGAGGGAAAGTGTCATTGCAATATTCTTCTGATACTGTTGCTCATGTAGCCCCTAAAGTGTTTGAAAATCATTTGTCTCTAACATTTTAAAACTGAGGGATAAAATTTTCATCATGAGGTTAAATAGTTGTATAATTTCTAGCACTGGTTAAAATGTTGATGCTGCAAAATACAAACAGTTTTATTCATTCTTTTAAATTCATCCAGGGGTAGCTAAATATCAAAGGATTTGGCACATTTCTCCGCTCCCTGTTTCCATGACACTTCCTGAACAGAATTTACTACAATGCAATATATTTTCATGCTTGAAAGTCTTTTTATTGATCATTCTGTCATACTTTTCTGGATCAAGATTCTATACAAAGTTAAACTTTAAGATCTTTAGTATTTTTTGTAAACTTGGTGTTAAATGTTAAACAATTTCTATGTGTTGAGTTCTCAATTATTTTTATTTGTGCTTAATTTCTCAAAACAATAAATACATTATAAATTTTGATAATTCTGAAACATAAGAAGTAAAATTTTATTGAAAGTTTATGTCTCAAATGGATGAGACTTTCCTTCTTATTAAGTCCTGAATATTTCTTGTTGCCTGAATGAGATAGGGTTCAGCATAAGTTTTATTCCCTCTTTTTTCTTTTAATCATAATTTTAAGAACTGAAAAACATTGTTCTCATAAGTAGATGGGAATGGAAAGAATTTTGTTATAGGAACATCACTCAATTCTTTATAAACTTTTCCAAGTTGTTTACCAAAAATCATATAGTGATCTATCATCAAAAGTTATTTTTAATGATCTACCATCTCCATCAGATCCTTCTTCAGTTTTGCTGAAAACAAAGAACTGAAAAGGATTTGTAACCCAATCATCAGGATAATTCACTTTCTCAACACTAACTGCTAGGTTTTGAATCAGTCCTTTGTCTTGAGTCCTAGATTTTTTTTTTTTACTGGGGGAATGCACCACAGTAAGATTCAGAAGGGTGAGAAGTGGGTCTTTCTTTGGTAAAGCAGAAAAAGGAAGCTGTTAAAGGGGAAGTGAGAGAGGAGACCAGCTGGGGTCCATGGCACAACTCTAAGTGCATCCTTCACTTTGTTTGTGGTGTTCTGTAGGAGATGTCCCCTGGAGGCCTTGGAGGGAGAACCAGCATGCTCTGAGAACAGTTTTAGAAGCATCTGGAGTGGAGCTGAAAGTCTTGTAATTATTCGTTTAGAACCATTCATGCCAAAGTTGCCCTTAAAGATCTCTGTGGTAACTACTGGCATAGTAACAGATGTAGGTGAGAATCATCAACAGAGGCTAGAACTGGTTGGGGAAAGTCTGAGGAAGAGCACAACAGTTCTAGAGTCTCAAAGAGTCTCCTCACAAAGCATGAATTAATTACTCTTTCACTATCACCAAATACAATATACTTATAAGTTAACTTTATAGTAGGGAAGCTGACAGATACTATTTCTGGACAATGGGTCTCAATGGATGCACTGAAAAAGACACAGCATTGTTTCTCTGATATTTCTACCAGAAAAGCATAACCTGCATTTAATCTTGGGGAAACGTTTAGACAAACCTACATTCATGAATGTTCTGCAAAGTAACTGGCCTGTACTCTTCAAAAATGTTTAGTCACAAAAGGTGAGGGAATAGTAAGGGGCTGTTCCAAATGTGAAGGAGGTAAAGAGATTTGACAACCAAATGCAGCATGTGATCTGGGTTGGATCTGTACTTGTAAAAGACATTATTGGGATAAATGGTGAAATGCAAAAGATTGGAAGGCATCGTTGTTGCATGGCTGTGACTGTACCCTGGCTGTGTACCCTTTGTTGTAGGGAATACACACTGGGATACTAAGGGGTAATGGGGTGTCATCTCTGCAGGTTTCTTTTATGTGGTTTAAGAAATCAAACATAAGTATCTAAACAAATTGAGAGAACAATAGGGGAATGTGAGCAATCTAGGTAAAGGACATGCAGGAACTCATTGTACTATTATTGGATTTTTCTGAAAGTTTGAAATTATTTTAAAGTGAAATATTAAAAATCTTATTTTCTAAGGGAGAACAGACTGTGATCCCCCAGTTTGAAGATCACTATAGTTTTAGGAACACTGGTAAAGAGATGAAGTCTTTAAGAGTCCAAACTGGTATGGACAAATGCAAAAGGATTTGTTAAGAATGAGAAGGTCCTCATTGTATAATAGGAATAAAACATGCAGAGATATGTGAGTGATTCTCAAAGGAGAGAGTATAGAGAAGCTCCTTTGCAGATAGGTAATGAGATTTTTATATTTATGTAAAGACAGAGTAGGTGAAGAAAGCTTGAGAAACACTGGTATAGATATTAGCAGGAAACCCCCAAATCTGAGACAGGCATAAGGTAGAGATACGGGATATGTCGTGGCATGTGATATCCATTTTTGGTATTTTTCATTGAGTAAAATGATGATAAGTGTGCCAAAGGAATAATCTCGATCCTGGTTAGGATTGTATTCCTTTAGTGTATCCAACTGTAATATGATCTGATCTTAAATAGGCTCTCACATTCTGTGATATGCTATTCTTGGTCCATACAATGAGATATTTCACTATGAGACTTTATCAGTTGATTTCTGCTACAGGTTGTGCTCCTTTCCCATCGACTTGCCAAATGATGGCCATGTTGTAGCTCTGTTTCCAATTAGAGCCACCTGTTTCTGTCCAGATTCTAAACTTTAATGTTTCCCCCATAGCAATTACTTGGAATGGTTACTATTTAAATAAGTGGAGGCAAACTAGCTTTATCTCACCAACTGATTAGTAATAGGCCTGCCTCTTGGAGTCCTCCACTAGCTAGGATTTTGAAGCCCTTTCTGGACTTAGTGGGAGAGAGCACCATGAATGATTAGTGATATTTGCTATGAAAGATGATAGGCTTGTTATGTGGGGTAAGCAGCCTCAATGGTGGCTCCCAATGATCTCCCTCCTGGAATTCTCCCCCTTGAGTGTGGACAGGACCTAGTGACTTGATTGGAACCAACAGAATGCAACAAAGGTGATTGACTGTCACTTCTATGATTTGGTTACAAGACTGTGACTTCTATTTTGTTAGCAGATGCTTTTTTTGCTGGCTTTGATGAAGAAAGCTAGCTGCCTTATTGAAGAAGCTCATGTAATGAGGAATTGAGGTGGCATTCAGACAACAGCCAACAACAACAACAAAAAAGAGGTTCTTAGTCCAACAGTCCTGGAGGGATGGAATCCTGCCTTCAGATATGACCCCAGTCCAGGCTAACACCTTGATTGTGTGCAGCCATGTCAGAAAGCCTGAGGCAGCGGATCCAGCTAAACATTCTGGATTCCTGCCCCAGAGATACTATATGGTAATCAATGTGTGCTCTTTTTAGTTGGTAAGTTTTGGGGTAATTTGTTATGCAGCAACAAATAACTAATACACCAGGTATTTGCCATCCTTAGTTTAATCACTTTATGCACATAATTGTATAACAAAAAAAATAGTAGGAGCAGTACCACACACTTAGCAAGGAGCAAGAAACTAGAGTTTACTTTAAAGGAGAAGATAAGTGACCACGATCAATCATAAGAACTCAAGATACAGCAATATGAGGACATTTAGTGGAGAGGTAAACCGTTCTGAAAAACTCAGCCAAGTTTGAATTCAACTGTTTTGCTACTCAGTTCAGTGTAGTTCACCATAGTCTATACTTCTCTTATCTTAGTACTTCAGTGTGACCCCTTGTGTTTATCTGTCTTTTCCACCAACACACAGGTTTAATAAAGATAGGTTCTCTGTCTCTCTTTCATTCATTGTTATATTGCCCATAGCAGCCACAGTGCCTGGCACATAAGAGGCTTCAGTAGTATTTACTCAGTGAATAAAATGTTTATGTTTCAGTAAATGTCAATAAGTCACAAAATATTGCCACACACTTTAGAAAAATAAGCATCAAAAATGGTTATAATAAAGGTTTTTGTGCATAAAGGAAACAAGTTTTAGTATCTGGCAAATACACTTATTTAGGGCATCTAATTCCCTGATAACATCAGTTAAATAGGGCATTACTGTAACAACTACCATTAATTATTCATTGCTAACACAGTGTTCAAGGTCAAATGAAATCTGATGGAAAATCTCTTCACTGTGGAAAAATTGTTTGCTGATTGTTATCACAATGTTCACTGCTGCTATACAGAGATTTTTCTCCTTCTAGCATTTTCAGAAGAGGTCATAGTCATGGAGTTCATTTAATGAAGAATAAGATTATTTCATTTATATGATTACACATTTCTCTGCTGTTTGAAATGTCCTTAATTTGTAAATTATATACATATAATTTATATATAGGTTATATGTAAATTATATATATATAAACTATATATCTATATGTATATATATAAACTATATATCTATATGTATATATATAAATATATGAACTATTATAAAGAGAGAGAAAGAAAGAAATTATGGAAGGATAGAGACAGAATAAATAAAAAATGGATTATATGTGAAAAAGAAACATAGAAATCAATTTCATCAAGCTTCTGAGATCAACCCTGAACTACCAAATATAAATTAACCAACATGAAATCCAGAATCTACACTAAAGCAGATGAGTTAAGCATTTGCTTGGCTGGCAAAATGGCAAACGGTGGTGATGTCTTTGTTCAGTGAGAACCAGAAATGGCATTTAGGCTTCTTTTCTTGCTGTTCCATGTTGAAAAGGATTTTGAGGCCCAGTGGAGAAGCTCTATAATTGATTAATGATGGTGCAGAGTCTAGAGCAGACATATTAATCACTGTGTTTATGAGTCTTAGATTTCTCTAATGTAATACAATTAGTTAATCTCAGGGTAAATTGTGACTCAGTGAAATCCAATTATGATTTATGCTCCTTATTATAATAGTATGACTAGACATGTTTCCAGATTCAAGTTCATATCCAAAATTTATAATGAACTCAAGCAACTCAACTCCAAAAAATCCCAAATAATCCAATTAAAAATGGGCAGAGGATCTGAACAGACACTTTCCTAAAGAGGACATACAGATGGCCAATAGACATATGAAAATATACTCAATGTCACTAATCATCAGCGTAATGCAAATTAAAACTATGATGAGATATTAACTAACACCTGTGAAAATGGCTATCATCAATAAATCAAACAAGTTGATGAGGATGTGAAGAAAAGGGAACCCTTGTGCTGCACTGTTGGTGGGAATGCAGATTGATTAATGTGGAGTGACCACTGTGGAGTTTCTATAACAGTATGGAGTTTCCTCAAAAAATTAAAAATTAAACTGCCTTATGACCCAGCAATTCTAGTTCTGGGTATCTAAGGAAACCCAAAATACTAATTCTGAAGAATATATGCATCCTTATGTTCATTGCAATGTTATTTATTTATAATATACAATAGAACATTATTTGGCTATGAAAAAAGAATTGTGACAGTATGGAGGGTATTATGCTAAATGAAATGAGTCAGACAGAGAAAGACAAATACCATTGATTTCACTTAGGTGTGGAGTCTGAAGAGCAAAATAAACAAACAAAATAGAAACAGACTTATAAACACAGAGAACAGGCAGATGATTGCCAGATGGCAGTGGGTTTGAGGGCTGGGTGAAAAAGGTGAAGGGATTAAGAGCTACAAATAGGTAGTTACAAAATAGTCCCAGGGTATAAAGTAGAACATAGGAAATATAGTCAATATAATCCTAATAACTATGTATGGTGCCAGGTGGGTACAAGAAATATCAAAAAATTTGAAATATTTACAAATATAGTAATATTTGTAAATATACTATCATATGATTGTCTAACCACTATGCTATATACCTGAAACTAATACAAAATAATATCGAATGTAAACTGTAACTAAAAATAAAATAAAATAAATAAATCTCTGCTATTCTAGCTTTCACTTGGTTTATATTTACTTCCAACAGGCTATTTTAGCTTAGGGAATGATTTTAGTCTCTGAAATATTATCAGGTTTCCTGTGAGTGAAAAACAAAACCCATAAAAAAAATGAATCATTTTTCAAAGGTGACAGAATCCAATGATGCTGCTTTTCACATGTTTGCATTTCATCATAAAGCAATAGCTATACGTCCACTGGTGATTTGCTTTAATCTTAAGATAAATAAAACCTGTTGGAGCAGAAGCTAGGAATAGGAGGTCAAAGGGTGAACAGTACTGTGAGTTCTTTGTTCACACATTGCATATGATTTCCTTGGGGCCTGTAGCCCTTCTATAACCTTAATCAACACACCAAGCTTTTTAAAAATGTAAATTAAGACAAAATAAGCTGAAAACACTTTACAACATGGTCCTCAAATTACTTGTAGATTACTTAAAGACTGTAAATATTTTTAGACCATTTCAGCCTGTGAAAAACCCTTTTCCCTCACTCCATGGTGAAACCTACAGTGTTTCTTTCATTTGGCAGTTCTGCAGATTGCCTGAAATTTGTTCTTCAACAGTTTCTACTAAATGCATCAGTTGTGTGTAGCC
Source organism: Tonatia bakeri (assembly GCA_004024845.1). Classification (NCBI taxonomy): domain Eukaryota; kingdom Metazoa; phylum Chordata; class Mammalia; order Chiroptera; family Phyllostomidae; genus Tonatia; species Tonatia bakeri. Next base: position 411,410 of record PVIA01000555.1, read on the forward strand.
TTCTCTGCCTTCCCCTCAAATACAAGGTGTGGAGTAAATAGCTTCTCTAAGAACCTGCCTTCTCCTTATCACCACATACTAGTCCCCCAGCTTGCTGAATTTTCACTCACACATATATACATTTAATAAAATGTGCTCAAAGCCTAGCAATGCTGACTAACTATGTGATGAAGTTAAATGGTAAAGAAGACAACAGGGTTGCCACCCTCGTGGATAATATACTATAGTAATGAAGACAAAAAATAAACAATTAAACAAATAATGATAAATTGTGTGTTACAATGGCAGTAAATGAGGGACCAAGAAAGGGAAGAGTAGGAAGGGATTTCAAATTTTGGCCATATGGTGGACTAGATGTTTGCAGAAATCCCACTCAGTGAAGTACAATGAAAATACTAAATAAAACACTGAAGACAAAAACAAAGAACAAACAAACAAAAAACCATGCATGGCTGATTGGACAGGAGAGTAAAGAAATTCTGTGGAGGCCAGAAATGACCAGAAAGCAAGAGTCATCAAGGCAGGGGTAACTCTGGAGTTGTCATTTGCACTGGGGTAAATTTATCTCTGGCAGCCTGAATGCTGGATTTTATTTAGCCATGTATTGGAGATGAGAGGTAGAGCATGAAATTGAGCAGAGGTTTGGGCTGAGGACCCTCTACACAATGCCAGGAAGCAGAAGGGCAATAGTCTTGGTGAATATACCAAAAAAAAACCCCAATCTAAACCAAAACCTGACCTTGAGAAGGACTCTGGGGTTATAGTGCCTGCCTCAACATTGCCTTTGGATGAAGATAAAAGATAACAGAATCCCTTGAGGACTCCTTATCATAAACCCGTGGTAAGGTCAAACAAACCATGATATTGCAAGCAAACAAACAACCTCCAACCAAAATATAATTTTAGGTGGTTCTAAGGTGGCTGGAGGAAGGAAAACCTCAAATCCTCTGTGTAGAAATGCAACTAAATTTCAAATCAGGTCTCAAAGGGTATCTAGAAACTAACATTCACAATCAAAACCACTACAAACATTAGGAAAGAAAGTCATCATGAATATAAAGAGAAATAAGAATACATATAAAATTCCAAACTAATCAAGAGGAAAATATGGAGTTAGGAATGCTTGCCCAGTGCAAGGTGGGACACAGTCAATAGAAAGCTTAAAATGAGACTATGGAAATAAATCTAAACATATCAGAAGTCATAATCAAATAAATAAAAACAAGAGGGTCACTATTTTTGATAAAAGTTCCAATTTATCAGAAAGATGGAAAAATTCTAAACTTGTTTTTCCAATAATATAACTATAAAATATCTAAAGCAAGAGTTCCAGGATCACAAAGAAAATGAACAAGCCCCCTATTATAGTGAGTAAAAACTTCTTTATCAATAATTGATAAAGACAGATAAAGGAAATAAAAGATTTAATAGATAAAGGAAATTTAATAATAATAATAATACAGAAGATTTAAACAACATAATTAGCAAGAATAATCTAGTGTACACTAGATTACTATTCCTAAAAACTGGAATAGACTCTTTTTTTGTGTGTGTATATGTAACATGTAAAATTTGGCCATGCACTAGGGCATGAAGCAATTATAAACAAATTTCAAGCAACTGGTATACTGACAAGGGAATTCTGGTAAGCTACCCCTGTTGGCAAAGAAAAAGCCCTGACTTGTAATGTTATCTGATTTCTGTGTTATAAATATTTCTACCACAGCTGATTTCAATCTATCAGTAGTTTAGCAACAGGTTTACAAAATTCCTGAATCTTTGAAAATCACATCTTGTGAGTCACCATGAATTGACCTGCAGCATTCTCTAACTATAAAAAAATATGTTAGCTATTAATAACAAAAATATAAACCCACCCCTCATTCACTGAGATATTAAAAACATACTTCTCGATAGCTTGCATGTCAAAGACAAAATTATAATGGGCATTCAAACTGAGTGACAATAAAACTACTATATTATGAAAATTGTGAAATGCAACTGAAGTGTTCATCAAGGGAAATCTGTATCCTTAAATTATTATATTTTAAAATAAGAAAGATTAGGATTGAGATTTATTTTAAAGACAATGCCACAAACAAAAAGCAGAAAAAGAGTCAAAGAAAGTAGAATGAGTGGTACAATAATGAAAAGGCAGGCATTACTGAAAGATAACACATTATACAATAGAGATCATCTCCACAGATACATATTTGGTGGTCTATTAAAGTGATGCAATTAACAAACCCCTTATGAAATTGATCAAGGAAAAAAAAAGTCCAAACAAAACAATCGAAAGGGGGGAAATGATAGATGCATCAAAAAGTAAAAATATATGAGACTAGTATAAATTATTTTATGCCAATATTTTTTTAATTTAGGTGAAATAGATACAATCTTAGAAAGATATAAATTACCCAAACTGATTCAAGAAACAGAAAATACAAATGGTTCTATGTATTGCTACATAGCAAACCACCCTACCACTCTGTAATGTAAAACAATAATTATTTATTATTGCTTAGAAGTCCATAGGTCAGCTAGGCTGTACATGTAGTCTTGGAATGGATCACTCATATATCTTTGGTCATGTGCAGATTGGGTTGGTGTCTCTGCTAATGGAAGTTGCAATCTTCCTCAGACATATTCCAGGGCAGCTGGCTATGGGTTGGTATAGTGTGACCTCCACTGTGACAACTGGGCTGACCTCCATACAATCTCTCATTCTCTAGCAGGCTAGGCTGGACTTCTTCATGTGGTAGTAGCAGGGTTCTTAGAGAGTCAGCAGAAGGGTGAAAGGCCTCTTGAAGCCTATAATGCAAATTGGTCCAATGGAAAAACTATGTTCTATTGGCTAAGAAATTCACAAGACTAATCCAGATTCAGAAAGGCAAGGAAATACTTTTTCTCTAGTAGATACAGAGAAGAATGAAGAATTATGGGAATTTTGTAATCTATCTCATCCTAACATCATTAGAGATGTTGATTCAGCAGTTAAAAGTCTTCTCAGTAAGAAAATACTTGGCCTAGATGCATTTACTGGTAAGTTTTACCAAACATTCAAGGACTAGACAAATGCAATCCAGAATCTCTTCAAAAAGATTCTGGCCAGGATGGGCATGTAAGTAGATACCCTTTGCCTCCTTGCACAACCAAAAGAAGGAAAACAATAAATTTAAAAACAAAAAATAACCAGAACTGCTAGAAAATCAAACTGAATGCAAGTCTGACAACCACAGAGTTGAAGAAGAAACATTCATCCAGACTGGTAGGAGGTATAGAGATGGGCAGCTTGGACAGAGAGGACTCACTGTCCTCTCTGGTGGTGGCAGTCCCACATTTGCATGTGGATAAACCAGGAGGAGCAGCTGGGAAGAGAGACAGACTGTACAACCCAGGGTTCCAGCATGGAGAAATAAAGCCACAAAACCTCTGACAGAAAAAACTGGTAGGAGTTGCAGCAGTGGGAGAAACTCCCATCCTCACAGGAGAGTTCATTGGGAAGACCCACAGAGTCCTAGAATGTACAGAAATCCAGTCACCTTGGAATCAGCATGAGAAATACCCAATTTGCTTGTGTGTAGCAGGGGAAGTGCCTGAAAGCTGGCAGAGAATTGAGCAAATGGCATTGTTCCCTCTCAGACTCCTCTTCCACATACAGGGCCACAACCCAGCAAAGTGGGCTACCTAGCCTGAGCAAATATCTAAGGCTCAGCCCCGTATAGCATAACAGGCATGTGGAGACAAAGAAATATGGCCCAAATGAAAGAACAGATTGAAGCTCCAGAAAAAATACAGCTAAGCTTTCAAGAGATAGCCAACCTATCAGATGCACAGTTCAAACCACTGGTAATCAGGATGCTCACAGAAATGGTTGAGTATGGTCACAGAATAGATGAAAACATGAAGGCCATGAAAAGTGAAATAAAGCAAAATGTATAGGGAACCAACAGTGAGGGGAAGGAAACCAGCATTCAAATCAATGGTTGGAGGGAAGTGGGAGGAGGAGAGAGGGGGAAAAGATACAGAGAATAAGTAGCATAGATAATAGGTAGAATATAGACAGGGGTAGGGCAAGAATAGTATGGGAAATGTAGAAGCTAAAGAACTTATGACACATGGACATGAACTAAA